>JAPSGF010000094.1:2156241-2216290 GCA_035772895.1 Perdix hodgsoniae | reverse complement strand
GAAAAGAGAAGAGAAGAGAAGAGAAGAGAAGAGAAGAGAAGAGAAGAGAAGAGAAGAGAAGAGAAGAGAAGAGAAGAGAAGAGAAGAGAAGAGAAGAGAAGAGAAGAGAAAGAAGAATCATTTTGTGTAGTGACTTTTCTTCTGAGCCAACTGTCTAAGGAACTCCCTCACCTAATGTTCCTCCCTAAGACAATCCAATTAAAAGACTGTCTTGTAAGCTCTCCCTCTCTCCTGGATCAGGAGGGATTTCCTCCTATTTGTACATCCCCTGAAAAGTGAAACCATGCTCCTGCAGTCACCAGGAGTGACTTTCAACTTGTTCAGCTACTGCTCACTAAGAAGATGCCACTATTACCTCTGGCAGCCTTTTCACCTGAGTTGCTCTCAGCTCATCCTTGAGTTACCAGTGCTGCAGAAAGTCGACCTGTATCCCTTGCAGATACCAGAGAAATGGTGCTGAGTTTCTCCTTTGTGTGTGCCTGCTTGGTGAGAGAAGTCAGTGACTGTAATAAACAATGACCATGCATCTCTATTTCCTCGTGTGCATCTGAGGATAACATATTTGCAAAGCTCCCTTGTGTGGAATACCAGGACGAAACTGCACCTAGGAGAGAGATTTGGAGCAGAGAATCCGTGCAAGTCATTGCACTCTCTCTCAGTACTTTTATTCAGGGGTAGAACAAGCTTGAGTTCACTTGCAGCAATGAAATGCCCCATTAATCACTCACGCCTTTGAAAGGGATATGTCAGGCTTGGCTTATACGCCTACATTGGTACCTGATCCCATCTAGACAATGTGAGACAAGTGCCTAACAAAGCAGCTCTAGTTAGTAAGTTGACTTATTTATTAGTGTGCTAGTTAGATATAAATCAAAATGTTGTAATAACCCAATGATGTAGCAGTGGCTGCAATTTAATTTAGAGGGGAACAAGCTCATTTTAGTTTTACTGACAAGAACACAAAAGGCAATATCAATGCTGGAGCCAGCTGAGACCCAGCTAGTTAAAGGCACAACTAGCTAACAGTCTGACTATGAGGACAGAGAGATCATTATCTCAATGAAAGAAAACCTTAAATAAATCAGTTCTGTGCTTTAATAGCTGTTTATTGTCAATGCTGACTACAAGGCAGAAATGCATCTTGGAGCTATGCTGTGATATTTAAAAATCATGCTATTTCCACTAAATGAATATCTCTGGTTAAGCCCTAAACCAAAGGGTTGCCTCAGCTGTGATTCTGATTGATAATACCTTGAGTGTAATCATTTTTGTGGTAAATTGGCTTCCTAAGTTTTGTTGCAGAAGTCTATTTACAAGCTGACCTTCGAGGCAATGGCACAATACTCTGTGTAATGGCAGCAATGAATGTTCTTCGGAAGAAACATATTTCTAGCTGGCAGCAGAATGGCTCAGCTCTATTGACTTCCATTCAGCTATGTCTCTTGATATTGGCTGGAGACCAGATCTGTGGTATCTATTTAGGGAAACAAATTTAGAACCAACAGAAATAAATATTTCCAGATGCAGCATTGAGTCAGCATATAGCATTCAGCGCTGCCTGAATGTACTGAGTCAGTCGGTGCAGAGAGATTTTACGAAAAGATGAATAGTTGTATGACTGTCTATGACATTTATAGGCATGCTTGCTTTATCTCCTGCCTCGTAAAATATAGGTCACAGAATATCTTTGTGGGTAGAGCAATTACTTGCAAGTCCAAACAGAGAAGATCACAGCATGCGTCACTCTGAAACTAACTAGATTTATATGAGGTTAGTTGGGATTTTCTGCCATTTGAAACATCAGAAATTGTTGAGAATACGACACTGAACTTCTTAAGTGAGTGAGTTGAGTTTGCGTAGCAAAATCCAGCACTTTAAGCTCCAGGAAAGGAAGAAAGCAGAGCTCTGCCGCAATCCTCTGTAAAATCATTCCTGCAGCATTTTCCACTTGTTCTACCTGAACAAGTAACACAGCTGAATGAAAACATATCACCGAGAGACAGATTCTGATCCTGCAGTCCTCCATCTTCCATGCAAAATAAGTTTAGTGTGCTTCAGCAGGATTGCTCACATACATCTGCAAAATCTGGCACGAACAATCAGAGCTGCAGGTCACCTGCTCAAATAGAATGTACTTCAATTCGCAGTGTTTTGGTGGTTTTCACTGCTTTCTGCCCTGTGGGGTGGTTGCATACCGTTGACCCAGGGATCCCAAGCTCCAAGTGCTTTATAAAAAGACTTCAAGATGTTTTCAGTGGTGCCCCCATGTGATTCTACCAGATGCAACTATACTGCAGTTGTCACAAGAACATTGCAGGACTGGAAGCATCAGTGGATTCCAAGTGGGTGGGTACAAGAGAAGGTATCTCTTTGGTGAGATGTGATCCAACAATCACGTCTCTCTTTTTCCTGAGGACTGTCTTGCATAAATAAATATATATCAGGGGAAAATATGTTGGGAGTTACTGGACAAAGCTTTACCTCAAGGCTTCAGTCTTTGTGCTACAACACGGAGTGAAAAGAACTGGAGCATTTAGTCCAAGATTCAGAGGATGGGCACAGGTGGCAGTTCAGCATGGAGCTGTGTGTGTAGAGTAGCAACAACCAGTCGTCTTTGCATTAACTGCTTCTTGCAGTTACTCAGCTCTGTGGCAGTGCTGATGCTGGCAAAGCAAAGTTGTGTAGCTCTGGTAGGTAACTTGGTTACTAGCTGCAGAAGTTGAATGAACGGACTCTTTCTCAACAGTGCTTTTACTTCAATTACAAGTGCAGAAACTATACTGTATGTTAAATCATCATGTTAAGGAAACCTTGAAAGTGATCCAAATACTACAATTTGGCTGCAAACGCATATGAGAAATTACTTAAAAATCCACTGTATGGTTAATTAACCAATTTTGCGTTGTCAGGAGCATTTGTTTGATAATTACTGGCATTTTCTATGTATTGTCCTGGCAGCCAGTGTTGGCTGATGCTGCTAAAGTCTACCTAGTACTTTTGCTGTCAGGAGGCTGACAAACAGAGAACCTGGGTTCTTCTGTTCACTTAGGGACTTGGAAAACATGCTATAGCTCAGGATATTTTTTGATACATCCAGAAGCTGGATTTTTCTTCTGGATATGACCAAAAATATCATGAGGAAAATCACTACTTGAAGAAGAAGGAGGGCTTTGTCTGTGGGAACCCTGTTGATCTGATTGATGCTGAGAGCCAGACATGAGAAGGGATTAAGGGTGGGACAACTAAGCTTCCTAGGGAATGTCATTGTCTCTGGTACTAGTGTTCTTCCCATGCCAGGGGAGAACATGGGTGTTAAGTTACTTCTGCATTCCTGAGAGTCAGACAAATGAGGTCTCTACAGGAGAGATGCCACATGGGCCTGGACTTTCTGGAGAAAAGTGTCTTAGAACATATTTGCAATTACACTGCTTGACTTCTAGCCCATCTTGGAGCTTTGCACCATTGCAAGTTGTGTCTGTGTTTACTCTTATAGTCTCTTAAACCTCCTGTGCAGATGGGGAAGGTCTGAGGATATCCATTTGCCTGCTGCAGCTGAGAACATTGCAACTGTCTATTGAACTTTGTTCCCTGTGCTGGAGGCTACCCAGAACACGAGACGCTCTCTAGTGTCTTGAAGCATGGACCACAATGTTTCATTTCTATCTCAGTGTCTCCCAGTTTTCCTGTAAGCCTATTTGCTTGGAACTTCCCTAACCTAATTGCAAGGAACCCCTCCTTCTGGCTCATTTGTAATTAGGTTACAGCCGCTTCTACTCTCTTCCAATTCAAAGTGCAGGTGTAGGCAGGCTTAGGGGGATGGAGTGGGTATAAAGCAGACTGATGACATTTAAGTGTCAGTTTGAACTTGGCCTTCATTTTCCTTGTGTCTCTCAGGAAATGCCTTGGGAAGGCTATCAAATAAACACCAATGGGCAGGGAAGGACTCAAACAATGAGGTTCTTTGAGAAACGTAGATCAAATCCATTTAAGATACAGCGAGACAAAGTAGTCTGACATAAAAGCTGGACTGCCTGTCACCAGGCGATGGAGTTTCCTGAGCTCACCACAAAGTTTTGGGGCTGTATAGCTGCCATGCGTCCATCTCTTATGCCCCTCTTTTCAGTCAGAAAACTGCAACAGCCCTACCTCAGCGAACTCGGTTTCCTCAGCTTTGTTTGGGAATTCAAACTGCTCAAATACCAGAAGATAAACAGCATCGCTGCAGAAGAACTGCTGGAGAATTCCCAGGAATTTGGCTTCTTTGCTGCCTCTGGGGCAGGACAGCTTATGCTCATGGTCTAGGAGGTCAAGGCAGAAGACAACCTGTGTATTGAGCTTTCCCAGGGCACGGTGAAAGTTTTCAGCTCCGTGGAGCTACCAGCAACCTGCTGGTCACCCTAATGGGTGTAACAGGATGGGATGTGGAGTCACAGGTGTGATGAAGCATATTTTTTGCTGTTGCCCAAATTTGTGCCACAAAGAGATGCCAGCCTGTCAGGAGGCAGGGCTACCTGCTGCTGCCAGAGGAGGACATGGGCCTGCTGGTGCCTAGCTGAGGAGAGAACTTCCAGTGCTCCCAAGAAAGCCCCATCAGACACTCAGCTCATGCAAACGGTCCCTTCAGCCCACAGCAGAGATCATCCTTAAGGACCACAGCAACACTGGTATAATGGCAGGAAATAGCCAAGGGATTTGTTTCAACCTTTTCTGCCTGGGTTATGGGCCCCAGGCACTGTGTGTGGGAAACGCCACACCATTCCGCTGACAAAAAGTTGCTTGTGTTGGTATAAATGTAGGTGTTGGAAACGGGTCTGGATCCAGGCCTGCTGCTCCCAGAGCTGTCCCGCCAGCAGCCCCCCTAGGCTGGGAAGCCCTTCCAGCCTGGCATGACGCTGTGTAGCAGATATGACAAAGCCATGTAAAAGGAGCTCCCTGAAAGACTTTCAGAAGTCAGAGCAGTCATACAACTGCGTAGGAGCTTGTTAGCTACCTCACTGCATCTCCCTTGTCATGAAACTGAGCCCCACCAACGCCACTGTGCCCTGTTGCACCTCAGGCCTGGTGCCATCCCACCTGCTCATGACAGACTCCCAGACAGACAGACAGACGGACAAGGATGCCCTTGCTCTTTCCCCCACACTTCTTTTTCTCCCCTTTTCCCTCCATGGCTTTTTGCTTTTAAAGGTTGCTGCTGACAAATCTATCTATTTGGGGCAAATTGTCAGTGAGAAACTTCCGCTCGAACTCTTTGGGACAAAACTGCCTCTTTGAAAGGGTAAATCCCGTTGCATGAAGGTCTGAACAATGGCCAAATGTGTTGCTGCTACTGCTGCCGCTGCTGCTGAGGCCGGGGCTGTGACAAAGAGCGGATTAATTGGTGCCGCGGCTGACTGGTTCGAGATGGCTCCACTCAGCCCGCGCCGCGGGGAGCCCCATTGACTGGGCCCCGAGTCCCACTTTTCACAAACTCCAAACAAAAGTCAATTTCTTTTTTATAAGGCAAGGGAAGAAAAAAAAAATCAGTTCATGTTTGAGCTCGGGAAGTTGACTTGTTGGATTATAGGGCGTCATGCTCTCTCTGTCTGTCTCTCCCATGCTTTAAAGTTTCTTCTACCCCTACGAGAAGAGTGAGGAGGGGAAAATGGAAACAGAAGTGATTCATCCCCATCAGCACGAATCCAAGTGTGGACTCTGGGGATTGGGAGATGCCCGGAAGCCTGGACTCTGTGTGCTGGTCCTCAGCACATTCAGTCTTCGGGTAGATCGCACTGTCAGGAAATGAGATATGTGGGTATGATTCAGGTCAGCATATCCACATGGCATACTGTGAATGGCAGGGTCACCTTCTCTGCTCTAGCACTGATGGTGTTCTCATGTGGAAGTGAGCAACACAACCAGACATCTTATGTCCACCTCGCACGGCCTTGGTCTTCCCCCAGCACAAAGCAGGTGCCTCTAGGCAAGCAGAATGAGCTTCCTCAGCGCTATACCCCATGTGCTCATAAAAAGTACCCCAGATACAGGAGCAATCAGAATCTGAGACAAAACCAAACTACCACCACCAACAAAACAACAACAAACCAAACCCGACAAACCCAGGGGATTACTTTTATTCATACAAATGTTAATAGTCATTACCATGTTGGCACGCTTTCTGCAGCTGAGGTTACGCTGGAACATTTTAGGAAGTTAATCCCTGTAATTGCTTTGATAATCATGTGGTATTTGCAATATTGCTTAATCAATATTTAGCTCTTCTTATGGAAAAAAAGTGATCCTTAAATACAAGAAAGAGGCTATTATCAGATGTAACTGCTGACCCTCTCCTGCTGGCGGTGGTATAGTATCAGATCTCCTAATTACCTGCAATTTATTTGCATATATTTTGTCCTTGCAGAGGGACATCTTAAACTGGATTCTATTTCTCCTCTGTTTGCAGAGCAAACCCTTTGATCTGACACTCACTAATTGCTTTGACACACTGTGGAAGGAGTAGAGTATCTAAGAGTTAAAGTTAATTCCACCTTTTTTAAACATCATTTTTTGCAGCCTATTCTAACCTCGACAGGAAAGAGGGTGTTTCACCATCCACTGCTGTGCTGAATGCTGTACAGTAGGCAAACAAAGCATGAAACAAGAGTAGCAGGGGACAGAATGCAGCAGTTGTAATCTCCCAGTTTGACATGAAGTTCATGCTAACTCTCCTGCGTTACGTGTCTCAGTGCTGTGAGAATGAACTTCTGATTTTAAGGTCTGATATACTGATTATGGATTTTATTCCACCTGCTTTTAAAGTGAACAAATTTTGTGTAAGGGCATACAGTCAGAGCAAAACAGTAGGAACATCTGATCGTGTTCCCCATGTAACATTGCAAAAGTAGTCTAGCTTGTAAATAGCTCCTGGCTTCATTGCCGAGTTATAGGATTTAAATTAAAAAAAAACACCTTTAACCTTTGACTTTGACTTTCACTTTGCCACAGTATTTGCTTTTGCTCTGCATGATGTTCTGTGACTTTCTGCTAACCTGACGCTGGAGAGCCTCCATTATTTTCCCAGCCTGATTCTTCTTCTGTCTGTATTGTGTACCCATATACCAATTTTCCTTACCTTTGGGTTTGCTCGACATGATTACCTACGAGAAACTTCATTAGTGTTCAGAAGACAATACAAAGAATTATCCTTTTCATTTTACCCTCATTCTTACACTCCTGGCCGTCAGCTACCATGCTCTCCTAAAACTAAAGATGGCAATTTTCAGTAGAGCAGCTGAGTTGTGGGGAACTCCAAGGGAAGGAATGGTCTGAAATGTCAAAGGTGTTCGAAAAAATCAAAGGGAAAGAGGCTGGAGAAGAGGCAGTTAGAATTGACTAGAAGGACATCATTAGAGATTTTAGAGAGAGCAATTCCTGCAGAGTGAAGTGGCTGAAAACCAGACTGCTGAGTGTCAGAGAGGTGAGTTCAGGAGAATGGGAGTAAACCAGTCATTTGAAAGCATAAGAGGAAAGGAGATGAGAAAGGCATAATGGTATGTAGGGGAGGGTTGTTTTTGCAGGGACTTCAGAGGCTTACTTGAAAACAGAGGAAGAGGGGTTCCATAGAAAGAGCATACTGGTGAGTCCAGAGAAGAAATGTGTTAAGCAAAGAATGAGAAGGGATGGGAGGAGGTTGAAGGGACTCTGACAGGCAGTAGATGAAGAAAGGGGTTGTTTTTTCCTGAGGAGAAAAGCGAAGATGCAGAGTGTGAATGCAAAGATTCAAAGACGTTCACCACAGCCTCTTCAAGGATGAAGTGAGGCAGCGTGGGAGCTGGCAGTTAGTGGGTATGGGAGAGAAAAGGAATCTCAGAGTAGAGTTACGGGTGCCTATAATCAGGTTGATGGGCTAAAGGAAGGGCAAAACAAGGCAAAGAATTCAGAGCAGTAGTCAAAAGGTAACTGGAAAGTCCACGAGGTGCAAGAGGCAGAAACAGCCATGCAGGGAGGTCAGCAACCATTTTGAAGCTCGCAAATAGGACTCAAGCAGCAAGAGCAACAAGAGAAACCCAACTGGTGAAAAAGAGGAGGAAGAGAGAGGGCTGCCAGGAACACTCTATAGAGCAAGAGAAAAGGGGAGAAAGAGATCAGCATCACAGCTGAAGGACAGAATGGAGTTCACAGTGAGGCAAATTGAACAGCAATGCTGTTGTGTATCAGGGATTCTGACACGTTAATCTGGTCTCAGATATGGCGACAAGGGTTTCCACAACCAGCTGTCCCACCTCCACCTGTGTAATTTGGAAGTAGAAAGGACTCTTCAATTAAAACAGCAGCAGTGCTGTTCTCCTCATTGCCCCTATGCAAAAAGAGGCTTAAATTACAGCTAGTAAGCTCTACAGTCTGGCTAGAGTCTGGTATAAATGGCCACCAGTTTAATGAACAGATCTAGCTCTTGACATTCAGAGGAATATTGGACATTTTTCCTTTGGACACTTTAAATCTGGGATCCTTGTATCCCTGTAAGAGCTGACATCCCAAGGAGATACATTTCCCTCCCTGCTAACTGTGAAAGGCACAGGTGTATCAGACTGTGTTACTTTGGGGTAATGAGGAGCCAGGGATCAGCTGCCCTGCAGGATACACAGGTGTGCTGACTGATAATCCAGCAGGGAGGAGAGCATCTCAGCAACCATAACATCCAGCATCAATTTGACTTTTGGTGATGGTGGTGTCAAATGGATCAGAGGTGATCAAACTTCCTTCTTCTGGGGGCAGGCTGCCAGGTAGGGAGAGGCACTATTGTTTTTCATATAAATTAAGCTTGTTGGGTACAGAAGCCATGAAGAGGCAACAAATGTGCAGCTTGCTCTGCTTTATATACACCTCTTTTGAGAATGAGTTCATGTTAAACTTGTGAAGGACTGGGGCTAGCATCTCTAGTTTTGATGAGTCTATGAGCTTCCCCACCGAGAAAAGTTCAGAGTGTGGAGAACACCCGTGTGAGCCCCCTGGGCTGTGAAGCCAGCTCATCCAACCCCTCAGGCTGGGAAGGGGCCAGCTGCCATTCCTATCCAGATGTTGGGACACTGGCAAGTCCTGAGGTCCAGCTTCAACCCCTTGAAGGCAGCTGGACAAAAAGAGCCACGTGCTCAGGACCTCACCACCAATTTCACCTCAAAACGTTCATTTTTGTGGCAATTAAAGGGATTTGGGGAGCCATGGTTTATATTCTCTGCCAGTAACACTTCCTCGTGGTCATTTGTACAAAAGTTTTGTTGCTTCTGGATAAAAGCTGAAAGTAATTAAATTTAGCTGCGCAGTAGCAAGTTCTGCAAGGCTATCTGGCAAAAACAATTATTTCCTCCAGAAAGGATTGGGCTGAGCTAGAGGGAGGCAGCAGCATCAAACGACTGCCTCTTTCACAGACTGTGAAATATGACTTCAGGTCAGAGAATGAGAAAGTTGAGACCATTTCTGGGTACTCAGAAGTCCTGTGCGTTGTGTTGAGAAGAGACACAATTAGTGTCTTGGTTGCTGTGAAATACTTCTATGGATCATTTATTTAGCTTGCATTAACAAGATTTAAAATGTCTGCTATATTCATTACTAGGGAAAAAGACTTAGATGTTCTTCTATTGATTGTCAATTAGGTTTTCCAAATTAATTAGCTACTAGATTATTTAAGATGCAAAGGCAGTTAAAGCAGTATTACAAAGCACATAAACCAAGCCCTCTGTTGTGCTTGGTATTATATAAACAGAGGAGTTAATTTTGCCTTGTTTTAGAAAGCTGAATTACAGAACATTTGCTTCTGTTTATGATGAGAAAAAGGCATTTTCATGATTTATTCCTAAGATATTGGTGTTTTGGTTTTTTTTTCTATGGGAATTTTATCCTAAAATGACTTATTAGTAGACGTCCTAAAAGTAGCTGTCTAATTCCTGCCAAGTGAATCCTGGTGATGGCCTTTAAGGACTTCTCTGTGTAAGAGGGCGAAAAAAGGGCAAAGAAGAAAGAAAATACCATTATCTAACCTAAATAGGGATATGGAGGAAAAAATTTCTTCCCAGAAAGAGTGGTGATGCACTGCCACAGGCTGCCCAAGGAGGTGGTGAAGTCATTGTCCCTGGAGATATTCAAGAAATGTGGAGATGTGACACTGAGGGACATAGTGGGCACGGGAAGGGGTGGGCTGGTG
The DNA here is from genome assembly GCA_035772895.1 of Perdix hodgsoniae. Classification (NCBI taxonomy): domain Eukaryota; kingdom Metazoa; phylum Chordata; class Aves; order Galliformes; family Phasianidae; genus Perdix; species Perdix hodgsoniae. The sequence continues at coordinate 2,206,116 of JAPSGF010000094.1, read as the reverse complement.
GCTAGACTAGGTGATCTTGGCGGTCTTTCCAACCTTTATGATTCTACATTCTATGATCTCATAAACTGGGAAGAAGAAATGCAAAGGCACTGATGGGGGAGGATCCGTCTGACCACAAAATTGACATTTGCAGTACTAACTAAATGCAAATGTTCCAAGTTTGATCCATGGACTCTTCATAGTAAGGAAAAGCTCTTCAGGAACAGAGTGCATCTGTCTTTATTGGACATTCAAAACAGGCACTTCTGGGTTAGCAGTGCTATGGCTGCTTCCCTTCCATTAACTCTTGAAGGATCCTATCTCTCAAGGTTCATGTGCAGATATCTCCATGTGGGAATTAAGAGTCAGGTGAAACAAATCTCTGGCTCTGTGCCACACAGGAGGTTTGTCGATGCTGATGCCTGAGAATTAATTCCATTTTCCTTAGAATATTAACAATGTCAGCTGTCTAGGAAGACCTCTTGCTTTAGCACAAATACTCCCCCAAGGCAGAGCCTGACATTAGGGACCTTGAGCACTCTTAGTGTTGTGAGACACCGAGCTCACAATACTGAGTCATTGCTGAGAAGCTGTTCACCTCCCAGAATGTCTGTCCTCTGCACAGCCAGGTGCAGTTATGCCCAGTTATGGTGCTCAGTCACAGCAAGGTTGAGCACCAGGCCTCCGTTTGTACTTCAGCTGCCCAGGGGGAGGGAAGATGGGCTTTGGCTTTCCCCCATCCTTACCCTGTGTGTGCCATTTGGTGCCCCAACAACCAAACCCTAATGATGCCAAACCTCTTCTGGGACTACACACGCAGAACTGTAGGATATACATTTAACTGAAGATACTTTCTGAAATGTAACAGAGTTCAAATTTGCTCTGAGCTATGTAACCATGGCCAGGCTCTTCCTGGGATGCAGAAGGGACACCTGGGAGGATGATTAATGTACCTTGCACCACTACACTGGAGAACAGGGCAAAGAAGCAGTAGGTACCATCTTACCTGCCAATTATTCTCTTTGAAAATGTACACGTGGTGGCAGAATCAAACCATCAAAAAATGAACTGGGCTATTAGACAACTCAGACTTTGTCTTAACATGCTGAAAGTTGCAGGCCTGTAGCTTTCATATCTGATCAGTTCAAAACCTTTTTTTTTTTTATAATGTTACTTTAATGAAAAATTACTCCTTGTAAAAGTTGAGAAATAGAACCAAAGTGACCATTTTCTACTGTTAACCAATGGCAGAGAGGGACGAGGCTGGAGAAAGCCTGATTTTGGGGCTTCTCTAATCACCATGCTTTCTCCTCAGTTAATCAAAAAATATCCAAGCTTTTTTGTCCTAGATTTTTTTTGTGATGTAAATTTAAAGTTCAGTACATTCTGTCCATGAATACGGGTTGTACAGTCAAATATTTGTGCAGGGATGCACATCCGTAGGTTTGTTATGGAGAGCAATTATTACTCTCTTCTATCCTTCTCTGTTGTTCTATGCTGAGCAGAGAAAACTACAAACAATTAATTTCATGTATCTCCCGTAAGCCAAAGAAGCACTCTCAATCTTTACTTTCAAGAAGCAATTAACTTCAGGTTTATTAGTCAAGTTGTGCTATGAAGTTTCAATCTTTCATTGTATGCTGTGAATTTTAATTACAATTTATTAAAATAATTTAATTGACTTCAGTCAATGGGCGTGAATGAGGGCAGAATTTCCCTGAGAAAGCTGTAGACAGAAGAAAAGGCCACCCAACCTAAATGCCTTCTGCCTGCCCTTTTTTGGGTTGCATCAGACTGTTTGAAAGAGGGCTGCATTTATCATCTTTGATGCCTTCAGCTCAATGGTCAATTCATATTAGATTCCACAAAAGCCAGTGAACCAAATTCATCTCTGATACAATTCCACTGACTTCAATGGTTCTTACCACAGGGATTAATCTGGCCCAATTTTATAGCATTAGGCTACAAGTTTGTGTACTGTTAACCCAGACTCTTTTCTTGAGATCGTGCCAGCTAAAAGCTGATAGCTGTTGCAGTTGCAATTTTCTCAAGAAATCCAATTTCTTTTGTTGACCCACTGAAGTTCACATTCCAAAAAAAAAAAAAAAAAAAGACCAACCCCCCCCCCCCCCCCCCTTTCTAAATCCCTAAACCAATTTGAAACTGCAGCTGAATTTAGATGCATATTTGCTAATTTGGTTTATTATGCATGCAAATATTGGTATAAAAGGTGTTTCAATTATTTTCTAAGGCAGGGACCTATGCATTCTCTGCAGTCACAAAGAGTTTAAACGCAGTTATTTTTCCCTGCCTATAATTGTTCTCCCTTTTAAGTACCCAGGCAGAAAAAGTAAGTTTACTGCTTCTAGCACAATGGCTCTCTTCACTTTTAGGTTTGGGAGACCTGGGTGACCTACGAAAGTTAATTAGAAGGTTAACAAAGACTAAGGCAGAGTAGAATACCGCGCCTCTCCTCCAGCCAAAGATGTCATCCATTAATTAGGGAAATCGTTAAGGTGGCCTTTATTGAATCCATAGAAAATTGGGAGTCGGCGGTCGACAGTTTTGATCAGATTTTCCTCTCCCCAGTAATACTACCCTTAGTCGTAGGAGCAGCAGAGGGCTTGGGGTGGGACGGGAGGGCGCGGGGGGAAAGTGTGTGTGCATGTAGGGGGAGCGTGTGTTTCAGCGACATTACAGTTAAACAGCCACCGATTGTGACGGCTTTGATTCTCAGGCTTACATGGCATACTTTGTCCATGATGTAATCTTTATTGAACCTGGAAGCTCGGGGGTGGGGGGCAGGGGGCAAGCGAAGCTTACTGCCGCTCAGCCGCAGGAAGCTCTGGGAGTTAATATTGCAGTCATCATAGGCAGGGTTGGTGCTTTGGCATGGTAATATGCTATCTGACTCCCTTCCCTCTTAGCACCGTGACTGGCTGCTTCTAGCAACCAGAGCAAACAGCCGTCCGCACAACAAACCGTTCATTTCTCCACCAATACATTCACTTCAAAGTTGAAGGGCCTTTCTGAAGACCTCAGGTTTTTTTTATACTCTGTTTTGTTGGTTTTTTTCCATTACAGTACCAAAGTGGCGTTGCTATGGAGAATTCCAAGTACAGTGTTGGACAATCGTGGCCTTTTAACATATGTATTTTTTAACCTACTGGGAGAATTGGCTGTGTGGGGTTCCTCACCAGCTTCCTTTTCCCTTTGTGCTGAACAATCTCTGCCTTGGCCAGTAACCACAGGCAGCATGTCCAGTGCTTTAACCAAGAAAGGATCGGAGCATGAAAAGCAGTGCTCCATTGGAAGGCGAGAAGCCATCACCTTCAAGTGGAGGAAGGCAAGGACAAGATCAACCACAGCCCAGAATGGTTGCGTTGAAGCCATGTTGTTCCTGCTCTGATGTCCTGGAGTCTATAGGCTGGAGACACTGTTTTAAGGGTTTCAACAAACGTGGAATCAAGATGTTTGGATGTCTGGAGGTCTATGTTCTATGTACCACAAGGTACAAAATGTGTTAGAATTAAAAAAAAAAAAGAGTAATAACACTTTAATTGACTGATCTTCAGGAGAAATCACACACAGTTTCAGGCTGTTAGACACTAATAAGTTACTAAAAAATCCTGCACTTATTCTTGCATTTCATATTCTGGTTAAAAGCTTCTGCTCGTTAACATGAATCTCTCCATTGCAAAGTATTCAGATGTTAAATACCAAGAAAATATGACTACATTTTAGAACCAAGTGTTAACCTGAAATGCACAGGGCACACTTTGGCCTTACTGCCTACATCTTTCTGTGCACTGCAGTAGATACTATTTTATATTTTATATAAGCTATAATTCAAGACCCCCCCTCAAAGACGTTTCACCCTTTACTTAGTATCTTATTATTTTAATATATTCCAGTGAAAGCAATTATGAGCGCAGAAGCAAAGAAATGCCAAGCTGCTTCCTGCATGTTCCACACAATCACTCAGTTTGTCTGTGTCCTTCTTCCTGTGTTAAAGGGAGGTGCAGCAAGGATTCTCCATGAGCAAGGCCTTCCCCATGCTTTGGACAACTCAAAGAGAACTGGGGTTTGGCCTGAGGAGACAACATGTTCCCACAGTTCTGTTTTGGTCATTTTTCTCTTACAGGCTAAGAGACAAACTAACTCACCCATTGTATAGCTGCTGAGGTCTCCAGATAAAGTGCTATGAGAGTGCCATACCACTGTTATTCACTTATTACAGAGCAGCAGTAGCTTTTCAAGAGTTATTGTGGATTTTTATGTTTTCCTATTGACTTTTGTCTTCTAGTAGCAGTCCTGTGGTTTTGAGAGCTTCAGCCTCTGCCTAGAGAAGAGTTCCTAAATTTAAGGTGGTGTATTTGGTTGGCTAAAAATCCCATCTTGTTATAGTACCTACTCTTGTTTCAGTGTTCCAAGTGTCCTTTTATATCCAAAGAGGACAGAGGAATACTTGGAAAACATGTTATTTTTTACCTGTTACAATCTCCTACATCAAGATGAGATGAACTGTGCCATAGACATACCTATTCCCCTCCTTGGAGTGCAAAGGGGAGCTGGACAATTCCATCTGAGTTAGGCTCAACCTTGAAACTTGGTACTGTAGCTGGAACAGAAGTACTTTTTTAGTAAAGGGAGCATAGGATGTCTAGATTTCACTGTAACCACATGTAGAAGGTGATGAGCAAAACAGAAGAAAAAGGCAAAAAACATTCTTGGACTTTTTCAAGAATGTCCAATCAATAATTTAATGAACCTCTGTGTGAAACAGAGTGTGTGAAACAAAACCATCATCTATTCAGAGAAGGACAGGAACATTCAACAAGAAGAGCTGATAGCTTTCACAAATAGAACAGATATGATTTGTGGTTGTGTAAAATGCACTTGCAGAACTCCCTCTGATTCATTGGTTTGGAACCAGAAGTTCAGTACTTAGAAATATGGGGGGGGGGGGGGGGGAAATCTTGTCCTGTTATTGATCACGCTCTGACCACGAGACACCAGATAAAGGGTTGCCAAGAAGGCAAATGCAGTTCTAGGTTATGTCAAATGATCCATATCCAGCAGAGAAAGAAAAGTAGGAATGCTGTGCTCTGCTGTGCACTGATACTCCCTGCAAAATTCTGTGAACAAAACCTGCAGAAATTAAGGATATCACAAATGGCTAAAATAAGGTCTAAAGGCCCGAGAATAGAGCATGAGACTTTGTAGAAGGGATTAAAGCGACATCTGAAGGCTTTAATGAAAGGCTTGAGAGATGGCCTGAGACTAGAGGTAGAATTTTTGGGGGCAGCAGAAACTGGAAGAGGTTCAAAATAGATGAATAAGGAACCAGTAACCAGATGGCTGAGGACCAGCAGCTTTTCCGGGGACAGGAGAGGCCAAGGAATCTTTGGCAAGCCAGGAGGTTACCAACCAAGCAGAGCTGTAGTGAGGATTTAAAAAGCTAAAAATACCAGCAGCACAAGGAAATTAGAAAGTTGGAAAAGTCAGAAACCTGATGTGGAATTAAGGCTGTGGGAAGACTTCCGTTGCCCAGTCTCACAGTTAGAACTGCAGAAACAGGAAGGGAAGTCGGACAAACCATTCCGATCTATAAGAAACTTTAAAAAAAAAAATTAAAAATGCAGTGAACAATGTGAGGAGGAAAGCCTGAAACCCCTTATTTCAGCATTTAATTTGGAGCACGAATCAATGGCAGAGAAAATGGGCATCAGTAGTGTTTCTCAGGAACCAAGCCATTCTGAAGCCTCACTTCTAGCAAAAAAGAATGGATTATCTGCATCATTTTCAAGTCATGATATACAGCCTGAAGTCACAAATTAGCCTTGTATACTGGGGCTTGGCATGAAGAGAAGGGAAGAACCTGCTTCAGCTATGGGGGAACCTGAAGAGCCGTCTCTCCTGGCACTCCTCCAGCAGGGCTGCCAAGATGCTTTGGCAGTGCACCAATTCAGAGGGACTCAGCTGGTCTTGGCCCAGCCTGCAGAGATCAGTGAAAGGAGGCCAGAGCCATCCTGAGAAGTGCTGGAATTTGCCATGGGGCTTGGGTGAAACTATGCAGTGAAAGGAGATATTTCTGCAGGACACGCTGAGTGTGAGAATGAGTCTGGTAGGTAGGATGGGAATCCTGCTGATGATGGTTTGAAGTGATTTGAAGCAGTGTTACAACCTGTTTGTGAAACAAGGGAAATGGTTGCTAAGGGAAGCAGCCCTGCTAACTGCTCAGGGAGCAGGTAGGGGAATACTGCATTCAGGACAGCAGGAAGTGTGGCCAAAAATGAGCAACTACTGGTGCCTCCAGTGAAAGCCCTTGTGTTGGCTGTGGTCAAATGTGTGAGGAGTTACCAACCCTGGGGAGCCACGGCCACCAGCTGAGCATAAGGCTGTGGGTGGGTATGGGCTGACAGGAAAGGCCACAATGGGTGCTGTGCAACCTGCTCCACTGCCTGTGGTGGATGGCCAGTCTGAACCATGGCCTAGCTCCAACAAGAGAGGACCAATGGCCTCCAAGTTGCTGTGTAGATGATGCAGATGAGCTGAAGGCATTTGATCTCTAAAGAGTAAGTGACCTTACATATTAGAGAAGAAGGTGTTGATATACAGTCTGTTTTCTGCCAGTAAGAGAGAGCTGGGAGGCATGCCCTGAGGTGTAGGAAGCCTTGGCAGTGACACCTTGACAGCTCCTGGGCTGCAGTACGTGTGAGCTCATCTCCTGCAGAAGAACATTACTTGTGAGACTCAGAGGCCCACTGAAAGCCCTCCAAGCACTCAAGAAGTTGTGAGCTGTGGGCAGCAAATGGGCAAAAGTTGAGCACTGTTTCAAAACATCTCTTAATGCCTCTAGTTAAAGAAAAAGCCCTACGAAGCTGTGCCTCCAGTGAAGGTTTAAGGCTGGCTCATCTGAGTCTTGGAATCACCAGTTTTACTTCATCATTCAAGACTCAAGGTTCATCTTTAGGCACTGAAGCGTTAAGCAGACCCACTTCATCTGGGTAGGTGTTTCACAGTCCACTGAAGAAAAGTATTGAGGTGCTTCTAACTTCAGCATCATCCACAAGTGTAAGCAAGGACAAGGATAGTGCATGACACAGTACAGAGCAGAATATGCTGAAAAAAACAGTGCCACCGTATGTGAAACCATTGCCTTGAGCAGGTAACACCTTGGATACTGTGGCAGTTCACCCTGGTTTTCCATATGGGGCTTTAAGGAGAACTGGCAAGCAGCAGTGGAAGCAAAGAGCAGGGTGAAGGGCGGGAGACGGCATTGCTACTGCGTCAGTAGGCAGCACTTGAAAGTGCCGGCTTCTGGCTGACACCGAGTGATCTTGGAAGCGGTCACTGTAAAATAGGTCCCTCTCAGCCTGTCTGCTGTTCTGAGATGGCTCTGGGCACGCTCGGGGCTGCCGCTAAGAAAGACGGCATTTACAACCAGCCTGGGATCAGATCAAGGCTGCCACCGAGCCTGCGCCTCCTGAAAGGAGCGGTGCTCTGAAAAGAGGTGCCTTCTCCTGGATGCCCAGCCTCGCGGGAGAGACTTCTCTAACAAAAAGAAAAATGAAGGCTAAGATTTAATACCAGTGAAGACCTAAATAATCTAGAGACATTGTGAAGAGGAATTCTGAGAGGCAGCTGACCTGGAAATGGGAGAAAATGAAGATTTGTAGTCACCCTCGTGTCTTGCGGTACTGAAGATGCTGCAGAACCCTCCTTCAACCAGGCTGCTCAGGAGAAGTGCTCTGGAAGGAAAGTTTCTATCTCCATTTTCACAGGGTATTCAGATGCAAAGGCTTCTAGAGCATGCACCAAAAGCCACTAAAGATAGAATTAGGAATGCCAGAGAAATGTATTTCCCAAAGATCATGCCTCGAGTGCAGAACATTGAGTGACTAGAAAATCTATTGACAATCGTACTTATCTATGAGTACTGCAGAACTGCCATTGCAACACAGAGATCAAGGGGAAATTGGTGTAAATGTGGTAAAAGTTACCTATCCCATGATGGTTCTGGTACAAGCTGATACCAAAAAACCTTGTTGCTCAGCTCTGGGCCAAACAAGTGTTCTATCTGACAGATACTTGGCGAATATTAGAAGTATTAGGCAAAACATCAGGGGATTTCTGCTGAGTAAAGCATTAAATAAATAAATAAATAAATAAATAAGAAAGAAAGAAAGGAAGAAAAAAGGAAATTCTCCAAGAAATGAGCAATTTGCAGTAATAAAACTTTTGAGATAGTCTAAACATACAGGAGTGAAGAAGAAGCTGCGTAAGGGTTTATTGGAGAAGGAATGGAGAAAAGGAAGCCCACGTTTTTCAGTCTCCTGAACTCTTACGATCAGGAACACCCCAGATAAGGCAGAGCCTGCCACATGGCTGCACACAGCTCGCACACAGCACGCATTATGCAGCAAAGGACCGTAGGTCACGTCATCAGCTGGGAGAAATCAGCACAGCTTCATTTACTTTCATGGAACACCACCAGTTCCCCCCAGCTGCGGATTCGGCTTCTCTGCACCCTTTTGCTCTGCAAAGGGAGCTGTTTTTCCCAGCAACTTTATTTTCTGGATTTAGTTTTTGCTGTGAGAGCTGAGAGAAAAACAGAGATGTGTCTTTCCCAGGTGGACTTCGGAGTAGCTGGAAGGCTGTCCCTTTGCACAGCCACCATTTGGCACCATCTCCTGAACCCAAGTTTAGTGCAGTATGCTCAGTTAAACAATCCTCTCACAGCCAGCCTTCCAACTCCTATAAAGCCTTACACTTAGTTCCAGGAAGTGAGAAGTTTTGTACAGATTTATTAGAAGAGCTGCAATGAAGCCCCAAGGTTACCTGTGTTGTGACCAACTCCATCTGCCTCTCCAGACTGCACAACTGAAGTGCTTCTCATAGTGAAGGAGATGTGAAGCCTTCTGCCTCGGTGGGAAGGGACAAGGGGCCAGGATGAGCTAAGAATCATAATGAATCATAGAATCATAGAATGGCTTGTGTTGAAAGGGACATCAAAGATCACCTTGTTCTACCACCCTGCTCCAGGCAGGGCTGCCACCCCCCAGCTCAGCTACCCAGATCCCCATCCAAGCTGGCTTTGAGTGCCTCCAGAGATGGGGCACCCACAGCTTCTCTGGGCAGCTGTGCCAGCACCTCACTGCACTCTGAGTGAAAAATTTCCCTCTGACATCCAACCTAAATCCCCCCAAAGGACTAGGAGGCAGTGAGGGGCAGAGACCAGTTTCACACTTCATCCTCTGCAGCTCTTTACCTGGTAGTTCTGGCACCTGAGCAGGGCTGTGAGGCCACTGCCCAGTCAATGAATGGGCCATGCTCTAATAGTCTGCTAAGGAAACACTGCTCCCACTCTGCCATATTGCTTACCAAATGCACACAGTACGAATGACAACGAAAACCCAGTCTCTCCAGGGCATGAATTCCAGGCTGCAGTGGCTGTGTTAATGTAACCCAAAGTGCTTCAGCCCTCCCGGTGCCCGCAGTGCTCCCCATGGAGCATCCCGTGGTCCTGGGGGCAGTGGAGAGACCCATTCTGGGATGCAGGTGAGCTTCAGGCTGGGTTTGTGTTCCTTGCATTCCATGATGGCCCCGTGTGCAAACGAGATGCTCTGGGTGGTATAATTTGAAACCAAGGTTAAAGAGGTGATGCGCCTACAGCATATGCAAGAGAAGCACTCCTAAACCATGAGCTGCCAGAGAATGGGGAGCTTTTACATAATAGCAAAAATAGGCTTTGGCTGACTGGTATTCCTTCAACAAACTTCTCAGAAATATTTCCTGGATCAAACCCAAGGAGAGAATCCTCATTTACCCTATTCCTTTCAGAGGTAATTGAATTCACTTGTTTAGGGTTTCTGCCTCCTCCACCTTTCATTCAGCGGCAATGTGAATTCTGCTAATCTCTCCACAAAACAGTCAATCTCCTCGGGTCTCACTAACATCATTCAGCCACCCAGTAATGAGAAACGGCTTTGATCCTCTCCATCTACTTCTTATTCAAATATATATATATATACATATATATATATGTTCGTTTAGTTTAGTGAAGATCTATCTATATACATATGTAGGTATGGATTTTCACTGAACTCTACCAACAAGAGGGATGCGTGGGGTTAGTGCAGCAGTTCTCCCTCTGATGTGGGTTGTTTGTGAAACAAACCCTGGGAGCTCAGGGCACTACAAGAGCAGCTCACAGCTTTGGGAATGGGTCTGCAGTGTTAATGTGAGTGTTCAGTGATTATACAAGCCGCTGAAAAGTATGAGGAGGAGAAAACGGAAAATGCAGGGAGGGGATTAGCACTCTTTCTGGATGCTGCATCCACAAGTGAAATCATTGCAGTGTCTCTGTGATGGATTTACAAGCTGATTGCCCTCTGCCTGCTGTCTCAGCCCCATGATCGCAGAGCTGATGCTATGAACACTCTGCAGCACCTGGGAGAAGCGGCCAGGCACTGTGGCTGCCAGCAGCCACGCAGGCACTTGGGGCAGGATGAGGAACACAGAGCACGGGTTGTTTCCCTGAATGAAGCACTGCCGTTCCGCACACAACCATGTGTCTCTATGTGTGCTTTTATTTTCCTAGACACATTAGTTTTAGTTATTTATCCATTTGTGCTCCAGATAATTGCACGCTGCACATTCAATTGGATGCAGATTTATTCTTCACTTCCTGTCCTAAATTCTCTGCAATTAAACAGCTGCTGTGTGCTTGGTGTAATAAATTTACACAGAAGCTGTGATGGTTTGGCACAGTAGGAAGGTGCTTGGCACAGGCTTGGGATGGCCCCGCCACTCACTGTGGCACCCCAGATTGTGCTGTGCACCCAAGGAGCGGAGTGCTGCCCCGCAGCCACACAGCAGGGATGCTTACAGACACAGAACTTGGTTCGCTTGGCTGTTTTGGTTATCTTCCTGTGATGACCTGAAGAAAGGACTTCCTCGTGAGCTAAGTCTTCTGAGAAGATTTAGGTGACAGGGAAGAAACTCTCCAGGAATTCTCCATGCTCTTTTGCTGGGTGCAGCTTTCTCCTACTGTCCTGCTGAGAAGGATGGGAAATATGGAACTGGGCTCTTTTACATTTTGCATGTCATCAAGCAAATGCAGATAGGACACTCATTCTCCCATTGGTGAGGGCACACAGCATCTTTAGGTCCTTGCAGCCCTGCACCTGCCCTGTCTAGGAGATGTCAAATCTCCAAACTCCTTTTCCGCATGACTTCCGCTGCATGCAGCATCCCCATCTCTCCGCAGATGCGGAGTAATCTGTGTTGACCTCAGCCCTTTTTGGGGAGCAGATGCAAAGTCAGCCAGAGCATGGCCTGCAGCACAGAATTGGTGCTGCACTTCTGCCTGTGAGTTAGCACACGTGTCTTTTTGTTTCCTGCTACCTTCTGCATAATGAAGTCAGTGAGAGTGGCACTCCTCAGCTGTGATTCACATATTCATTAATCTGCTGCAATGACAAGAACACATTTTTACAATGCATACAGTGCGCTTTTTACTCAAATAAACAACGTGCAGCATTCCCCCCCTCCCCAAGAAAAAAGAAAAAGAAGCATTGCAGGAATTAAGTCCCATTGTATTGAAGGGAAGGGAAGTCGAAGGAATCTGCTGTGGCGCTGCTTGGGTTGGGATAGCTTCAGCAAAACTGTTACTCCATGGTGGTATGGATGTGCTTGGAAAAGGCAGCCCACTGCTTCTATGGGTGCCATCGGGTGCTGTTGAGGCCCTGAGGGAATTAACAGGTATTTAGCAAACTCTGAGAGTCCCCAAGAAAAGCTGATGGGAGCATTGTGTCTGAAAGCAAGAGCCATAACCAACTGAGCTTATCAGTGCAGTGCTGAACTGACACCCAGGCAGGAGCTGCCAGCCCTTGCCAGGTCTCCTCCATAGGAAAACCTGAGGCAGCTTCTCCCTGAGACATCACCCTGCAGCTTCTGGGGCTGCACATCAAGGGATGCCCCTCCTTGCCTCAGACCACTTTGAACTTGAATTAGGGGCAGAACTTGAGTCAGGATGAGAAGAACCATCTACCTCTTTCTTTCCATGCTCTTTGCAGTGCTGTGCCTGCATTTCCTGAGCCATCTCTGCTCTGGGGACTTCCCTTACACAAGTTGCTTCCCTTACACAACTGACATGCCCTGCACCCCGTTGGCTGTGGGGCATTTTGGAAAGGATCATTTTCCACTGCCAGAACCCCTTTGACTCTGCTCCTGCTCATGTAGTAGAATGGTTTTCCTTTCTGTATTGAGTTCAAGCAGGCCAGAATCAGGCCCACGACAAAACATGGCAATACTTCTGGTGCTTTCTCCTCTAATTTGTGATTTCTTCCCCCTGTAGAACGAAATCAGAACTATGAAGGCTCTGGGCCCTCCTGAGGGCTTCCTGGGCCAGGCACAAAGCATGAAGGTGGTTGGCTGGGGGCTGCCGCAGGGATGTGTGAGAGGAGCACAGTGCAAAGGGAGCTGACGTGGGCAGTGACACAAAGTGGCTTGACTGTTAGCTTCTTTTTTTCCCCCCTCTAAATGACAAGACAAAGCCACCTCTACTCCCTCCAGCCCCCCCCCCCCCCCCCCCCCCCCCTTGCCCCCTCATCTCCCCTTCCCCCTGGGTACTTGGTGTTTCTTCTTTTTAGAGGGAAAAAGAGAGAGAGGGGGAGAGAGAGAGAGACATTTTCTTTCACACAAGCCCTCAGAATTACAGTTCATGAACTATTCAGTAAACTGACCGGCATGAACCTCCCTTCAACGGCCTAATCTAAGGGGTGGATCTATGTGTTTTGTTGCTTGTCAAAAACAATCACTGCTCGGCCCATTACATTTACAGCACGTCGTCCTTTAATTGGTGTAACACACTGAGGGCTGAAAGGAAGAAAGTCCGACAAAAGCCCCCGAGTGAATGAACCCTGACTCACACAAAAATACTCTTCAGAAGTTCAGAGCTGGGCACTAACAAGGGAGGTAGAGAGTTAGCTTGAAAAGGGGTTAAGTTCAGAAATGTGCCACCTTGAAGACCCTCCCATCAAAGCCATGATAGCATTGACAAGATGCAGGGGGAAAAAAGTTAATATTCTGGCCCTTGGGGTTTCAGGGGAGGGAGGGGGAAGGACTGGAGATCCCTCCTTGCTCTCCTTTCTGGTGTAACCCTTTTCATGTCGGGGGCATTCTCATCGTGTCTTTTGGATGCTTAAGAAAAATATGAAAGGGGGAAGGAGAAATTAAAAAAGAAAAAAAGAAAAAAAAAGTAAAGAGAAAAAAAAAATAAGGGGGGCGGCGGGGTGGAAGGGAAGGGGAAGAAACTAAAAAATAAACAAACGAGCTGAAAAGCGGGCTGCAGCATGGTTGGGCCGACGGAACTCACCCTGCCAGGGCATGAATCCTCCCCTCTCGCTGCATGCCGCCTCCCCCGGCCCGCTCTTCCCGGCCCTTAATGATTCGACTAATTAACAAAATCGAAGTTAAAACGTCCGAAGCTTCACTTCGGGGGAAGAGAAGTGAGGGGGAAGGAGACTGGGTCAGATCCTGCCCGGCGCTGCCGCCCTGGGGAGAAGGGGCTCGGGAACGTCCTCCTTCTTCTCTTTCCAAGTCTTTCTCCTTTCTTCCTACCCCTCTTTTTCTTTTCTCCTTTTCTCCATCTTTTTCCTTCTTTTCTCCTTTTCCCTCTTTTTTCTTTCTCCTTCCTTTCTGCTTTTCTTGTTCTTTTCTCTTTCCTTCCTCCCCTTTTCCCACTTCTTCTCCCTCTTTCCCTTCTTTTCTTCTCCCTTTCCCCCCTTCTTTTCTCCTTCTCCTTTCCCCCTTTTCTCCTTCTATCTATCCTTTCTCCTTCTTTTCTTCCTCTTTTCTTCTCATTTTCTCTTTCCTTTCTCCCTTTCCCCCTTCTTTTCTCTTTCTTTCCTCCTCCTTTACCCCTTCCCCTTTCCTCCTCCCTTTCTCCCAGTCTCGCACCTCTCGGCGGACCGTTGCAGCCGCGGGATTTTCGCTCTCCCCACCGGCACAATGACCATTCTGATGTAAATAGGGCTTTGGGTGGGTCCCCGGGGTACAGAGTTAGTGATTCCCCTTACTCGGCGCCGCGCTCTCGCTTTCCCTGGGCGCAGCACCGCGTTAAGGGCATCGACGCACCCACCTTCCTGCGCTCCTCCCCGCCCCGAACCGCGGCCCCGCGATCCCCGGGCTGACCCCGTTCCGACACTTTGGGAGCCGAGCCCGGGGAGCTTTAAATGCAACCCCACGGTCCCGTCCAGGTTTGTAATCCGTCAGAAAGCCGTTGATTGCTGCAAGCGTTACTTTTCATTAAGAAAACTTCGAAGCAATTTGGAAGAACCCTTCTCAATGAATACATTTACCCCCAAACGCTTTTTATTCTTCGCCTCTACTTGATGAGTTTCTCTTGCGCAAATCAGTTCTTACAGGCACAGAATGGGCAATCCCCTGATCCCCATCAATTGTCATCCAGAGTTTGGGCCACTTTGACCGCCAATAGTGGGGAAGTCAGAGCTAATCCTCAGAAGGAATCACGGGAAAAGAAAAGCAACAATAACCAAGTCAAGCGTAAAAAATGAAAGAGAAATCTCTATTATCACTCACTACATTTCCCAGCGATGTACTGAAAAAATCAGCTCGTTTGTCATTCGAGTCAGACACCCGGAGAAGAATATGGGGTCGTGGTGGGTTGGTAGACTCACACGACGTAAGGAACAATATTTTAGAGCGAAAGGCCTCTTCATTTGCCAAATCCTCCTCACATCCGCCATAACCATTAAATACAGACTGACTTTATTCTCTATGGGAAGAACAAGGGGAAAGGAGCCCTCAGCCACATCGCAGACAAAAGTCCCCAAAAGGGCCGGGCCGGGGGAGCCGGGGGGGAGCGGGACGGGGCTGCGGGAGCCGGGGGCGGGGAGCGGCGGGGGGCAGCGGGGTCGGGAGCCGCCGGAGCCGGGGGACACGGGGACACTTGGGAGAGGCGGCGGGCACCGCCGCTTTCCACGCTGCCACCTACGATTAGCCGCAACGAGGCCGGGAAGCCTTTACTCCGCAGCCAAGAGAAGGGGCGAAGTTAGCGCTAAGCGGGCAGCTGCCAGCCCCGCCGCGGGGGTGGCTCTGGGACGGGGAAACGGCTCCGTAGAGGGAAGCCCAGTAGCACGGCCCGGCTTTAGGGGAGCGCCCCGGGGCCCGCCGCGCTAAGGGGAGGCGGGGAGGCGGCATCGCGGGGCAACGGGGGCGGTCCCGGTGCAGGACCGGGGGGGGGGATGCTCCCGGAGGTGCTGGCTGGAGGCTACCCCCCAAACTCAGCCCACGGTTCTTAGAGGCTCCCCGCTGCCCTCGCACTGCCGGCTCCCTTGGTATTTTTATCAGTCTTTCTATTTCCCAACGGCGCGACGTTCCTATTTTTTTCTCTATTAAAATAAAATAAAATAGATCTCCCAGCACAGGGCTCCGACATTCCCGTCCCGCCCGCTCCCCGTGCCCGCAGCGCTGCGCCCCGCTGCTGTCTCTGCCTCCCGCACGGGTTCCCCCCCCAGGCCGGGTCCCAGCAGCGCCGGTGTAACCGGGAGCGCCCCGCGGCCGCGGTGCCCGTGTCCCGGATTTACACGGCAGCGCGGTCTCTTTGTATCACCCCTCATCTCCAAAGGGTGCTTGAAGAACTCGAGCCACTCCGCGCTCCTAATTAGTGATTTTTGTCCTCTCGTTACGGGGCTCAGCAGCTCATGCAAATGAACTCTTCATCGCGGCACCATTACCCGGCGGCAGAATTAACTGACTCTTATCGCTAATGATATGCCGCGGAACGCTCGGAGCCCGGGCAGCTCCTCGTCTTGATTACTCTAATCAATAAGGGATGATCAAGTAGAATTACAAACTCTATTGGCTTCTGAATGCTGCCGGCGGCCCTCCAGACGCGCTCCCCTCTCATCGCTATTTATTAAAATGATCTTCAGCCGACGGAGATGCAAATGGGGAACGGGCCCGGCGCGGAGCTCCGCTGGGGGCTGCGGGGACGCGCGGCTCTTTTGGGGAGCGACTTACAAATAACAACAGTGCAACCGTAACGAAACAAACATGAAACAAATCGAAGAACGCCTCTCCTTTCCCGAAGGGTCCGGACAGCCGGGGATTGGGGGCACCGCGAGAGCCGGCGTATGCGTGTGCTGGGGGGGTGCGAAGGATTGGGGGGGCAGGGAGGGGGGGGGCAAAGGATGAGCCGTAACGCAAAAGAGCGGGGCCGCGCGTCCCCGCCGCAGCCCGTGCGGAGGAGCCCGGCCGAGCCCGAGGCCCCGCAGCGCTTTGCGGGTCGGTGCCGGTGCCGTGCGGGAGGCAGCGGGCTGAGCGAGATGGGGACGTGGTGCGAGCCGCGCTCTGTACGTGCACATTCCCGCGGCTCTCGGGTAGGGGAGGATCCGTTTGGATGTCTGCATGGAAATGAAGGCGCTCCCAAACGAATTTGTGGGAGAGAAGCGCGGTTTCGCGTAACCGCGGGCTGGGGCCGAGGTGGTTTGCAGCCCTTTGCCTTCTCCCGTCGGGGGAGAGCGGAGTCCCACCGCCAGCATTTCGTACCGAGCTGCGGCATTTTGTACGGTGCCCCGAGCGCCTTCTGTTCGGATCCGTGCTACGCGCGGGGCTCATTCCTTACGGAGATAAAACAGAGAAGAGAAACGGTTGCGAGGTTTTGGATGAGCCGGGGAGCAAAATAAAACCAAGCAAACTAGAAAATGAGACCAAACTGTTTGTCCGTCCCTTTGCCGGGCACGCTTTTCGCACACACCCAGACCCACTGGCAGCGCAAGGGGAGAGCCCACCGCGTGTGCCACGTGTGGAAGCGAAGTCGTGTGCCACAAAGGCACAGGTTGGCTCCTGGGGGAAGGGCTGCGAGGAGCGGAACGCCGGCGGCCGCCGCTCCCGGTCCCCGCTCGTTATTATTAGGAGTGATGACAAAACCTCCGAGATTATTCTGGACTGTAAGTTATCAAGAGCCCACTAATTTCACATTAAAACCCATTGACTGCAACGGCGTGATTGAAGGGTTTTTAACAATTAACATAATCAGAAAATGAGCGGAGATAATTTTTATTCAACTCATTACTTTTTAATCATGTATTGCTTTTAATTAATATCTGCTCCGTGAAAATAACAAAAAGCCGAGTCCCGGAGCGGCCCCGGGCAGGGGAGCCGACCCCTCGGTGGCGGGGATGGATCGGGGGGGTCGGGGCGGGGGGCGGCCTCGCTCCCAAAGGCAGCGTCGAGCAGCAAGAGCCGCCGCTCCTTCGAAAGAACCCCACCCCTCCGTGAGAGAAACGGGTTCCCCTGGTCTGACCCCGCTCCTGGGGGGCTGCGAGGACCCCCCCCTCCGCCCGGACGCTGGGTCTCTGAGCCCTGATGGCCCATCAGAGAAAAAGGGGAATTTCTTTCTTTTTCTTGCGGGTGGTGGGGGAGGGCAGACCCTCGCTCCCTAGGAGGCTGTTGGTGCAGCAGCTCTGCCAACGGGGCGCTGCCGCCTACTTTTTGTCACTGCTGCCCTCCCCGGTGCCACCTGCCCCATCCCTCGGGCACTTGGAGTTTCCCACCCGTGTCCCCGTACTGGCGGGGAGTAGAGGAGGGGTCAGTGCCTCCAATGGCCGCTCCATACTGCCACATCCTGCCAGGGGCCTCTTGGGCCAGGGCGGACATCTCACCTGCAATGGCTCGGCAGGGAAATGTCGGGTACGGTCCTACATCCAACGTATGATTTAATGGTTGTGGGGCTTGGAGTTGGTTGGTTTGTTTATTTATTTCTTCTTGTTCTTTTTTTTTTTTTTTCTTCCCAAAACGTAGGATAAAGTTACATTTTTAGTGAACGACTCTAAATGATGAAAATTAAATAGATGAGAAAGAAGATGAACTCCCGTAAATCTTATCCCAGCAGCATAAAACGCATTTGGTATGTGCACCTGAGATACTATTTGTGTATTTATATTTATATAGAGAGAGACACACTATTTGTGTCTATATATAAGTTCTGTACGTTGCCATGTCGCAGCAAAGGGCCCTGAGCTCTGCAATTAGCACCGTGAGGTGTCACAGCCAGTGTTTGCAAAACATCCTCAGGAGCCCCCAACTGCCTGGAGCCTTTTGGAGCTGACTGTTGGCATCAGGAGGGATATCTGGCATTCAGTGCTGTGTTTACATCATCTTGACCAGAGTGTGCTGCCTTTTCTGCCTGTGTGCAACCCCAAAGAGCTGCGCTAGCAGACTTGCACATTTGCAGATGGGAATGTTTGGCCCTGGTAGGATTTCCAGCACAGCCTGGGCGGTGACACTGTGTTCTCAGCAGCACTAAGCTCAGAGCACTGCCAGCACCAGGGTTCCCAGTGCCCACACCCAGGAAGGGTGGAAGATGCCCTGCTCCTGGTACTGGGCTGTCCTCCTCCTGCAGCCACAGAGCATCACCGGCAGTGGGAGCTGGCTGGTGTAATAACCTGGAATAGTGCTGTAGACACTGAACCCCGCTTTCTTTTTTCTTTCCTTCTCCCTCCCCCAACCGACGTGCATGTGGAGTACTTCAAGTAAGATGTCAGCATTGTAGGATAATCAGTCCCTAAATTCTGAGAACTTTGCTGAAATCGTCTGGTGCTGTTAGGGGCACTCTTCTGTCATGGTCTGTCTTGTTGTGATTTGGAGAGAAGCAGAAAAATCATAGAACCATAGAATTACAGAGTGACTTGGGATGGAAAGGGCTTCAAAACCCACCCAGCCCTGTCATGTCAGGGCTGCCACCCCCCAGCTCAGCTTCCAGGGCCCCATCCAACCCGGCCTTGAGCACCTCCAAGGATGGGACACCCACAGCTTCCCTGGACAGCTGAGCCAGTGCCTCACCCCTCTCTGAGAAATTATTACCCCCTTAACTTCTAACCTAAATCTCCCCTCTTTTAGTTTAAAAGCATTCCCCTTTCTTCTACCATTATCTGCCCATGTAGAAAGTTGTTTCCCCTCCTGCTTATAAATTCCCTTCAAGCACTAGTACTATTTTGTAACATGGCTTCACCAAGAAGCTATACTACTCTGTGGGGAGAACTTTCCCCACACCTGGAGGGCAATCCCTGCCCACTGCCACAAAAGGAGAAGCAGAAAACCTGCAGAAAACAGCTGCCAGCTCCAAGCTGACACGGCATGAAGAAAGACTGATCAACTCATAAGCCTGAGGGCTGGCCTTTCTCCTTGCTTTAGGCCTGTGCTTCAGGAACTTTGTGAAATTCAGCAGGAGAATACAAGCATCAGGGCACAACCTGCTCAGAACAGAGCAATGGGCTTGGATTGGGGAGAAGGCTGGGATCAGTCCACACCAACACCGGGTTATGGAAATGCAGATCTGGGCTCTCTGGGTATGTCTGTGCATGGACAGTCATCCACATTCCCAATAGGCTATAAAAGGAATGCACCTTTCATACTGTTTACATTGATGTGGAAGTTTTTTGTGGTAATTGCACTATAATGCTGCCTCTGATGTTTCTGTCGTGTTTTAAACATCATTATCTTCAAAAGACTTCTTTTTTTTTCCCCCTGTGCATACCTTCATTCTCTTTCTATATATTTGCTATTTTATCTGTATCATCCTGTTTTACTGCTGTGGAAGATATCCAGGCTAACAGCTCTTCTTTCATTTCATAACGAATGGCATAATTAAGACTTAATTAGAAGCATATGAATAAGGAAATGGCATGCCACCCAGGACCTTAAATGTAATACCATTCAATTGCTCAAGTACAGCACTCTCCTGAAAAAAGAGAAAAAAAAAAAGAAAGAAAAAAAAAGAAAAAATCCTAAACCCACAAGCTTATTTCAAGCTAGATAGCTGGATCTTTTCAGAATGATATGATTGCCTACTGACAATTAATTATTTTCTAGTTGTAATTTTAAAAAGATAATGTACTTTCTTTCCCGTGACAGGTGCATGGAAATGGCACCTCTCTGTGCACTGGATTCACAGAGTTGTATACCAACCTTTAAGGTCTAAGCAAGGATCATGCAGCACTATCTATGATTCTCCAGGCTATGACACTGTTACACACTTATAGAAAATGAAAGCCTTCAAAACAAGATGTGGGTTTGTTTTCCCTCTTTAGAAGTGTAATGATGTTAAACAGGGAAGAGGGTCAGCTGATAGATGTCCTGTCTCTGTGTTCTCTGTATCTTTGACTGGAAATTGGAAAATGAACACTGGCTTTCCAGCTCCATATGTCAGGTTTCTTCTGTTCCTTCTGACATTACAGCCCCAAGGACGGGGTTGCATCCATGACTCTTCTTCCACTCGACTCCTGGTTGAAGGAGGCCAGAGTATCCACCAGAGGTTACAATGGCCATGGGTTCAGAAATGGGTGACTGTGGAAAGTGTAGAGGAATGATGGGCAGGTCTCTGTGGATTGTGATGGTCAGTAGAGGAATTTTTGATCCACTCAGTGCTATTCATTCTTCCTTGTTTTATGTGGTGAGTTCCTTGAATTTCTAGAGGGTTCCTAAAAATATGTGAGGCATTGTCACACCTTTCCTGTAGGTCTAAAATTTCTGAAGTTTGCTTGGGAATAGCATTTTCTCATAGAGAGAATGCAGTCTGTGAGTGTGTGTTCACAGTTCAAGTGTCTGACCTTCCCTGATTTCCATTCAGCCAAAGCATCTTTATTGCTCCAGAGCACAGGGGAATGAAGGACAAGATTTGGCATCTAATTTGCAAATCGGTAATTTGGGGGGTTCTTCAGTATTAAAGACTGAAATTATTTTAAACCATCAGCGTCAGTATCACTGAATTGCTTTTCTTCTAACTGCTTCTTCTGCTCATTCTTCATGATTTAGAGCAGATGTGACTGTCTTCTTGCACTGCAGGAAAAGGCTTTAATATCTTTTGCTATGCACATGAAAAAAATAATAATAATACTCCAGCAGGACTGTGCTAACAGGCACGATGTCTCAGGCTGGCCAGAAATATTGCAGCTAGACAAGGCTTTGTCAATCATTTTTAAACAAAAGCTCACATAATCTTTTGAAAATAAGAAATTGCTCAGACAATTATGCTGTATTGCTAGGATGATTTTTACTTGCAGCCAATGAAAAATGGATCTGCGAGCCAATAGGTTATTTAACATATTTATTTCCTCACCAGTTCATTTTCTTGTGTGTGATGGAGATGCGTTCAAACCCTTAATTAAATAGTTATACGCCTGAACCGCCTTCTGATGTTCTGTGGAGCTTGGAAAAAAAGTCATTGAATTGGGTGAGAACTGCTGAGCTCTGACATCTGCTGTAAGCACCACATGAAGGAGCCAACATTGGCCTTGTGAGCGATCAGATACAGGCAGGGCTGTGAGGGAGATAGGGAAGAAAAGCTTTCCATAAACAGGATATGGCTCTGCAAGAAGATGCAATATGCTGGTTCTTTGCTCGTGTTTAGCTTTGCTGTCTTCATAATGAAATTAGTTAGGATTAATTAAAAGATTCCCATTTGTCCCACTCCAGAGACACCTCTTCACAGACAATGCTGGCACCTCTCTGCTCTCATTTGCCCCTGTTTTGGACAAGGGCAGCAGTTTTGGATCAGGATTTCAGTTCTTAGCTTGCACTGCTGTAAGTCAGGAGAAAGATCATTGAAGGCAGCAAGGAGACACCATGCAGACAGAAACAAGAGCCAGCTTTGCAGCTCCAAACTCATTTTCTCTGGTTCATGCTGGCATCTCTACAAACTTACCAAGATGGCATAGGAAATCAACATTCACCTGCTGCGTTGTGCTTCTTTCCTGTGAAGGTAAAGCTCTTGCAATTATACAGACCTCTTCTTGTAGTCAGGGCAGGCACTGTAATATTTTGTTTTCAGGAACCATACAGATTAAACTATATAACAAAGCAGGACTTCTGATATTGTTAGAGTTTGTCCTGAGATTTCTTGGCAGATACCCAATCCTGCTTGCTTTAGCCATGAGTACAGCCACTTGAGAAGACAGAAAACAGCACCATTTTTATAAGAAAATAAATCAAATTTGTTAATGACTGACAGGGTGAACGCTGATTTCTGCCCAAGAACAACACTTATTTATTTTCAGGTAAGAGATCTGGCTCATGTCTTCCTCAGGTTCTGTTTCTGACAAAGTTTGTGAATTTCTGATTTTGCTTTGTAATATCAGTTTTATTATGGATAAAAATGAGAAGTACTTCACAGCTAGATACCTTTCTTACAGGTCTGCAGCAACACGTTTAACTAATACCAGAAATGGTTTTATTCTGCTTAAACCTCCAAGGTTGTATCTGAAATTATTACAACTTTTCTTTTTTTCTTTTTTTTTTCTTTTTTTCTTTTTTTTTTCTTTTTTTCCCTCTGATCAGTTTTCCACCCACAGGAAGAGCATGTTCTTGCAAAGGAGATTATTCAGCTTCCATGCAAAATGGGAAAGCACATCCTTGTGACCCATGGAAATGAAGCTGCTGCACCTCACAGCACAGCGGGACCTTCCTGGTGACGGTGTGTCTCAGCAGGAGGGAGAGCTCGGGTGATGAAGGCTGCTCTGGGGATGTGGGAGGCCTGTATGCCTGCTGACCCCGTGAATGCAGATTTTCTGCAGGAAACTCATGGTTTGGGGCAAACCGAGAGCGAGCGCAATGCGCCCGATTGCTGCTGCCCTCTCCCGGGTAGATGTGGCCAGACAAGACACACCGGGACGAGGAGCCCAGGGGACACCTTAATCGTGCTTGGATTGAGTGAGAAGAAGGCAAGAATCCACCCAGAGCAAGGTGATTCCAATCCCAGAAAAAGGTGATCCCAGAACAAAGCAGTCCCCACACAGGTGCTTGGCTGAGGGATGCTGCAGGACACCCAGAGCCAAGGTGTCCTGCACCACTCAGGTTTTGCCAGCCGTGCTGCGCTCACCAAACATACCCTATGGACAATGTTTCTCTGCGTTCAACCTACACCCCACGATCTAGTCGATACTAAACAACAGCAGGGCAATGCCCAGGCCCTGAGGCTGTCTCACTACGCCCGTTCTATCAAGCAATTCTCATTTTCCAGAGGTGTTTCTCCTGTCCATGTTATCTGCCAGACACGATCCCTAGCTTGGGCTAAGCCCCAAGATACCAAATGTTGCACAGGACAGTATTACTTAGACCCACCTTGGCAGGCAGAGCAGTAGTACTGGGTGAAGATCTGTTACCCAGAATGGTACCTGATTAATGCACAGTGAAAAGCTTAAGAGAATGGTCTGGTGCATTTTTTGTCTCTGGTTTCTCATTTCTCTGTGTTGCACTTGTTTTCATTTCATTTTCCATTTTCAAACTCACTGCTTTGCAAGACATTTCTTCACAGCCAAGGTGTTCATCTTATCTGAAGATATTAGGTGCCCTCTCTTGTTGTTGATTGCTCGCCAGATGGCATCTTTATAACCGCCTTTATGTTGTATTTTCATTTTGCAGCATAAAACCATCCTGGGCGTATCCATAGCATGATGTTGTGACATTTATTGTCAAAGTGAAACAAGTTAATGCTAGCTAGACCAAATCACAGCAGGCTGGCACTGTATCACTGCCATATCTGACCAGAGAAACCTGGATCCTGTATGAAGCCCATTGAAGTCCCTGGAAATAATGGCAGTGACATGGAATGGGCATGGGTCAGGATCCCAGTGGACGCAGGAGCAAGCAGAAAGCAGGGCACTGCAGCCCTGGGGGAAGGCTGCCTGCAGCTGTCATTCACACCTCCTGCTCTGGAAAGGGCCTGTTCTCAGTGACCGTGCTTTTATCGGAAACATGAGGGAAAACTGGTGACCAGGTGTGAACAGGGGGGAGCCCTGCCTTGGGACATTGCTCAGGAGGTGCTCTGACTGCAGAAAGTATGGTGTGTTCCTCCCTCATTCATTCCTTTTTCCGATTTGGGGATTTTTTCTAATTATTGCTGTATTTTTATTTTTATTCACTTATTCATTTATTTATTTATTTTTCACATTTCAAAGTCCCTTCCTATACAGCAGGTATACTTTTAAGCACTATTTTTGGATGAAAAGAG
This sequence comes from Perdix hodgsoniae, assembly GCA_035772895.1. Lineage (NCBI taxonomy): Eukaryota > Metazoa > Chordata > Aves > Galliformes > Phasianidae > Perdix > Perdix hodgsoniae. Next base: position 2,182,097 of record JAPSGF010000094.1, on the reverse strand, counting down.
TGTTCCCCGACTGGAACATGTTACAGAAACTGGACTCGCACGTCGTGAATATCTAAGAGAACAAACTTTTAGATGTGCTCAGACCCAGGGACGTCCTAATGCCATACAGGGCGCAGCGCATCTGCCTGCAGCCGCCGTACGTCGCACCCCGCCCGCCGCCGCCATTACCCGGCCCCACTCCCGCCTCCCGCCCACCCACGAGCCCGCCTCCCGCTTCGGCCCCGCCCCTTTCTCCGTCTCCACCAATGAGCGGCCTCTTCCCCAGGCGGAGGTGGGTCGTTGCCCGGCGCGGCACTTCCGGTTCCTTGGCGCGGCCGCCATGGCGCCGCTGCGTAATCAGGTGCTGCTGCTCCCCGCTTTGGCTCTCGCCCTCGGCTCCGCCGCCGGGCTGGAGGCGCCGGGCGAGGCCGAGGAGCTGGCGACGGTGATGGCGGCAGAGCTGCGAGCCGCGGGGTTGCCCGAAGACCTGCCCGAGCTGGAGCCCGAGTGCCGTCGCCTCCTCACCGCCTTCGCGGAGGGCAGCGCGACGCTGTCGGGGTGCCTGGCCAGCCGCGCCCGCCCGGTGCGGCTCTGCCAGGCCTGCGGCGGCCTCTACCGCAGCCTCCTGACGCAGTACGGGGACATCGCCCGCGCCGTCGGGGTGCGTCCGATGGGGCGGGGACGGGGCCAGGCTCCTCGGAGACGGGTGACCCTGCGCTGAGGGGAGCGCTCCGAGTTCCTTTTATGGCCTTGTGAAAAGGGAAGCGGTGTTCTGGTACCGGGTGTCGGTCTGTGCCAGCTCCTGGTGTGGCGGGGAAAAGAGCCCGCCTTCCTCCTTTGGATGGTGGGAAAGCCCGGGTTGCTTTGAAGCTGCGCTTCAGGTTTGCTGAGTGCCTGAGGGGAGGCTTAGTGGTGGCCTCTCTAGAGGTGCAGAGGGGCAGCACTTATCTCTGCTGTCTGGTGATGGCGATAGGACCTGAGGGTATGGCGTGGAGCTGCGTCAGGGGAGAGTCATGTTGGGCATTGGGAAAGGGTTTTTCTCCAGAGGGTGGAGGGCATGGCCCCAAACTGCTGGTTTGGATTCTGTCCTCAGACATAGGATTTGAACTTTGAGTGATCCTGTGTGGAGCTGGGAGTTGGACTCAGTGATCCCTGCTGGGTCCTTACAGTTTTCTGTGATTCTGTGATCTTATGTCACCAATGAGTAATGCTGCCTTTCTGGGGAACCAGATCCCAGTGTGCATGAATCCAAGGCTGGCAGCAGCATGGTAGCTCTGGACACTGGCTGAGGCCTCTCTGCCTCAGCAGTGGAAACCCTGACTGATGATAGATCTGCTGCCATCTTCCTGCATCTCCATCCCCCTATTTTCATTTCTCCCTTCTGGACGTGGTTGGTGACTAATGCTATGCATTTATATCTATTCTTTAACTCATTCAGCTTGTATGTTTTTAAAAGTTAGTCCCTAACATGGTGTGAAGATGGCAGTGGTGGATGAGACCGAAGGGCTTTATCCATTCTCTGATGATGACTGGAAGTGGTTGTCCTCCTAGAGTACAGGAAGAAAGCAAGTTTATAGCAGCCTGTCACTGAGACTCCCAGTTTAGGAATTACTGAATCTGTATTTGGAATCACTGCTGATAGACAAAACTTGTGTAGACTTCTGATACCACAGTGTCATGCTGCAAGCAGTTTCACATTCAGGTAGCTGTCACGTTAAGAAGTGTCACTTTCTACCAACTTTTGATTTGTTGTCTGCCTGCCCCCCCCCTCACCTTTGTTCTGGCTGTGGAAAAGCAAATGGACGTTCATTTGATTATTGCCCTCTCAAGGACAAGTACCTAGCCAGTAGTCTGCTGTTTGAGTGTGGACACGCGCATTGCTTGTTTCTTGTCTGGACGCTGTTCCATGCCACCTCAGATGAGGTCATGTGAAGACGAGGGAATGAGCCTGCAGTTTTTACTTTTATATGGCATCTTAAAGATATGTACAGAATTCTGCTGAACTACTTTGCACTTGTGGGTGCAGGTCACCTGTGGGATACTTCTGGATAGGTTGCCAAACAAATCCCAGTGCTTGCAGTGTATAAGAACTCATTATGGCTGTTGTTCTGGAGTGCTGGTTCAGAATTTCATCTGGAATTCATATTGAAGAGCATTTGACTTTCCTTCTGTGCAAGGATGGCTTAACCAAATAAATACAGAAAGTGAGCTCCATTGATCTGAATCCGTGATCATGATTGATCAGGTATTTGATGTTTTCAGTCATTCCCATCCTGCAGTAGTTACACAGCACAAAAGAAACAGCCAAGTTAAGTCTTGGGCATCCCTGAAAAGTCAAATCCTCCTCACTAGGCTTATTAAATAAGTTAAGAAAGCATCTTTAAGGAATGATATAGTTTGACCAGATCTGCGTTGGGATGTAAAATGCTTTTTCCCACTCATGAGTTTTGGTGAGGAAGTTTCAGTTTTGAAGTTTCAGTTTTAACCACACCTTGTGAAGCAACCAGGGGATTTCCTGCATATGCAACTTGACTGCATGTCTGTATGCTACTTACTTACTAGAATTGAAACTGTAGGAAATACCAGAAGTGGCAATATTAGACTTCTGCAGTTCAGTCTCAAAGGGAAACTTTCTTATTTAAAAATAACTAAATAAATATATTTTAAGGGTGGAAAATGGATGTCTCGTAAAGCTGCATAAGCCTCACATTTCTTGTTGAAGAGATTCTTTTCTTGCATGTCCCATGTTGCTTATCAAGGAGGCATTTGGCAGCTGTGACAGTTCTGAGGAGTGCTTAAGGCAATTTAGCAGCTAGAAACCAGGAGCTAGAGCACAGGAGTCAGCTGACTGCAGATCATGGTTTCTGTTGGGGATTTAAGGGAGAAAATAAAGCTCTAGAGGAGAAAAACATTCTAAATTCTAATAGGGATATTTCATTTCCTGTTTATTCTGTAGCTGCTTTTATAGTCATTCTTTTTTTAATAGTTTCGTCCCAGAATAAGTTGTTCCAAGAATTCTCCTGACGTTTCCCCCTTGAGGACTGAGTATGTTGGATGGCTCTCTCAGATGAGATCAGCTTGGTACCCACATCCAAGGAAGAAGAGAGCCTGGCTCAATAGTAGGCTCGTGGGAATTACTGCTCCATTGCTTTTTGAAGGACTTTGTTCCTGTATGTGGAAGCAGCTTGTTGCTGATATAATATGTTGGTGCAGCATTTCTGGATGTTGTTTTCTGTTGTTTGGGTTTTGTTTGCTTGGAGGCCATTGCATTGGTTCAGCTCCTTCAGACAATTCTGTGGTCTCTTGAGAATGACCCCATCCCTTTCTCTGACTGTGTGGGCCTGGAGCTGGCTTGAGGGACAGCTGTGAAGAACCAGGGGAATAGGAGCTGACTGGCAGAGGCCTGTCATAGAATCATGACATCATAGAATGGCTTGGGCTGGAAGGGATCTTAAAGATCATCTCGTGCTTCCTTCTTCTTGTGGCCATGTACTTTTAACTGGTGTTCGTACAGTCCTAGAAGCTCTTCAAAGGCAATGCACAGCAAGCTGTGTTGCTTGTAGTAAGATTTTGAGGATCAAAAGACTTGTTCTTCAGTTGATCCTGCTTTGCTTAGTCTAGAAATGTCAGTGTGATGAGATGTGTTTAGCTGTGTTTGCCTAAAATACTTTCCAAAAGCTTTCCCTTCATATTTTTAACATTTGTTTGTTCTTTTTTAATTTCGTTTTTGTCCTAGAATTCCTCCGAGAGCCACAACTGTGCCAAAAGTATCCTGACCTCAGACAGGCTGCAGGTAGTTGTGACCCTTTCAGCGTTCTTTAATGACACCTGGGAGGCAGCCAACTGTGCAAGTGAGTGACTCGTTCTGTAGCTGTCATGCTACTGTTATGACCTAGCTGAGTGCTGCATCTAAAATTTGCACAGATTGGAATTGTGTGTATTTGTTTATACTGTACATAGTATGTAAAGATCCTAGACTAGAATAGCTTCAGGGAGCTTCAGGAGTTTTTTATTGGCTGAGGGTGCCAGTCCATCTAAAAAAACCCACCAGATATTGTATATATTTCTTCTAGATAATTTGTTCAAACAGTAGTTATGTTAGGGTTTTGTTTATGATCTACAAACTCTGATGGAGACTTCCTTATTTTCAGTGCAGTTTTCAGTTTTTCTACCATTTTCTTTTTTTTAAACAAAAACAAAAACCTTATATAAGAAACTGACTTCTTTGTTAATAAAAAGCCAATAGCTGAAATGCTTTCAAGTTGAATAATATTTGCCTTCACAGCTGTGCTTTTGATTTCACTTAATGGGTGGAGAGTGTCCAGGTTCATTGTCGTGCCTTACTGTCCCTGTGCTTGCTGAGGGTGCTGTGCTGTGCTTACAGATAAAGCATGGCTTTTTGCTTTTCCCCTGGTGTGAAAACTGGGACCTTAACCTTAAAGGTGCCCTAGGAAACAGGGAATAGTACTGTGAAGCTATGTGTTAAAGATGAGAGCATTTGGAGTTTTTTCTTTTACACATCTGGGATCTGTGAAGGCTGCAGAAGGAGCAATGTGGTCTGTGCTGTCCTTCCAGGTTCTGACCTGTATGTTGCCCTCCCAGTGTCCAGCTGAATGCCTGTTCTCCATGTTGATGTCAGTTCCTTCTCAGGAAAATTTACTAGGATGTTGGCTTGCTCTCATAGTGCCCTTGCTGAACATTTAAATTCCCAAACCCCTGGCACTTACAAAGGGTGTATCTGATTAGAGCATCTGAAGTAGGATGGTTGGCTGGAGGTGGTAATGTGTAGGGGTTGAACTGGTGAAATGGTCGCTTCTTGTGTTAAACAATAACTACACTGATTTCTACCACTGTGTTTGTGGTCTGGCCTTATCTTGGGTGCTGTCCATTTAATCTCCATTTCTGATGCTTCTGCTTTCCCATAATAGCTATTACTGTTGCTGGGCAAAGCCAGGTTTGCAGGGTAGAAAATATAAGTAATGCCTTGTTTTATCTTAAAGTCCAAAGATAATTCAGACCCCCTCTTCAGAAAACTCTTGATGATAGTCTTCATCTTTCACTTAATCAAGGCCAATTAATTCTGAAATACATTCTCGATGAAGAGTTAGGTCAGCAGGTCTGAGACATCAGTGGCAGGCAGATAAGGAAAATGCAGGGTTGACTAGACCCATCTTTTATAGTCGAGAGCTCTTTTTGCAAGAGTGGAGCGTCTGGGAATTGTCAGCTCTGGAAATGTTAGAATATTCTCATGTTTTTCTTTCTCTTTGACAGATTGTGTAAAGAACAACAGTGAGGGATTATCAAATTCTACTCAAGAATTCATGGATTTGTTCAATAAATCTCTGACATGTTTTGAACAGAACCTTCAGGTATTTATGCTGTGTATTTAAGAGAAGCACTAAATTATCTAATTGCTAGAAAAACCTAATTTATGCTGAATATAATGCAGTTATATACCAGGCAAAATTCACAAACCTACTGGCAGTTTACACAGATAAAGCCATCATCTACAGAAATGCAGATGTTTAGAGATGGCGAGACTAAAATTAATTCTAATTGATATTCACCTTGACTTCATTTTGTATGTAATTGTGATGCTACTTCACACCAGAATTTCTGAATTCACAACAGTTGGTAATTACTTAGTGCAGTAATGTGTGCATGCTGTAAATTTCTTTTTCTGCCTCTTTGTGGAATTGTTGTCTTCTGCCTGAACAATTCAATATTTTTAAATAACCTTTTAATAATAGAGACTAGTTCAGAAGGGCCAGCTACATTAAATGATGGTTACAGTTGTTTCAACTTGTAAAATAATTAGTCCATACTACAAAGGTAATGTAATGCAGTTTGTGAAATAAATGTAGTAATTTTCCTCAAAGAGAAAGCCCTAGATTGCCCAAGAAACAGCACATGTTCTGTTTCAGTCAGTAACTAGCCATGTTCTGTGATCAGTCAGTGATAAAAATGGGAAATAATGAATATGGTACAATCTCAGAGGAGACTGTTTTTTATTATTAATGATATGAGAAAAGTGAGCTGGAGTAGCGTTGGTTGGGATCCATGCAGTCTGGTCTGTCAGTCGGAAGTCTAAATTAGATCTTAATCCATGGGTGTCAGCGATGAACAAGAGTGTGCATGCCATGCCTGTAAAAGCCTGCACCAGCAGAGGTGTCCCGCTGTCACCACATCTGAAACGCACCACCCACCACCTCACTATGCTCACATCCTGTTTGATCTCCATAAACATTCAGCAAATATTGATGAATGTCAGTGGATTCCATTTTTTCTGCACGGAGGAATTCAGTGACACACCTTTGCTTCATATGCACTTCCATGTCAGATGCCATTATTGGCAGACAGATATGCCAGACATTCCATGCCACGCTGCCATATCAGACTGCCCCTCTGCTGCCGTCTGTCACGCAGTAACAAAACGTAATGGAATCGGTGAGAAGGTTCAACCTCTACTGCCATATCACCAATATCTGCTTCTGATGTCACGGACCAACATCATAAAATAGGAGGCATTACTTTTGAGCTAATGTGCATATGTAATGAAACATCTTATTTTTTAATAAAGTGCTGCTGTTTTATAACCATAGGGACAAGCCATGGATCTATCACCAAATAACTACACTGAAGTGTGTAAAAACTGCAATGGAACCTACAGAAATTTGAATGACCTCTACAACAAGTTGCAAAGGCTAAACAGACATGGTGATGAGTCTGGGCACTCTGCACATTTGTGTATCGATGTGGAAGATGCAGTAAGTATTTGTTAATATTCAGCAGGGAGATCTGATAGAAGTCTTATTTAATCTGAGCCATTTGTGTTTGCCTTGCCAGGGATTACCTTTTCCTTTTGAGTTTGGGACTGGCAGTAGAGCAGATGTCCTGCAGGAGGGAGCCTGGTGAGGCAGTCTTGTTAGCTCCTGTCCTCAGTTGCTGCAGTGGAAGCGTGACTGAAGCTTCTGATTGCCTGGGCACATTCCAGTTTGAGTAGTTGCACTTAATTTCTTGTTACTATGAAGGGGTCAGATATTAAAAAACAAAACAAAACAAAACAAAAAACAAAAACAAAAAAAGCCCTCTTAATCTTCTGGCTTTTAATGCAGAGCTTTGCTGTTGTTTTTCTAGACTGTAACATTGATTCCTTTTTATGGCAGCTGTGTCTAGGGGTCTACAGGATTTACAGCATATGTTTGGAAAAAGCTTTGTTGTATTGTGGGGTTTCAAGTGTTTGGGCAAAAGGAGTGTTGTTGAAAGTGTGAGATTAGCCCCATCCCCACAGGATGTCGGTGAGTTCTGTAGGAAACAAGCATGTGGCAGTGTATGCAGTATATGTGCATACAGTCTTTTTATCAGCTTGTTGATGTGAAATTTTGGCTCTGTTTAAATGGTCTGTTTTGACACTTCCAGGGATTTGCTTCTTTTTGAGGGGAGATCTGTGAAAAGTTGTTTCCTGGGGTCATGTTTGAACACTTGAATATCTTGAGACCGGAGCGTCTGCACAGCGAGAATGTGTGTGCTCTCTTTTACTGCTTGCTTATGTTTTCCTTTTAGATGAACATCACTCGGAAGCTTTGGAGCAGGACTTTCAACTGCTCTGTTCCCTGCAGTGATACAGTCCCAGTGATTGCCGTTTCGTCCTTTATCCTCTTCCTACCTATTGTTTTTTATCTTAGTAGCTTCCTTCACTCAAATCAGAAGAAGCGGATACTCATTTTGCGTAAGTGCTTTTGCTCATTTTGCTGTTAGAGCTGGGTGTTGCCAGGGACTCTCTTGGCTCTGGTGGGAGCAGCCTGCAGCTGTGCTGACGGCGCTAATAGCGACTATTAGTCTGCTGCTGTCCCCTGAAGAAGGGTAGTAAAGAGCTTCAGCCATATCTTTTCATTAAAGTTTTTGGACGTGAGCAGAAAGCTGTTTGCAAGTCTGTGCTGAATAAATAGAGGGAGTGGAGAGACTAGTTTTGTGGAATTCTTTGTGTTTAATTTTCATATAATTTTTCTCTTTCTAGCCAAACGTATCCAGTCAAATGCCAGTCTTGTGAACATCCAAGAAAAATACAGCTGAGCTGCAAAACAAAACCTGAGAACTGCTGCTGGTATACAGTGGGTACAATTGTGTTGGAATGAGGCCGGCACAAAAGAGGAGTTAATTATGGTTTAGTGTAATGATACAGAGCAACACAAGTTAAACAAAATGCTGTCTGACTTCTAAGCGAGGATATTAACAAACATGACAAGGCAGGGCTGTGTGACACTGTATGGACTCCAGTTTTGAAAAAATCTGTGTTTTTTCCAGTCTCAGGCTGAAGCTGGTGTTTTTCTGTCTCTAAGCCTTCGTATTTCTCACCACTGGAATACTTTCTTGGCACGTTTTTTTCCTCTTTAATTTATTGTATTAGTTTCACAGAAACCTATCTGAGATTCTGAGTCTTTTTGAAATGGTTTTCATTGACGGAAAGACTTGAATTAGCATTTGATATTCCTGTTTGAAACATTATTTCCATGTAATAGATGGCCTTGGGATCAACAGAAAACTTTTGAAAAATAAAAATTCCCTTCTGATACCTCTTAGTAAAGTCATAAGCTGCTGAGTGGGTTGTAATGGTCTCTGTGAAAAACATGAGATCTGCAGTGGAAGTGGTAATATATAATATCCAAAGCCAGCAACAAAAGCAACAGAACTGCCAATGCTAGACGTGAATAGCAATCATTAATGACTACAGTATTAAGCTATTTCAGAAACAGGCGACATATTTACATATTTGCACACTTGAACCACTAAGTAAAATAATTGCTCTTCATATGTTACATTTTCAGAGGCTTATTCTAGATGTGTGCCTGGGTGAGAGTATCACTTTTTTTTTTTCTATTTATTGTGTTGTTTTCTTTTTTCCTTTTAATTATAAGGGTTTTTTTTTTTTTTTTTTTGAGAAGTGAGGTGAAGTCAAGTCACTGGAGGAATTTCCTAGCCTAGAGCTTGCTGTGGCTTAATTAATACAGAGGTATTTACAGGAATGTGGTGGGGAAAAACACAATCCTTTTCTGCATAACATGTATTTTATCAGTACATGAGCCAGGGGATTCTCTAACTTGAAAACTGTCCTGCAGGACAATAAAGGTACTGTGTTGGCAATTGATGACTTTCGATAAATAGTTTTAAAAAATAGCCACGTGGAACAGATGAATAATTAATACAAGGTTGCAAGATTCCAAAGCAGATTAAAAAAAAAGAAAAAAAAGCTGTATAATAACTTCAGGATGGATGGTGCTGCTGATAGGCACTGGGTATGGTTCTACAGGCAACAGCTGCAGCAATACCAGAGGTTCAGTTTGGCTGATGATAGTGCTGACTTGAGAGAGCAGCGGGGTTAAAGTGAGTTATAGCTATACCCAAGATTAATGAATGTCTTTGTTCCCATTTTGAAATGTGTTTTTATAACCATGAGATAATAATGAACAGCCACATTGGCAAAAAGAATTTCTCTTGAAACCTGTGTGTCTGACTTCTGTCAAAGCTCCTATGAAGTCTTATCTATTTGTCTCGCTTTGGAGCCTGATTTGTTTAATTTTTCCTTTGCACAAAGGCTCAAATAAATGTATAGCAATTTAACAATACAGTCCTAAAGCTCTTTGAGTTATTGTGGTTCTTTGTTTTTGGTTGGTTTTTTTTTTTTTTTTTTTTTTTTGAGTCAGGACACACTGTCCATTTTAAAGTCAAGTGTGTGTTCAATAAGAAGTGAAATACCATGTTACTGACTGGTTATGTCCACATGATTGGGTGTTGTTTTTTTTGGTATTTTATAACAAAACAGTAGTATTTGTACTTATCTGCCCTTGTTACGTGTGAATTTCTAGGTCACCAGTCGATTTGCTCTAGGTAGTGTATAACAGTAATAGAAAGCTGTTACTTCTGCTTATTACTCGGTTATTCTGCAACTGGGAAAGGCACACTGCCTTCAAAGAGAAAAAAAAAAGATGAATATTTTTTTGTATCTTTTTGTATCTTTTTTTTGGTATCTTTTTTGTATCTCTTATTCTCCAACTTACACTTTCTGGGACTTAGCTGCCTGTTCTAATAGCATTACTTCGATTTGGGACATCATATGATTGAGAGCTGCTGAAAACAATCTTTCATTCATGCAGATAAAGCCAGTTTGTACGTACAGCATTTCAGAATGACAGCTTTTATACTGTAAGCAGTGGCTTTTTGAGCACATTCGTGTTAAGTAGGTCTCAAAGTCATTACTTTGGATGGGGTGATTAAGCACTTTAAAAAAAAAACAAAAAAAAAAAAACAAAAAAAACCAACCCAGCTTTTCTTATTTTCCTGGTTGCTAAGCCAAATGGAAACGCTCATGTGACTTTTGGTTTTTGTTTTAAAGCAGCAGTGATGTTTACACTTGAGATTTTTAATCTTCTATCTACTGTTTCTCCTTTTTCTGCAAATTTCGCACTACAACCTTGCTTTACAGTGTTACATTTTTGGTAGGATGTTTCTTATAAAAAGGAATTGACTGAATTCTCTTTACACTCTTTCTTAGAGAAATGTGGAAGCACACTGTTGGTGTGTCTGAAGGAGGCCTTAGGATTCTTTTGGCTGCTAATCTCTCACCTTGGTTTATTTTTTCTTTTTGGTATTGTATGTACGCAAACTTTGGAAATCCTGGTTGTTTGTATCTTTTTGTGCAAATAAAGATTTCTAATGGGGGAGTGGCACTTTGGTTCGTATTTATACTTATTAGGAAACTTCTCAGCACTGAAAGTCAGCTTTAATAAAGATTGTCAATAAACAGTGAACAGTGTGGTTACTTAATTGCTCCATTTGTAGCGGTTTTATACTCCCGCTGTTCTGGGTTTGTGTTTAGAGGCACCTGCTTATTATTCCTCATTATGCCATTTGCAGGAAAACAGGATCAAAAAGACATTTTCAAAGCAGTGCTGCGCTGAATTACGGAACAAATGAACTGCAACTGCTGAGAAAGGGTGGAGTTTGAACTCAGTTCAAACCTGCTGAAGCATATGGGAAGACTGCTGTTAGTAGCAGTAGAGTTTGTTGCATGGCCATACATGCATAGTGGTGGTGAGGATGACTTGGGTGTCTTTGTGGGGAGGCTTTCACTTGCTGCACTGGCTGGTTTTTTTGCTTCAGCAGTTCCAGTGCTGAATTTCTGTTAAAAGTGATGATTTTCTTAAGAATGACAGTGCAGTAAATTGCAGCAGAAAGACTTGGGTATCCCAGCTGCTGATAGCACTGAGGCAAATATAATCTCAGTGGGTTGCATGCTAAGGGACTGCTGGGAAGACTGAGAAAATATTAATGTCAGCATGTAAGGGGCAGCTTCAGCTGGAAAACTGGGTACTGTTCTGGTTGTGTGCGCTCTTGGGAGAGGGATTCAAGAGGGTGTAAATGCAAGAGAAGGATAAGCAGGAAGGGTGGAGAGTGAACCCAGGAGCAGACATGGGAGGAGAAACTGAGGCAGAAATAGGTGCCTGTAAGCAAACTAAGAGCAAAGCATTTTGGAAGAAGCTGCTGGAAATTCACAGATGGCTGAGACAGGCTGAGAAAGGAGGGTACAGAAGTGGCTTGGCTGCAGCTGAGCTGGAAAGGGAAGGCTCAGGATTCAGGGTAGAGGTGAGGTGGTGGACGGAGCAGGGAGATGGAGGAGCTCAGCCTGTTTCCCCACTTGTCTGTGATGGTACATGTAAGCCAGGAACAGGAATGAACAAGTGGTAGGATGGCAATGGGGACTTTGAATTGTGTAAAACAACTGCATTCTCCTGGGATGGTACTTGGTGTGATGCTGTGGATAGTGTTGAAGAGATCCTGATTCCAAGGTTCACAACAAGGCTCCTCTTTTATTTCAAACAGTGTGGGTTACTGCTTAGTTATGAATAACGGACTTGATTTTCCTTTAAAACGAACTAAGCAGCCTTGGTTTTTGTGTAATGGCTGCTTTTTTCCCATCTTTATGAAATGTCTCTTAGAATCACAAAATGGCTCGGCTTCTGAATGTTTTGCTTCTGGTGCTCCTTGTCCAGTTAATCAATTGCCATCAAATCTTGCAATTCAGCTAATTTATGCATTAGATTTCATTTCCTGAGTATAGAGCATCTCTGGAATGATAAACTACGTGATCAGTAAAATTACTGTTCTCCTAATCAGGATGTATGTGTAACTTACTTCTTTTGCTTCATATTTTTGTGCGAGTTTTCTTTCTGGGATCAGTGTAAACATTTTTAGTCTGGCTGTTGTTAAATTTAACTGTACAGGGTGCACCTTCTATGCTTATGCCGGAGTAAAGACTTGCACATTGGAACAGAGGAGTCAATCAATTCTGCAACTTGTCTGAAGCATTACATCTTGCAGTACTGCTGCAAATCAGTGTCTCTTGTAACCTGCTGGAGTCAGGATGATGTAGGTGCAGCTAGCAGCTTCCTGTTGTGCCAGGAGTTGAAATGCAGCAACTATCTACTTAAAAGATGATGCTGGTCCAAATTACTTTCCTCCAGCATCTGCCTCAAGGTGTAAGGTGTCACCTGGAACACTTCTGATTCATCCCAAAGTTCTTATGCAGCGTCGAGGCCATTTGGTATTGGGAACTGTTTTACTCTTTTACCAAAGTCTTAAATGTGTTTTTTTTCCCCCTCTTGTCAGCTCCGCTTCGAGGCTGCTGGAGGTCAGCTAATCCAGCTCCCTGCAGGACTATCTCCAGTTGGATACAGCTGCACACAACCCACAGCTGTGTTTGATTCCCCACTTCTGGGCATTCCTGGGCTCTGCTCTGAGCTGTGCTCCCTGCTCCCCAGCACATGGGTGCTGGGTAACTGGAGAAATAAATAGGAGAAAACTGTTGTGCCCTGCAGCCTCAGCAGCCTTCAGGCCTGTCTGCTGTGGTTAAAGTACATAGGAATGCTCTATAGCACAGCATAGCTTTGAAAGGAGTGTGAGCTGCATTTGGGCTGTTTTGCTTCTGTGTATCTCGCAAAAAGGAATGGCAAGGAGGGCAGGGATGCTGCTGCAGTGCTCTGCGGCCAGATGCAAGTAGTATCAAGTTAACAGCTGCTAATTACGTTTTTAAAATTACTTAATGAGTTATGCTAGAAGTTAAATAATTAAACGAACCCTGAAAATCTTTCCCTACTCCTATCTAAGCTGAAAGTGTTGGAAAGCTATTTCAAATATTTCAGAAAAGAGAGAGACTTGCTAATAGGTGGGTTGAAGTTTTAACTTTTAATACTGAAAATTCCAATCTGGTGCCAGCGCAGTAAGTATCATGGATTGCTGCAATTAAACCAGTGCCTTAAGTTATTCATAATACTCTTTCTGGGCAGCATTCCCACCTGCTTAATCTGTACTCTACAAGCATTTATTAGAACTGACTGTTGAAAAACGCCAAGCTAAATCGGACACTTAAAAAAAAAAAAAATCGATATGATGCCCTAAACTGGTTTAGTGTGTCTTTCCTCTTCAATAATCCCACACGTTGCTGATTTATTTGCTGTAATGAACATGCCATTCAACCAAAACAAGATTAGCTGCTTAAACCACAGCATTAGGCACAGAGCAAACTTAATGCTGCTTTATGTTTCATTGTAATGCTCAACACTTTACAGTGTTGTCTCTTTCTTCCCTCCATAATAAAGAGTTTGTGTGAGGATCACAATGGGCTCTGGAGTGTTGCTTTTTTACAGTATTTGGAGCAATAAATTTGAATTTGGGTTGCAGCAGCTCCTTCATCCAACCCAAGGTGGAACCAAACTGGTGAGCAGGATTAATGCATGAATTTCTATTCCCTGCAGGACTTTTCCGGGGTTAACCATGAAATAAATGGCTTAAGTCAAACTGATCTAGTTTGAGGCAGAACAGCCGCTGGCAATCAGAATATTCCTTTGGACTTTATTCACTTTTTGTTTGTTTACTTATTTCTTTGGAAGAGCAGCAGTCAGCTTGTCAAAGGTAGCGTTCACTGCAAGATGCAGACGTCTTGGCTTTGCGCAGAGAAGACCTGGGATAGGTGGGGTATAAGACGAGTGACTTGAAAAGAAGTCTACAGAAAGGGGCAGGGAAATATAAAATATTTGTGTCACTCATGCCTAGCCAAGGTGTAAAGCACACACCTGCCTAGGTATAATGCCTGGCAAAATCTGAAGACTGTAAACTCTACAGCTTTCAGCTCAGGCTATGTGTATCTGTCTTCCTGCTCCAGGGGCAGTCCTCAGACAGAAGTCTCTAAAGGCAGTGGGTTTCAGGTACTGTTTTGTTCTTTCCCTCTGTCACAGAAAGACTGCGTTAGACAGCACCCTTCTTGTTGGTTAGGAAGCAGGTTGCACTTGTTAGGACATTTGTATGTTCTCTGTATTTAAGAAAAAATTGTTAGGTATTTTCCAGGGATGCTGTTTGCAATACAGTGTTATCATTCTTTTCCTTTGCAAGACAGATGAGTTGCACATGTATACTTCAGCTGCTTTTCTGGGTCTTTGTGTCAAGTATTGTAGAAGTGTGCTGAATTGAGAGCCATTAGTCAAACACAGAAATGAGAAAAATATCAAAAGTAGAGTGTTTGTGGTGTGCTGGAGTAGGTTATTGAGCTGAGGTTGCGTTTCTGACTGGAACGTATGTGTCTCTTCTGGTGAACTGGGAAATTGAAAATGATCTGACAAAGGAAGAGTCAAGAGATTCAAGGTGGCTTTTCGTGGAGGTGGAGATGCGCTCTGAAAGCCTTCTTAGAAGAGCAGCCTTAATTCACATAGCTCCACTTAAAAAATATTCTGAAGATGCTTTCAGGATGTCTGTCTGGATGATGGGTACAGGTATGTAAAGAGAAGGCTGGAGAGCACTGGCCAAGATGCTGGCTTGCCACTGATCTTCCTGGAAAAAACAGGGCCTCAAGCTGAATAAGAAGGGGAACACATAGGAATGTGTTTTCTGAGGGGAGAACACATATTTGGAAAGGAAAGTATCTTTCAGAACAGTTACAATGAAGCTGGCTGTGGCATGAGTATGCTATTTAGATGAAATATGGTGGTACTTTTTTTTTTATTATTATTTTTTTTTTTAGTTATTGGAGGCCTTCACAATGCCGTTCGTTATTTTGCCCAGACTGCACAAGTATAAGTGACGGTTTTATTTGATCCCTGTATTCTGAATGCTTTGCTTTGGTGCAGACTGTTTCACTAGAGCAGAATGAATGTTAGCTAAGGGATCAGCACTGGATGGTCTTTAAGGCCCCTTCCAACCCAGGCCGCTCTATGAGTATGTTTTTTTGTCTGTAACACAGACAGTACCTGTATGCATAAGGTATACATACATGTATAAGTGTGTGTGTGTGCATGTATATGTATGTATATATATATGAAAATGTATATTTAGGCTTTACTGCAGCCACCGTAGATCACTATTTACTGTAGATCTGCCCGTAAGCTCCCACATCTATTTTATTTAAAGACAAAGTGATTGGTAGGAACTCCCAAATCACAATGGTGAAAACATGTGAACTGATCTGTTTGATGTCCAAGCAGACCTCAGGAGAAGGGACAGAGAGGGGAAAAAAAGGAATGAGAGAGAAACACCAAACTATGCAAGAGAAAACAGGGTTGAATGGCCCTGGGAAAGCCTCTGCCTGCCTTGGCTTGTGTAACAGGGACTTATACAACACGTAACCCAATCTGACCCTGACCCTGCCAGTGCTCAGGGACTATATTTTTACTAAGATTAAGCTTTTCTTTCTTTTTCCTGGAACAATTTCCTTGGCTTTTAGCTTGCCTGTTGGCTGGCTGGCATGGCCAACACAACCTTGCCTGTTTGTTTATACGACGCTCAATCAGCTGCACTTTGCAAAAGGCAGCCCAGTGTGTGCCCAGCAACCCCTGTGGTGTCCCCCAGTGGTGCTCACCAGGGACAGGTATATAAATGACTGAAAAAATAGATTTCTAAATGCACATGTTTCTTTTTCTACTAAATGCATCTTGACTTCAGAGCACATTAGTCAGCTGCTGCAGCTGAGTCAGACAAGCCATAATGTGCAGTGACTGAGCTACTGACTTCCAGAGTCTGAGGTGAATGGTAAGGGAGAAGGAAATAACCATTAGAGATCGTTAGACCTGAGACTAAGAGATCCCATCTTACTCTCTGGTAGGAAAATGAATGTATATGCTGCTAAAAGGGTAGAAAAAGAGCATCAATTCCAGTCAGATGCGCCTCTCGTGAAAAATGACTAATTAAATGGCATCAGTGGGTTAAAAATAGACACTGCTTTAAGGGAAAACATTGTAAAGGTCATTTAAAGAAAAATGAAAACCCAGGAAAGATGAGCGAGTTTGCCTGCCTGCTTGGGTTTTGTTATTTCTTGGAAGGAAATCTCGTTCTGCAGGTGGTTCGGGAGCAGTGCAAAGCCATGGCCCATGGACAACAGCCATGCTCATGGCAGCAAGCACCTCACCAAGGGTAAGGTGTGGGGTGGCACATCAGCAGGGCAGCTCCAAACTCACCCTGGGGAGGCACCACACGGGGCCAGCGCCAGTCCCTGGTTGTTATTTCTTAAACCTTTGCCATTTCTCTTCTGTGCTTGCCCCAGAGATTTCTCAAAGCACGTGTCCAAACACCTGCGGGGTGTTTTTTTAAAGTGTAACTTACATACTGGAAACATGAAAAGGATGAATGCAAAGGGGAAACGTTTGATCTCTGATCAAATAACCATATCAAAAGCTCTTCTCAACGCCTTTTGTTGAAACTTATAAAAGTCGAGAACTCCCAGGCTGCTAGCCAAACACATCTGAGTGCATGGCCCGGGCCATTGCCCAGCATAAGACAATGTCACCTCACTCAGGGGATATGGGGTGACTTCGACCATGTCTGGGTCCTGCCTTTGGGGATTAGAGAGGAACTACTGTGAGCTGTGCAGTCTGCAAAGAAATGAGACAGATGAGCGGGCTGGGAACCACCAAGGAGCCACAATGCCAGGGAGATGGGAGCACACGGGGTGCACGGCGTTGGATGCCCAGCACAGCCTAGTTCCTGGCAGCTGTGTGCCTGCCTGCAACAGGGCAGCTGCACAGCTCCTGGGGTCTGTTGGAGGGGAGAAGCTTCTCCTTGTGCTCCCCTTGTGCTGCTGCCCTCCTTTATACCAGCCCGGCAGAGCCCAGGTGGCAGCAGCCTTTCTCCATGGTGCCTGGCAGAGCTGCAGCCCAAAGCAGTGCTGGCGAGTCCCATATTTCTCCAAGGCAAGAGGATTTTCTTTCTTCTTGGTACCAGGGAGTTTTATGCTGAACTGACTGAATAAGACTTTCTAGCAGAATAATTTCCCTGAAAGATTAGGAAAGTCAAATATTTCTTAGGATGTCTATCATGTCTGAAATCTCTTTATCCTGCATATGAATTACTTTATTTTTTTTCTTTTCAAACCCCCAAACACATTGATGCTCAGCCTGATGCTTTCCCTCCCAGCTGTTGCTGCTCAGCTGTTCTTTCTCCTCTCTACTTAAAAACTTGTTATCTTTTTTTTTTTTTCCTTTTCTTTTTTTTTTTTTTTTTTTATTAAGGAGAGAGCCTGAGGGAGGTCAGATGGAGCATAAGTGCTCTGCTTTTTTTCTTTCATTAGCACAAATGGTGGCTACCCATGGATTTCAAATTTGTTTCAGCTCTTACCGGGAGCTCTTTGCAACCTGAAGCAGGCATTGATTGCCTGTGAAGAGGCTCTGCAATAACAAAGACAGAAGTCGTACAGCAGAGGTCTGACATGTGAGCTGTCAGAGGTGATGCCACTGGCAGCTGACCTATCATAAGACCTTCGGGAAAAGCCAGTGGGCGCCGTGCTTGGGAGTTTCTAGTGCCCTGCTCCCCGCTAGTGTGTGCTTGGAAACAGATTGACTAACATAATGGAGTGATTTTGTAATCTGTCATAATACCATAAGCTACAGATCCACAGACTTTGACCCCTCACAGGTATAATGAGCTCCTTTATTCAGCTGCACATGCTCTCTCGATGGGGGGCAGGGGGGGCTTTTCTAATTATATATCCAAAGCATATGTTTTGCCCAGAAACAAAGCATTATATTCATTAGTAAAATCCTATAAGCTGGGCTCTTTCTATTAGCCAGTTAACTAATTGACAGTTAAGAACATGTATTAATATCACGGTGTGACCACGCAGTCACTTAATCTGACAGCTTTATTAAAATCATAGCATTGCCTTCTAAGTTGCTGCCATGAGAGGCTGCAGCATTCGCTGTGTAAACCCTGGTGCTCAGAAATGTGTGCCTCAATATAACATGGTATGGACTGAGCCTCACAGTGGCCTCCCTCAGTGCTCTGATAGGGTTGGGAAAAGCACTGGGGGTCCTTCCTTAAAAATCTGTTCAATCAATCTTAAGTACACCTTTGGAAGCACACAAACCAGATTGTGTTGGCACGTTTTCCCTTACTAATTCAGAAAGTGTTCTCGCTGTAGGAAAACACAGCACTGTGCATCTGAAAGCATAATGTGAAGTGCTGAGCACAGTGAGAAGACATTGCGCGAATCAATCTTGCGTGCTTACCTCATCCAAGTGAGAGCTCTTTAGTAGCCTGTGCTTGGGAAGGTTGTGCTCACAGACGTGTCACAGAGCACAGTGTTTTGGTGAGGAGTAATCATAAGAGTTCTACAGAACTGCATTATTCACTCAGTGTGCTCACACGGCCTCTGCATTTTCTTGCAGATCTTTATCACCCGGTGTCTGAGGTGTAAGACAGAGCATATAATACAACTCTGGGTTTGTCAGCCTGCTAGCTAAAGAGAATAAAAAATAATTAAAAAAACACCAACAAACAAATTGGAAATGTGTGAAAAAATGAATTAATATGAAAACAGGTATTTTTACAGGTCTTTATTTCATATACATCAGCAGACAACAAGGGAAAAAAAGCTTTCAAGAACACTTCCACTGAGCACTGAAGCTGCAGTTCTCTGGCCACACCACTGCCATTGCAGCTGGAGGAGATTTGTGTTTAGCTCGGCTGGAGCTGCTATACATATGATGAGCTGGCATGAGGTAGGATATACCTCTTGTTAATCAGTGTCTAAGGTGCTGGCTTGATCCTTTCTGTACAAATATGTACTGGTGTGTCCCTGTCCCCACTAGATTAGGATGAACCCCACTGATTCAAGCATATACCCTGCCTTCTGCACCCACATCCCCACGGTCATTGCATTGGCTCACTGAGCAGAGGATTGCAGTCTGATACCAAGGGCCATCTTACTCACGGTGCTCTGTGTGCATGGAGTGCATCCTCAGTGGCTCACACAGAATGGCCAGGGTTGGAAGGGACATCAAGGATCATGAATCTCCAACCCTCTTGCCCCATGCAGGGCCACCACCTCCCAATTTAATACTAGACCAGGCTGCCCAGGGCCCCATCCAATCTGTCCTTGAACACCTCCAGGGACGGGGCATCCACAACCTCTCTGGGCAGCCTGTTCCAGCACCTCACCACTCTCCTGTTCCAGCACCTTACCGCTCTCTCCGTAAAGAACGTAGGGTCTTGGAACTTAGAACTTAAGGCTCATTGCCTCCTTTCTCTGTTGCACTGCTTATGTGTAGTTTCCATAGCCTTGTAAACCTTGAACATGTTCCTTACTACCATTCCCTGTGCAGGATCCTTTCCTGCCCAGTCTCTCCTTGTGAGGTGATCATAAGATGATCTCCTCAGTCCTTCCGTTGCCCTTCCACATGCCTCCTCTTTCTTCACTTCCCCCATCAGGTATACATGCCAACAGTCATTCACTTCCACAAGCTGTCCAGAGAAGCTGTGGATGCCCCATCCCATCCCTGGAGATGCTCAAGGCCAGGTTGGATGGGGCTCTGGGCAGCTGATCTGGGGGGTGGCAGCCCTGTCTGTGGAAGAAGAAGGAAGATCAATGATGTTTTAAGATCCCTTCCAACTCAAGCCATACTTTGATTTTCATTAGCCACAAATATGAGATGTAGATCAGTGTTAAAGTCTTTTATTTTTTCCGTGATTTCTATTTGATATCAACTGCATATCAACCTTCAGGAAAACATTTTTTATCCTCTGTTTTCTGATGCTTTGGTCTTAATACAGGAGCTTTTGCCACTTAAAAATAAACAGAAGTCAAAGCAAAGCAGAGATCTGTAGTTAATTGTAAGTCATAAATGAAAACTGACAAAAGCTGCCTGCAAGCCAGCACAAGCCCTTACGAATAACATTGCATCCATACTTCTGCAACTATTTTTTTGGGCAACACTGGCATTGCTATTAGTTAGACAGCAGTGTCAATGTGAATTTTGCTTGATCACTGGCAGCATAAGTGACGAATAAATAAAATGTCAGGGAAAGCCCTTCTTAAATATTCAAACTGCCATGGTGAACACACTGTGGCATTGTGCTAAGCTGCTATAACTCGGACTAGGTTTGTAGGGTGGGCCATAATATCACACTTACTGAGCATTTTCTCAGCAGTACAGGATTAAACAATACCTCTAATGCAAAATCAGAGGTAAAATGAATTAGGTGATGATAACCCTTTAAAAAGAAAAGGTATTTTGTGAGTTTCTGTGCAAAGGCCACTTGAGCGCTAAGCTTTATAATCAGCTTGGAAAATAGTTTAGCCTGCAGGATCTTTGTGACTTACTTCTGTCTTCCCCACTTTACAAGGTCAACTATCAAAACAGATATTGTTTGAACAATTCCAAACGCAAAGAAGTAAGTACAATTCATAAACCATTTCCCATTTCTAAGGGAAATTCTACTATATCATTTTTAGGCTATGTTTAATACAGTGGCATAAAATTCTTAATTTAAACAAAACAAAAAGGAAATGTAGGGGAAAACAACAACAACAAAAAAAAAAACCAAAAACAAACAAACAAAAAAAACAAACAAGGATAATCCACTTACTGCACCTCTGTTGTGCCTATCCTCATAATACCCCCAAGTCCCAGTTGCTGTATTTAACCACAATGCTTTCTGATTTCCAGAGGAGCAGCAGCAGCACTCCAGCTTTCATATTTAGCATTCCCAATTATGAAAGCTTTGTCCCAGTGCCTTTGCAGCATGAAGCAAAGCCTGAACCTTTGCATGGGCTGAACCCTCGTGGCAGAACTGACGCTGGGGCATCCTCTCTTTGAGAGAACAGGGAGAGGGAAGAAAAGTGGGAGAGGGAGAGAGGGAGAAGATGAAAAAGCAAGTAAGCAAGAGGGAAAGATGAGAGAAAGTCAGTAAGAACACAGAGAGAGGAGAAAGAGGAGCTTGTCTTTGCTGTGGGCCTGGAAAGACTGGAGAGGGACCTCTCCTGAGAAATTTGCATGTTGGACTCCCATTCTCTCAGTTATCCCTAGCACCAAACAGGAGAGGTGAAAGTGGGCCAGAATGCCAACAAAAGTGATGTACATCCCTGATGTAACTTGTTCCATCACTTGATCTTCTTCCAAGGGCAAGACTCCAAAAAATCACAGCCCAGATGAGTGTATGTGGTGCATAAACTCCTATGTGCCCACTCTCCAGGTTCTTCTGGCACCATACTTTGTTCAGGAGCACTAGTGTGTTTGCTTTTTATTTGTTTGATTGGTTTTTGTCTGCTTTTATTTTGTTCTACTTCTTTTAGCCGCCATTAATCTCTATACAACTGTGATATAGCCTCCCAGCAACTTCCTCTGGTATCTTTTTCTTGAATTTTGTCATCTCTCAGTAGGAAATACCACCGATTTCCTGCCATCTGTAACTACAGGTGTGAACTACAGATGCAAACCAGGGTGAAGGTCTGCAGTACTCAGCACGCTGCGGTTCTGTCCAACAGATCTTCACACCGCTGCCCCCCAGCGTCTATCCACCGCCTCTCCCATCCCAAATCAGCCCAGCAAACGGTTGTGCCTAGTCAGGAGTGGATCTGTGGAAGGTTTTGTGGAATCACGCTAAAATGTTGTGAAACATGCCAAAGAGAATGCATTCCGTGGCTTCCTCTTCATAACCAAATCAGGTACAGAAGAACGAGCAAAGGCTCCTGTGTGATGCTGCCTGCAGAGCGGAGGTGGCTGTGAGATGAGAAGATGCTGAACACGACTGAGCAGTCCAAAGAGAATCCTAGCTGCATGCACAGTGCACATCCTGCTGTCCTTCTCACTCTTTCCCACAGCTACAGGTGCTTCTGAAACTCTTACAAAGAGCTATTTTGTTAGCAACGCCCATTTCAATGAAATACGTCATACAAACCTGCTATCTTCCCTCCTTCCTACCTAAACACACTAAGAGCATTCTTCCCTTCTTGGCTTAATGACCCAGAAATGGTAGACTTATATAATGTCACACTGCATTTCGCTGGAAATCAGTATACCCGCAAAACTGGCAAATCGTTTGAAATACATCACCCTCTCATCAGATTGGTTTGGCAGCTGTGTGAGACGGAGGGAGTCCCAGAGCAGTGTCGGACTGCCATCTGCCGGCCGTTTCCTGCCTCTGGCAGTTCTGCTCCTCGGATTTCAGCGGATTTCAGCGCACAGAAGTTCAGGAAGGCCATGATATCTGGGGTACAAGTACCCACAGCTGTAAGCATATCTGCTGAATTGTCATTCCCGTTTCACAAGTCATAAAATATTTCATTCAGTTTTGAAACTGCGTACCTGTTGCAACAGGGATGTTCGGAACGTCACCATTCCTACCTGCTGAACCAGTCCTGCTCTCATCTTTAGTGCCCGATCACATCTGGTCTGATTTTTCTTCCATAGAGTCTATGGTGCTGGAACAGGCTGCCCAGAGAGGCTGTGGATGCCCCGTCCCTGGAGGTGTTCAAGGCCAGACTGGGTGAGGCCCTGGGCAGCCTGGTCTAGCATTAAATGGGGAGGTTGGTGGCCCTGCATGTGGCATGGGGGTTGGAGATTCATGATCCTTGAGGTCCCTTCCAACCCTGGCCATTCTGTGACTCTGTGACTACAAACATAGATGTCTCTTTCATAGAGACATCATTTGCTGTGCAACTTCAGATATTAGGCTTATAGATTCTTGCCTTCACACTGCCATTTCTCCTTTCTGTCAGCAGCCAAGCCTGCCAGGAGCTTGGGTCTCTCACTCATGTGGTAAGGAGTTACAGTAGGACTGAATATAAGAGGCTGCTTTTTGGAACCTTTCCTTGACAAAAGCCTGAAGCCTCATGCTTGGTAATGGCAACCAGCAGCTGACAATCTCCCATGACTGGACACGTTGCCAGTGGGTGTGCAAAAATGATGCTGGTGACTGCACAGTCATTCACTGAGTGAACAATCATGTAGGTGACACTGTCCCACAGGTCGGCAGTTACTGAGCCATTACTGCTTATAGGGAAATTGTGTTCAGAAGAAACAGCACTCTGCTAGACTGTGAGGGTCTGTGCTAGAACTGCCTCTGCTCTTCAGTTTCCGGGTGACACACCTCCCACCTGGGGAACCTCTCACCATCAGAGCTGCACAGTTCCACACCTGGAACAGGCTGATGGGAAAAGCAGAGACAGGATGAAGCCTGGAGCATCCCCCAGGACTCCCTTACTAGATAGTTAATGCCAAGACAGCACCCTCACAAGTCAACTGGGCAAAGGAACAATGTTACCAATACCCAATAGGAAATCAATGCAAAACAATGGCATTAGGAAGCAGTTTCATGACCTGAAACACCAGTGATGCCTGCTTTGCTTCTGACTGGGCTCCCAGGATCAGCTGAACACAATGACTAGAGACCTACACTTACAGATACTGTCCCCTGTGTGAATTATTTAGTGATCTGGTGTGAGCTCACCCGCTTCTGGTCCTTCGGTTACGATCAGCCAGCAACCTTCCACATTTAACAGGCTGTTTTCACCAAACCCACGTGAACTTCATTGTCGTTGAAGGCTCTTCCTCCTTATCTGAGTGAAGCAATGGACTTGCAGAGGAACAAAGTTGCAGAAGAGCATTTCCTCTGCTTGCTTACAAAACTAGGCTAAGTGTGTATGTAGATTATATAGATTCTTACTTGTTGCTTTCTTTTCTTTTTTTCTTTTTTTTAAACTGTACAGAAGCATTCCATTGCTTCACTTTGAAAAGTTGGAGACTGGCGTCCTGCACATGGAAGGGAGTGTTCCATCTACTCAGGTATCTTCCAAACCAGCTCTTTGAACAGTTGTCCCCACTGCAGAGTACCCAAGAGAATACTCAATCAAAGGTAGTGTATAAAGCAAAAGACTAAAGAAAGTATCTTAAATTTTGCCTATAAACTCTAGAAGGATCTAATGGAAAAATGAAGAGTATAACTAAAAAAAAAAAAAAAAAAAGCCTACATATTTTAAACATTTTAATTAACACAAAATCATTTTCCGTGGATAACTGAAGATTTCTTCCATTTATGGATTACTATATAACTACTATATAACTACATATGGATTACTATATATAACTACAGCTGCCACATCAGCCTTCCCCAACACTGGGACATCACTACATTGCCAGTAAGCAATGTCTAACACCTCCCTTTCTTGTGCTGCCACCCCAGCTTCTCTGTCACCTTTTCAGAGAACCACAGAATTGTAGGGGTTGGAAGATTTCTGGTGATCATGTAGTCCAGCTCCCTGATAAACCTATGTTACATAGGAAAACGTCAAGGTGGGTCTTGAGCATCTCCACAAAAGGAGACTCCACAGCCTCTTTGGGCAGCCTGCTCTGGTGCTCTGTCACCCTCGTAGTCAAGAATTTCTTCCTCATATTTAAATGGAACTTCTTGTGACCCAGTTTGTGACCACAGCCCTTTGTCACATCACTCTACACCACTGTAAGAACCTGGTCTCATCTGTTTGACTCTTTTAGATATTTATAAGCATTGATGAGACTCCCCCAGCCTTCTCCAGGCTGAACAGGCTCAGTCTTTCCTCATAAGGGAGATGCTCCAGGCCCTTTATCATCTCTGTGGCCTTCTACTGGACTCTCTCCAGGAGATCCCTGTCTTTTTAGTACCGGGGTGCCCAGAACTGGACACAGTACTCCATGGGAGGCCTCACCAGAGCAGAGTAGGGGGGGGAGAGATCACCTCCCTCAACCTTCTGGCCACGCTCTATTTAATGCACCCCAGGATCCCATTGGCCTTCCTGGCCACCAGGGCACACTGCTGGCTCATGGCCAGCCTGTCACCCACCAGGACCCCCAGGTCCTTCTCCGCAGAGCTGACTCCAGCAGGTCAGCCCTAACTTGTGGTTATTACATTATGCACGTGATTATCCCTCCCCAGGTGTTAAAGCACTCCACACTTTTCCTTGTTGAACCTTATCAGGACTGACACGTATCGAAACACCGAGGCTCTGGTGACACGCGCTCCCCTAAGCACTGTTAAGCACCTCGCGTTCCCCCGCGCACCCCGCCTTCCGCGGGACGGACGCGGGGAGCGCGGCTCGAGCGCCACCTCGCGGGCGGGAGGTGCCCGGCCGGCAGCTGGGCGGTCGTCCCTTGCAGAAGGGGCGGGGCGGGGCTGGCTGCGGCTGCGCGCGCCTCGTGACGCCACAGCGGCTATGGTGGCTGCACAGTGACACGTCTCACGCGCGGCGAGGGGCGGGGGCGCGGCCGTTCTCGCGGGATCGCGCGGCGCCTGCCTCGGCCCCGCGCGAGCCGGCAGGGCGAGAGCGGGGGCCGCCGGGCGGCGGGGGCGGCGGTCGGGGCGGCCATGGCGGGGCAGCAGTTCCAGTACGACGACAGCGGCAATACGTTCTTCTACTTCCTCACCAGCTTCGTGGGACTCATCGTCATCCCCGCCACCTACTACCTGTGGCCCCGGGATCAGCACGCCGGTGAGCCCGGCGGCGGAGCGGGCCCCGGGGCCGGAGGGGCGGCGGGGAGGGGGGCGGCCGGCCGGCGCGGGGGCTCCGCAGAGCAGCGCCGCGCAGCCCC
>JAPSGF010000094.1:2049371-2147705 GCA_035772895.1 Perdix hodgsoniae | reverse complement strand
CACACACACATATACATACACACACACATATACATACACACACACATCTATCATATATATATATAATCTTAACTGAAAAATTAGAGTTCACTCGAAAGCTTTTAGATTTATGCTACTGCCTTTTAAAATACTTTTAAACCAACTAGATTTACTTCATGCCTCAACTTGGTGTTTTACACCAGAAGTCAACCCTATGATAATAAGATCTGAAATTATCTAGTAGTCCAGAGGAGTTCCTGACTTCAGATTATTGCGAGTTGCTATCTTGCTTCAGTTCTCAGGGAAGATGGGTTACAGCTTTGAAATGTTATTGACAGGTATGTTTCAGTGGCTTTTTCTTAAAATTGTGTAGGGTTTTTCCTTATCCTGTGATTCCCTTAAAATATTCTCAAATACTTAATGGCCTAATCAGTCAGGAAGGCAGCATCCCCACGCTTGTGTTCATCACCTGCTGTTTGAGATTCAGTCTTGCGGTTTCAAAGCAAATTTGTTCAGAGGTCCCCAGTTTAAGACATAAGTAAATCAGTTGTCTGTCATATTGTTTAATTTCTGTGTTGGGGGAGGAAAAACGCTTAAGACCTCAGCCTTTGCATATGTGCCTGTGTAGGTAGCATGCCTTTAGGGCTGGTGATTAGCTCTTGAACAAAGTGGTAGCCTTTTAGTGCACCATGAAGAGAATGATAACACTTAAACAGCAAACTCAAAAGCTCTCAAGAGCAGTGTTTATGTTGAGCCCTGTTACTCTGATTTAATGGGACAGGTTTACCGCATAGGAGCTCTATGCACTTGGGTCATAACCTCGTAACCTTTATTAAGACACTTGTGCTACACGCATTACTTGTATCTCTGTGTGCATTCTGCTGGAAGTGCAAATTTCAGGAGGAGATGACACACTGAAAATACATTTTGGGAAAATGTCTTTGAAAGTGATCGTGGTATTTTCTAGTCTGCAAAGCTCTCGTCTGTTACCCTGTTCCTTATTGTAAGGTGTTATATTCTTGTGAAACCTTGGCAGTGTTCGCCTTTGCATGAGTTGTTTACATCTGATTGCAGAATGGTTCATATGCACCCAATCTTATTTGCTGGGTTTTTTTTTTGCATGTCCACCGGAGCTGTATTTTAGACTTCCTGCCTCTGCTTTTCTAACCAGCCTAAAGGTATAAAGGGCACACAGGTGGTTAGAATGCACTTCTATTCTTCCTGTTATTTGAGGTGGAGTGATGACAAACCCATATCTTTCATTTGTTCTGCATATTAATTTTGATCGTTTTTGATTGTCCTAAACGTTGATAATTTGTTGTTACATGTTTTAGACATGAAATGAAACTGTTAATGTTACTACTGAGAATTTTTTTTTCCTGTAAAGCAAACCTGTTTGTTGCAGCCAAAACAAGATTCTGATGATTAAAACTTTTCTGTACAACTCCATGTGTAACAACATCCTTCTCATCCCTCTTTTCTAGACTTACATCTATAATATAACATCTCCAATAAATGTGTTATGTCCTCATTCTTCCAAGAGGTTGAAAAAAATGAGAGAAATCTATCTTACGTTTTCTTTTGAGTCACTTGTTGAAGCCTTTAGAACCTTAAAGATTAGGTCTAAAAAGACTTAATTTGCCAAGCATTCTGAGGGATGAAATGAAGCCTCCTGAACCTTCAAAACCAAGTAATTGAAACTTCTCAAGCACTTCAAATAGTAGAACAGTGACAACCATTTCTGCTCCATCGTCAGAATGGAGTAAGACAAAATGTTTTGAGGGTGTTAGATAGTTTAGGTTATCTGGTTATTCATAATGTGACAAACCTCTTGCAGTCTTGATATAATTCTATTACTTCATGGTGTTTTCTCAAAGCCAACTCGAATCTTTCTTTTTATGTCTTAGCATAACTAAGTTACTGGGTGATGTTGTCACTGTATGTAGTAATACATCCTTTCTGTAGGACTGCTTTTAACATGATTTGTGAATTTATACCAGCATATGTGTCAAATCTTTTTGTCAACAGAAATGCTTGTGTTCCTTAGCTGCCCAGCAGTGACCACATAGCTGGTGTTCTTTGTGTCCTATCAGTAGGAGCGTGTCTGTACTGTCTGTCATCAGCACTGAGGCATTGGTCACACTGTGGTAAAACAACAAGCCTTGGATTGTGAAGGTGATATTTGTGTGGGAAGTCAAAGACTTTGCAGTTGTATAGTGTAGTGGGAGGGGAGGTATGTGCTGGAAAGCAAGGTATGGGTGTGGGGGTATGAGCATCACAAATCTATGACTAAGTCAGACTTGGCTGAGTTGTAGGCCACAGACTGTGTATGAGCTATGGAAACTGTGAATCCAGCCTGCGATCAGCTTCTTTGTGTTTGTTTGCCCTGTGTTCCTCACCCTGCCTGTGATGGGGGAATAGGTAGATATTGGGACGGACGTGACAGAGGTTGTGGTTTTTTTGTTTTATTTGTTTTTCCACTGTGAGATGATCAAGCACTGGAATGGGTTGTCCAGAGGGATCACTGTACTTGAAGGTATTGGAAGGCTTACAGCCAAGATCCTGAGCAACCTGCTCTTGACCCTGCTGTGAGCAGTGACCTCAAGGTCTCTTTGAGCCTTTTGTGCTCAGGGCTTCTGTGACACTCAAGAACTCTGTGGTCTGGGTTACCCACCCAGAAAATTTAGACACATCTGCTTTACTTACCCTGAAATCACTGTCTCTGAAGACTTGGTTATTCAAGAAGAATACATAAATTCTGACGAAATAGGACAGAGTTCATTCTTTAGTAAAGAACACTCTACTGATGTCTTTATTGTTGTCTGGAATATAAAAAAGAGAAGCTTTAGTCATCAAATAAAAGAAATAAAGATCAAAGATCAAGCAGTCTGTTTTTTTCTCTTTCTCTATTTTAATAATGGCTTTGAGCTTCTTGTTCAGGTGTTGCATGCCTATTTGGTTTCAAGATACAGTTGGCTGTATATTGAGTCTATTGACCAATGACCTCTAGTCATTGTCCTGTTAAAGTACGTAGTAGCCAAATGGACATCTGTCTTTAAGGAAGGAAAAGTCTTTCTCCAAAGGTCTACTAACCAGATCAATGTACAAATAAACTGTGTTTTTTTTAATGTAGTTCCCAGTAGCCTAACTGTGCTAGGGTCTGATTCTGTTTTCATTGATATAAAGATTTTAGACAATGCTGAGCCAGTTGATTAAAATAACAATTAGTATTGTTAGAGGATGTGATTAGCTGTTTCTGAGTATATGAAAGAGGTGGCCCTCGGATTGTTTTTTGTCCCAGGAATACTTTAATTTCTTGAAAACTTAAGGAGTGTATCAAGATATGGCTTTAGCTGGATGTCCATACACAGTAAGATAGTATAATAGGCATTTCTGAAAAGCCAGTGAAAGGAGAAGTTGTATTGATGAAAAATTGCATGTGACTCTCAGGAACTTTAGATGCATCTGAAACTATTTGGAAGGAAATAGGGGAGCTGTGGGATGCTTCCCTGGATCACTTGCAGAAATGAACTGGCGTTCTTTATCCTTGTCTAAAAGGGGTGCTTTAGCAATACCTTGATACACGGATTATTGTTAGTGAGATTATTTCAGAAACTCACAGATGCATTATGCCTTTGCTTTCAAAGGCTCTCAAATACTATTTTAGAAGAGATGCTCTATTGTTAATGAGTTTACTCATCAAATGAGAAGTTTCTTTTGACCAGAGAAAAAGCAGTACCCCCCACACTTGTCTCCCAGTAATCCCATGTCAAAGCACAGTGTGTGAAGTGCTCCTATGCTTTGGCAGAGTGTCACATTCTGGAGCAGGAGGAAGCAGACCTTTTTGACCAACTCTGGATTTTTTTTTCCCTGACAGCAAGGATTTTGGAGCTAAAACTGAAATAAAGTACAATTCCTATTGCATGCTGCTCAGGGTAAAGCTTGGCTGTAAAATATACTTATTCCTGCATGCTTGGGGTCTGCAGGATATTGCTGCGGCAGCGTGCCGGTTCTGTGTAATGGCAATTCCACTCGAGTGAAAGAGAGGTCCTCGTAAGAGGAAGGCAAAGCAAACAAAAACAAAAAAACACCAAATCCCAAAAGCCTGATTTATTCACAGCAGCTTGCTTGTTAGGGGAAGCTGCTGTTTTTGCTAAGAAACTAATTATCTGGTATTCAGGCTCTAGCTAGAATTTTTTTTTTTTCTTCCGCGACATATTTCTTCCTAACCGGATAAGTATTTTCTTTGGTGCAATCACACAGGTTGTCTCTGAATAAATAGGTATTCTATTTTTCCTGGATACAACAGTAATATAGCATATTTGCTATTCAGGATGATGTTTCGCCAATAGCTTTTGCCTGAACTGGGGCACCTGCTGTCTTTCCTCTTTTTTCCTTATCTCAAGCAGTTGCCCACTTTTGAATTCCATAAGTTAATGTGTGCTACTGATTAATTTTATCAGAAGGAGTGCCTAGGGATAGCAGGAAATAATTTGCATGGTCTAGACTTGCTTCAGCTTGGGAAAGATTTGATTCTCTCTTTATGTTCCAGACAGATAACTGTAAACAATCATTCATCTCTTAAATGCCCTGTAGCCTTGTGTGTTGTTAATCAAATGAGACCATTGCAATCCAAAGATTGGAAAGAAGTTAAGGATGTATTTTTGCTCTGATAGGGTTTAATCAATTGTAATTAGATTTGATCCAGAGTTGTTCATGTGCTTGTGTAAGATGCAGTGGCTGCTTAGCGTCGTGTCTTAATTTTGTATTAATCTAAAGGAGTCCCCCTGTGCAGCACTGCTGTTCCAAGACATCATTGCCAGGGACTCTCTAACTGCCTTAGGCATCATGTTTATCCTTCAAAAGGGCCTAGTTCTTGCTTTTACCAATTGCCTCATTTTTCTTGATGCTGCTTTCAAATTGTTCACAAAATATTATTCCTGTGGCTGTTACCAAAAGGCTGTTCCAAAACCTCAGTTCTCTGGTCACTTCAAAGCACCTTCAGTTTCTAGCCTCGTTTATCCTGTGGTCAGTTTTTATTTGACCTAGTGCCAATTCTAATTTATCTCACGTAATTACTGTGTATGTATTTATTTTCATTTTTTTTCCCCCTTTGTGGTGTCTTCCCCTGTGGGCATTTTGGAAGCTTTTTGGCTCAGTAAGATGAATAATATTGGTTGTTCTTGCAGGGACAATGGAGACGAAGAAAAGAGGAGAGGATCATCTGGCACTTGTCAGTGCTGGACAGCAGGCAGATGTGAGATCTGGGGCACTGTGTCACAGTACAGCACAGATTTTTCAAGACAAGGCAGAGCATCTTCTTGAAAGCATCTTAGCAAAAACATTAGAAGGAGTCATATCCTGTTAGGCTTAATTTTACAGGATTAAGCTTTCTTACCTCTAGGCTCCCTCCAAGTTCTCTTCATCACTTTCTATTTCTCCAAATGCAATGGCAATCCATTTTCACATTAGTTCTATGTATTCCTCCAAGCAACGTGGTCAGCTAAGACAGTTACCAAGCAGCAGCGTTCCTCAGTTGTGCTGCAAAAGTGCCTGCAGGGATGTGCTGTGGATTGGGTCTGTTAGTTGATCTCAGACAGTGGGTTTGCACTGAGCGGTTGGCTTCATCCTGCTTCAGCACTGCGCAGACAGGATTATAGACAATATGTGGAATAAAAGAGTTGTGAAATGAACACTTGTCTTCTATTAGGAAAGTGATATAGGCGACTTCAGTAAAAGCATCGCATTGCGGCTCATAGTTTCCCAGTGACCATTTGAAATCTGTAGACCATTTTTCTCCCTCTTTTGTAGCGGAGTTCTTTAGTCAACATTATTTAATTGTCTCTGTAGTCTAATACCATCAGCTTTTTGATACGCCAGCTCTATGTGCTGGTCACATCCCTCAGCTTTGCCTTAAAAATCTAGTTTAATTTTAGGTAACTGTATGCTTCCATCTAGTTGTGGTGAGTCCAGTTCTGAACCACTGGAGGAGATGTCCCACAATTCTTATTTTGGAGAAAAAAAAAAAAAAAAAGAGAGGAAAAAAGAGAAATTGCCACACTAGCTTGGTATCTACCTTTAGA
Organism: Perdix hodgsoniae; assembly: GCA_035772895.1. Classification (NCBI taxonomy): domain Eukaryota; kingdom Metazoa; phylum Chordata; class Aves; order Galliformes; family Phasianidae; genus Perdix; species Perdix hodgsoniae. The sequence goes on along the minus strand of JAPSGF010000094.1, from coordinate 2,141,643 downwards.
AAGTCAGCATTGTATTTTAACCCTGTATTCATTGCCGTCTGAATTTTTCCTTGCAGTGCCTTACACAACAGCAAGGTGAAACAGATTGGGCAGTTACTCAACCAATCATTAACCGTATCTTTTTTGTTTAGTAAGTTTCACATTAGGGCCTATTTTAAATATGGGAACAGTCCTTGCAACTCAGGAGAATCATGGAATCCCAAAGTGTGTGTGTAGCTTACACAAATAAGTGAGACAAGCTTGGAAGCTTGTTTGGGAGCTCTCTAAGAGTTGGATCAGACAATTCAGTCAGGATTGAATTATCTTTTTCTGTGTCTCTATCTCTCTGTCTTTGGGGATGATAGGACATCTGAATCTTCAGAAGAAATCTTACCAAGCTGTTATCATATTGAGTTTCTGGGAAGACACACTCTATAGAATTAAGTAGTTCAGAATAAATTGATCCATTTGTGTAGGTAGGTGTTACTGTTTGTGCCTCTTGTGGCTGATCAGGTATTATCTGCGTTTCCACTTTCTTTCTGCCAAATCTGCTAAAGTTTAAACTACAATCCTGTGCTCACATCTGATCCAGATCATGTTTTTCTGGCCCCAGATACTTTGCTTTTTGTGAATTAAAGTTTCTGGATGCTTCATTTGGATGGTATACTTACAGATTGAAGTAGGTTCCTGTGCTATCTGTTACTGTCATAGATTGCTATGCACACAGACAAAATAACTTCAGAATAAGTAAGCTGGGATCAGCATCATCTTCCACAACAACCTTTTAGGATTCTTTTTCTAAAGAAAAATGTTGCCTTGTGTCGTAACCTCTATTTTAATTAAGATGAGGCCATTGCTTTGTTAAAAGTGCAGAGTTCGGATTTAAGACTTGCTTAGTATGTGGTTGTCTTGTGCTGTGGGTCAAAGTTGTTAGTATAATTCCTGCATTTACGTAATTCACAAACTCAAAATAGGTAATTTAATTATTTTATATTCATCACCAATGTGCTGAGACTAGAGGAAGATTTCCCTCTTAATTCTTTCTCCTTTAATTTGAAAAGTGGTCTTGTTCTTTTGCTGGTCAGGCACAGTGTCCTCTGCCTGTACTTGAGAAGCATTGTGGGTCAGACTGCACGGCTTCTAGATGGGTAAATTAGTTAAAGATAAGATTAAAGTCACTTTTAAATATATAATTTCAGTGCTTACAGAAATTCTGTACAAGCTTTTCACCAATTTATTTTAATTTTTTTGGTGTGAAAGAGTTCTTTGACTAAGTATAACCCGTTCTTGATGAATGCAGAAATACAATTAAATTATGTTAATGGCAGTAGCTTCCGTGTTTTGTCATGGTGATAGTGACAATCTAAGTACAGTTTCTTTCTAATCTTGTCCTATCCTGGAAGGAGATGGAAGGAAATGTTGTGGGCTGGCTTGTTCTTAATGCATGTCCTTGTACTGAACTACATGGTTTACAAATAAGTATTAACTTCTCCTTCCTCCGCAGTAGGAAGCAGTTGACTATAAAGTGACAGAAGAAGTTGCAGGTGCATATTAGAAAAGCAAAGACTGGATTCAGAAGTGATAGCAACTGAAAAATATGGCAATTGAAAAGCATAATGGATTCTTTTTAGGTCATGAAGCATAATCTAGAGTAACTTCTTGTGGTTATTGAAGGTAGAGAATCATTTATGTGGGTCAAAAGCATTATTGCTTGCACTGTTACTGGATTTTTTGTTAGTCCTTAAAATGACCTTCCATTGCCTTCTGAAGGATGAAGTGAGTGTGTGGCAAGTGCTCATGGTCCCAAACCTGTCAGTGTTAAACCTTTGGACAATGCTTGTCAATGGGTGATTTAACACTTAGGTTGCTCTGTGTGGAGCCAAAAGCTGAACTCAGTGATCTTTGTGGATCATTCCTATGATTCTATGTTTGCCAGATTGACTAATCAGAATCCTTTTTGTTATTTTCCACAGAGCAAATTCGATTAAAGAATATAAGAAATGTATATGGAAGGTGCTTGTGGTATCGCTTGCGACTTTTAAAACCACAACAAAACATAATTCCTACAGTAAAGTAAGTGTGTTTCATTTGCATGACTTCCCACTAAGGCAATTCCTGTATCTTACTTTTACAAAAATACGTCTGGAATTAATTGCATTGTGGTTGTTTTATATAAGATGTTTGTAATTTCCTGTGTTTGAATAGCACCTAATCATTATCTAGTAGTGCTTGATATAATGATGAATGCCTTGTCCTTTGTAAAATACCTGTTAAATGAAACTATAAGCCTCAGTGCTAATAAATATGTAGACAGTGCATTTATTGTTTCTTAAAATGAAGATCCTCTTTCATATAAACTAGCGGTGCTAGCAACATATTTTGATTTAAATATTTAATATGTAAACATATGTCTTTGAATACACAATAGTAAAGAACAGGTAAGTTCAAAGCTGAAGTCTTTCTATCCTTCAGTTCTTAGTTTCTTACTCTCAATATTTTACCTTCTGTTATATATATTTTTCACCTTTTTTTTTTTAATAACATTTGTCTGTGTCTAGGATGAGATTAAAATCATTCTTTGGAAATACAGAATGCTATTGTATACCTGCTGAAGACAGCTAAAAAATTGAAGGAGGCTTTGTTGATAGCAGCTTTCCTGTTTTCTGTTTTGTTTTGTTTTTTCTTTTTAAATCAAGTGTTTCATCTTTGCCAAAGGTGCTGTTATCACTGAAATACTCATACCTGCTTTAAAAATTCTGTAATAATTCTTGCTATTTTAATATTGTGCCTTGTAGACTGATAACAGATGGCTTTACATGTTATTTCGAGAGTTACACTAGACTTAGTGGATTTGTACCTGTTAAAAATTCTTTCTTCCAAACAGGAAAATAATCCTCCTTGCTGGATGGGCATTATTTTTGTTTCTTGCATACAAGGTTTCCAAAACGGACCGAGAGTATCAAGAATATAACCCTTATGAGGTTCTACATTTGGATCCTGTAAGTAACAGCATTTTTCAGTAGTATATATTACTGTAATTCTATGCTTTGTCTAGTGTTTTGTGTCTAAATGCTGAATTTGATTAGTTTATTTTAATATGGTAACTTTGGTGAACATATCTCATGATTTTGTTCTTCTTTGACATCTGATGTTCATAGAATCATAGAATGGTTTGGGTTGGAAGGGACCTTTAAGATCATCGAGTTCCAACTCCCTGCTCTAGTCTAGGCAGGGACATCTCCCTCTAGACCAGGTTGCTCAAAGCCCCCTCCAGTCTGGCCTTGAATACCTCCAGTGAAGTGGAATTTACAACCTCTCTGGGCAACTTGTTCCAGTGTCTTGCCTCTCTCACAGTACAGAATTTCTTGCTAATATCTAGTCTAAATCTACCCTCTTCCAGTTGTTCATTGTAAAGTCTGTCATTAGATATTCTGTGATGACTTTTGCATCTAATACCTTCAAAATTCAAATGACTCTTAATGTAATTAGGTGCAGTTTTTTTAAATTGATTTTGATTTATTGTGATGTCACTTTTATTTCTTTGTACAGAAGGAAATTCATTCTGCTTTACATGCCCTGCATAAAATCTACCCATCCACATTTTGCTGTAGTAAAGGTTACGCTGAGTCTCAGTTACATCTGTGAATGGAGTATTGAAAACCACAAATTCTAAATAGTGATACAAGTCAATTGGCTTATTAAACTGAAAAAAAACAAACAAGTAGTGTTTCTATAGAAAGCAGATCTGTGACGCTCTTATGTTGAAGGACTGATTAAGAATGAATATAAGTTATGTATCTGGAGGAGACAAATAGACCTCCTGGGCATCTTTTAAACTCTAGGTCTTGTCAAACTCTTTTCCTCTTAACTGCAGTACCTCGAGCAAACTCTCTACTTAGGGTAATTGTTTCCTACTCTTTTAAGTTTCAATGAAGTCATCTTTTCAGTTCTGAAATCTGGCATGTTATACTCTCCAGTTATGGAAATGCATCCTGAATACAGCTTGACAAAAGAATAAGGAACAACTTTGGATGTGTGCCCATTTGATTAAACTTGATGTGTACTGTTAGTGTGGGAAGGGACCTCATAGATCATGAATCTCCAACTCTCCTGCCACATGCAGGGCCACCAACCTCCCCATTTAATGCTAGACCAGGCTGCCCAGGGCCCCATCCAGTCTGGCCTTGAACACCTCCAGGGACGGGGCATCCACAACCTCTCTGGGCAGCCTGTTCCAGCACCTCACCACTCTCCTAGTAAAGAACTTCCCCCTGACATCCAACCTGAATTTCCCCCCCCTCAACTTAAAACCATTTCCCCTTTTCCTGCAGTTATCTGCCCTTTCAAAGAGTTGATTCCCCTCCCCTCTGTAGGCTCCCTTTAGGTACTGAAATGCTGCAGTGAGGTCACCCCGCAGCCGCCTTTTCTCCAGGCTGAACAAGCCCAGCTCCCTCAGCCTGTCTTTGTGGGGGAGGTGCTCCAGTCCCCTGATCATCTTAGTGCCCTCCTCTGGACCCTCTCCAACAGCTTTCTGTCCTTCTTGTACTGGGGGCTCCAGACCTGGACACAGTACTCCAGATGGGGCCTGACAAGAGCAGAGGGGAACAATCACCTCCCTGTCCCTGCTGGCCACCCCTCTTTTGATGGAGCCCAGGACACCATTTGCTTTCTGAGCTGCAAGAGCACACTGCTGGCTCATGTTAAGTTTTTCATTCATCAGGACCCCCAGGTCCTTCTCCACAGGGCTGCTCTCAAGGGCTGCTCCTTCCAGTCTGTATGGATGCCTGGGATTCCTCCGTCCAAGTGCAAAGCTCTGCACTTTGCTGTATTGAACCTCATCAGGTTCACCCGGGCCCACCTTTCTAGCCTCTCGAGGTCCCTCTGAATGGCATCCCTTCCTTCCACTGCGTCGACTGCACCACTGAGCTTGGTGTTGTCAGCAAACTTGCTGAGGGTGCACTCGATTCCGTCATCAGTGTCATTGATAAAAATGTTAAAGAGCACCGGTCCCAAGACAGACCCCTGGGGGATGTTGCTCATTACCAGCCTCCACCTAGCCATTAATTACCACCCTCTGTCTGTGGCCTTTCACGCAATTTCTTATCTGTCGAGTGGTCCACTCATCAAATCCACATTCCTATTTCTGGGTTAACTTTGGTTAAGCAACGCTGACAAGAGAGTAGAGCATCAGTGGGTTTTCTTTTGTATTCTTTAGCAAATTTATACAGTGCTGAGGGGGAAAAAGGTGTGTATGTACTGAATACTAAAATGATGTTTATTAAAGAAAATTTATTAGCTTAATCAAGGCATGTGCATCTTATTCAGATGAAGAAACTGCTACTGGAATGCTGTGTGTACACAGGTAGAGCAAAAGGAAAGTTGAATTAAAACTAGAGATGTTAAATGATGGATGGAGAGATGACTATGAAGATGCATCAGTTGAAGTAGAATTGTTTAGTAGAATTGAAGATTTCCGAACATGGTGGTACTTGATGTCTTTATGCTCTCAGAGAATGTCTGTTACATCTCTTTGAAAAGCTTCCTGATTCAGCCTGTGTGAAAGTTTGCATCCACCTTCTCCTTGTATCCATGTAGAACCATTAGAGTCATTGCCAGCCCTGCTGATGTATGATACAGTTGTTAAAGTGTTATTACATAATGAAAACTTTGGTGTGGTTAAAAAGAAAAAGTCAACAAAACGAAATAAAATGAACTTTGTTTCCTGAAAAGTGATGAAAGGCTTGAAGATGCAAGCACTTGAAAACTGGTGTGCAATAATTTTCTTCTTTGCACTCACATCCACTGTTTGTATTTTTTGCACTTTCCAGCTCTTGCTACTCATCTCACACTTTTTGTATAGTATTGAAATGACTCTTCTTATTCAGTCTGACTTATTGCAGATTAAATTCATCCTGTGCCGCAAATGAGGCAGGCAAACTGTTAAAATAGCAGTGGAAAATAATATACATTGTATGAAAAGACATGAAGTAACGTAGCAAATGAAGCCTTAGGGTAGGTTAATTTCTGGCTTAAATTTGTCAAAACACTGTAATCACTTTAAAGTAACTTCTTGTGTGCTTATTAAATGCTTCAGCCTGCTGGACCACCAGGTGTTGAAGAGCTCTGTTGGTGATGGCTCTGTGGAACTTAAAGAACTTAGTGCAAAAACTTTATTTGCACTTGTGTTAAAATTGTATGAGTTTACTTGACTAATGAGCTTCCCAGCCCAACCTGAAAGTTAGTGTACGTGGGGATTGTGCTGATGGCATCTAGCAGTGTGCGGTGATAGAATAAAGTCTGATCTTTTTCTCAGCTGTAAGTAATGTATTCCCTTTATTTGAGAAGTTTGAAATAACTTGTGGATAGGATATTTCTAGTCAAAGGCAGTCTCAAATAACAGGGCTATAAATTGTTCTTGTGATAGACAAGACTTGCAAGCTGCAAGTGAACCTTCATACTTGATTTATGAACTCTTTGCTTAAATAGAGGATTACTGCCAAATAAGAATTCTTTGTGTTCTTCAGTATGTTCAGGGAAAAATCAGAAATGTTGAACTGATATAAAAGCCTTATTTTTTAAATATAAATGGATGAGTAAGTAACACAGAAAAAAAAACAAAACAAAACAAAAAACCAATATCCAATTATCTGAATATCTTTTTGCTAGCCTGTGGCTTCTAACTTAATTTAAAAGTAAAATGATTATATAAATGATATTAGAAAAACACTGTAATAGTGTTTCTACTAGATGCATATGTAGTTTCATGATCATATCATGTTAGAACATAATTCTTTAAACATGAGTGATTCAGAAGAATATTGCATGATGTGCTTTAGAATACAGATACAGAACAATGGATTTGATTTACCATATTTATTAATAACATAAAACTTTCTTTTTTAAGGGAGCAAGTATATCAGAAATCAAGAAGCAGTACCGTGCATTGTCACTAAAATACCATCCAGATAAAGGAGGAGATGAAGTTATGTTCATGAGGATTGCTAAGGCATATGCAGCGTAAGTTTGTTTTCTGCCTGTAAAACACTAGAAGGATTAGACCAGTAAGGTAATAACAAGGGTGACCTAAGCAGCCAGAGAATATGTTTTTGGATATATAATGAACAGAACAAAATAAGTCAAAATATGACTAGATTTCGTGCATGCCTGTTATGTGTACAAGCCAGGAAGAGTAATTTGTTTGTTTAGCAGCTGTGACAATACTGTAAGGTATTAGCTCCTTGTATTTAACTTTCATGTCAGCTAGGAAAAGTGTTTCCACTGTGACACAGGGTGAATCTTAAGGATGACAAAGAACAAAAAAAGTGTTGCAGTGTTTAAGCAATAAACCCTGTTGTGGCCACTCTAAAGCATTATTCATTTCATCTGATACTAAAGCCACAGTAAGAAGCAGCATTCTAATCCTGTTCCCATCTAGCAGTAGAGGTGCTTCATTCTGGTTCTGATTGTTTTCTTTCAGCTCTGTCACATCCCTTTTCCTTTGTACTTGGCTTGCAGACCTTTTTTTCGACTCAGTGACTGTTTCATATTGTCTATGTAGTTCTTAAAACCTGAATCCTAGAAACTTCTTTTTCTCTGAAATATTTTCTTGGTCACATTTTTGTGCATTTCTTCTTTGGTGTTTTTTTTTTTTTTTTTTTCCAAATCCAAGTGAAGATGTGCAACATTAGAATTCAGTGTAAATTAAAGCCCTTTAGAAAAATCAAGTTATCCATAATAAAAATCTGGGTTTGATCCTTATAATGCTGTTTTTTTGTCTTGATATAACTATCATCCAAGGACCTAGCAAGTTAGTTTTAAGTCAGTTGTTTGTCTGGTTGATCTTACTGAGATGGAAAGCTAAAACCCTGCTCACTTTGAGTAGTTTTGAATTTATTCTTTCTGCTTTTAAACCACTGCATTACTATGGAATCTCTGCAATAGAAGACTATCATACTGCTGTCTGAACTCCTGAAAAATCTCACTTTTATATTTCGCAAACTAACAATCAAATGCTTGGTGACTGCAGTTTTATACATGTGCAACAATGGTGGCAGAGGTGTATCTTAAAGAAAATGACACCAGATTTCCTTAGATCTGTTGTCTGGAAAGAATACATGCTCAATAGTTATGCTTGTTAATAAGGATGAGATTGAAAATGAGTAGGTCATTTCTGACTCACTGGATTTCTTTTCTGACAAAGTCTTCCGTATAGCAAATGTACAGTGGTGTTTTCTAAAGCAGAAACTTCTTACTTGCTTGTAGTAACAGGGATTCTTCTTGGGATAATCTGTTGGCAAAAAATGTCAATGTAGTATAGGCATAGGAACAGTAAGATCTGCCTTCATTGATATGAAACTAGATACTTCCAGAAGGGAAAGATACAACAATAGATAGCCAAACAAATGTGTTATCAGGGGCTAAAAGTCTAGAGTAAGAGAATAAAAGCCCCTACAAACAACTTCTGCATTATCAACTCATCTTGAACATTCACCTTCTCGCATCCAAAAGATAGCTTCTTTAACCTTCGTTGTCTTTTGAAGCTTGCTGTACTATAAACAGGCATTGAAAGGTTCTTTTTCTTGAGAGTGAGCAGTCAGTCTCACAAAAGTGGAATGTGATCATTCTCTTTTACTGTAAGAGGCTGCACGCTTTTGTGTCTGATTTCTTTTGCTGTCAGAGTGCTAAGAAAAAAATTGCCTATGTACAATAAGGGAATACAGCAACATTGTTTTTCAGATTTTATATAATCAATACAAGTTTTTTAGTTTGTCAAACCATCTCTGAAAGAAAGTGAAATGCCACATTTTAAAGTTTCCATATACTAATGACTTAAAGAAATTTCTTAACTTCTGTATTAACTTAGTATTTCTTCTTAAAACTAGCTTGACTGATGAAGAATCACGAAAAAATTGGGAAGAATTTGGGAATCCAGATGGACCACAAGGTAACAACTATGAATGACAAAAGTGCTGTCATTTCTGTTCATTAAATTTAGAATTTATTAAGATGTGTATTACCTGTTCATTTGAGAAGCATTTCAATCTTAGCATATATGGAATATATTTTTCCTTAGCTTTGAAGATACGTTTGATCAATTCTTTGCATGTAAAACTGGCACTGGTGTGGTGGTGGGAGGAATGAAAAGTCAGGATAGAGTTCACTTTTAAGTTCTTTTAACTTTTTATTAGAAAAAACAGGTTGTTTTTTTTTCATTGTTAATGCACCACTTTCATTAAGTACTTATAGTGAATTGCCAGTGTTAAAAGGAGTTATAAGCAGAAAACAGTCCACCCAACAGTCTTCAGAAACTTCTCATTTTAAACATTTTTGTTTGTATTTATAAACACATACTATCAACGTATGTAAAAATAAATTGCTAGCCATAAGGCAGTAGAAATGTTTTAAAGGGATATATGTGAGGTTGTGTGTGTATTTACATAAATACTGTATATACATCTGCCTCCCATTTGCTGGAAGTTGTATTGTTTGAGTGTATCTGCCACTGTCATAGAGATAGGAGGAATCCTGGTGATTATCCCTAAGATGGCATATTGTTCCTGGGTAGGTAGTTTCATGGGAATTATCCTGATGATGGTCTATTAAAACTATGGATTAGGTGAACCAAACTAAATCAATATAAGATTGAAAGTTAGATTTTTCTCTTCCATTTACAATTCCATAAGTTGCTTGCATAATATCCTTGTAACTGTTGGGTACTACGTGCAAGGAAGAGTATTACGTATTTCTAGCTGCTTCTAATACTCACTGCGAGCAAAAAGGAAACCTTCAATTTAATTAGACAGGTCTCCACAGATTGGAGGTCTAGTTTTTGGTGCCATACAGTTTGAGGGACTAAGTCATGCTGCATGTCTGCATGGAATGAGTTATGGCCAACTTGAAAACAGTGAATGAGTTTACAGCTTACTGCATGAGAGAAAGATGTGCTGGAAAATCTTCTCTCAAATTATATCTGTCAGTATGGGATATTCACTTTAGAAGAAAATAAAACAGCCCCTGAATGTACGTCAAAGAAACAATCTTTCTCTTCAAGAAAAACAGCTGAATTATACACTGATAAAGGTGTTTCTCATGGACTTAAGTGGTAGCTGTGTTTTACTACATAGGGAATTTCTTTCAGTTTCTAACTAAAGTTTGTTTACTTACCAAGCAAGTGGGAGGACTGTCCCTCTAGCTGCAAAATATAAGTAAGATTTTGCTTGAGAAACGCTGTCATCATCAGCACAGTGGCACTGTTAATATTATAGTAAAGCTTTCTTAAGGCCTTTATTGATTTTTTTCCATCCAGAAGCTATTAACTTATTTTTGCCAAAGCACAGGAATTTGAGTTAGATTGTATGTCAGAGTACTTGAAGTGACCTGAAGCTGTGACTTTAAAACAAGATTTGTCCAAAAGCAGATAAGATTTTGAAGGTGAAAAGATCCTTGTGTGGTTTGCTCAGAGGAAGCTTTCACAAACTTAGGAACTCATGATTCTTGAATGGCAAAGTGAAGTGATTCTTTCATAGGGCAGGAGTTCACGCAGTTTATTTCTAGGCCTTCTACTCTACTGAAACCTTAACTCAGCCTGTGGAATGAGAGTTCTCTGCTTTACTACTAGATCTTGCATTGTTGCTTGATCTAAAGGATTAGAAGAAGCCTGAAATTGTCCTTATCTTATGTAACCTTGTTTCACACTGCCATGTGAGGAGCTTTCTTTCTCATTTAATGAAATTGACCTTTTCATTTGCTCTATTTCATTACTCTAATGTAAACAAATGAATCTGGGTTATGAGCTCTTTTAGTTCTGTCTAGTCAAAGAAGGGAGACAAATATGCAGGTATCTTATGGGATGAGGTGAAGCACGTCCTATGTGCCTGAAGTTAGATGACGTGCATCCTGCTCTCTGTGCCTAGCACAGAAGAAGGACAAGCAGTATTTCATTTCCTATCCAAATGAATTGGAATGAAGGTTAGAGACAGGCCAACAAGTTTATCACATCTTCAATGTGACTTGCTCCTTTAAGTAAAATACTTTGTGTGCAGAATCATTTGCACAGTATTTAAAAGCAGATAAATAATCCTGGAGAATAAAAATGCATGCTTTAGTAATATGAAATGTAAATTGTTTCCCTTGTGTATTTGCTGGTGTTTCATGTTGGTGAGCATGGTAGGAGGCAAGGAGATTCTCCAACAAGAAGAGAAAGAGCTTTCTCTTAGTATTGAAATGTTCTATTCCTAGAACAATTTGGAGCTATGATCCTAACGATCAAAAGTATCAACTTTAATGTCCCACAGTACTACCAGTAAAAGACTTGTTACATTTACAATATGTTCTTCTAAAAATGCATAACCATTTGTCGCGGGTTAAGCAAGATCTACCTGTGCCCGTGACAGGGGGGCAGCTGGCCCAAAAGGGCCGCTGGCCCAAAAAAAAGGAAGGGAAAAAGGGAATGGGAAAAGAAAACAGCGGCAGCGATCTAAGGAGGCACACTTATTTACTAAATACTATATCAGAATACAGAATAATACAATATAATACAATATAATTGTAATTAAGCAAAAAAGAGAGAGAGAGTGAGTCCCAAAAACCGAAAGGCCTACTGTAAGCTCTAGGCGAAACGGCTGGAAGGCACCCCACGCTCCAAGGGATCCGGGAGAGTGTGAGATTTCAGTCACGGGAGTGAGATTATATACTGTCCTGGTCCCGTGACTTATCTCCTGACCGTGATGTCCTCTGGGAAATGTAGTTTTCTTCTGTGAACTATCCATACTTTACATGATGTTGTGATGTGGAATACTGATAGCAAAACTACAAAAGTATTAAACCATGACACCATTAAAGTTAGGGAAGTGCCATCAGATTCTACTTAACAGCCAGAGCATTTCCCATAACATACTGCAGCAAATTCACTCAGTGTTATTCCACTGAACTCTTAAGCTTGAGATGTGTGCTGGGCAGATGTTGAGTTTGACTTCTGATAAATAGTAGTTTCCATCTGAAGGACTTCTTAAAAGTTGTGTTAGACTTGTGCATAATAACTGGTTATCTCAATGAATGGCTGTCAGAACCTATTGGAAACACTGTCAGTAATTTCTAAGTACATAGAAGTTCCTAGTCTGTCCTAATTCAAGGTGATGTAACTCTTTGATCACTGCTGGTAGTGAGGAAATGTTTTTTTTTTTTTTTAAATTTTTTTTTTTTTACAATAGTTGGGGGGGGGGGGGGTTATTGTAGGTCCTGGAAATCATTAAAGTTGTGGGGTTTTGCTGGTTTTTTTGTTTGTTTGTTTTTTTCTTTTTTCAATTTATGTGTTTACTGATCTGTATTTAAGCCGTGGAAAGCTTTGTGAGTCTGAGCTTATAAGTCTTTCTACCTGCAAAATCTTTCTTTCCTTTTATGTTAATAAATCTTGCATGTCTGTCTCATTGTGAAATGCTAAGATAATGTCATTGGAATTTCAGATGTTGCACTTATAATTTCATTGCATACTTGAGTATATTGCTAATTTGTGTTTTTGTTTAGTGAAATTTGTTAGAATTTTACTTTATGATAAACATGAGTGATTTATTTTTTTTTTTAGTAGACTTAACGTTTTAAAAATATTTCCTCAATATTATAGAGTGAATTTCTTTTCTTTCATCCTACAGCTACAAGCTTTGGTATAGCTTTGCCAGCTTGGATTGTGGATCAGAAAAATTCAATTTTGGTGAGTCAGCTTACTTAGGTTTATATTTTAAGATGGCTTTTCAAGTGTTCACCTTAAAACATGTGCCTGTGCTTAATTCTACGTTTGAGTCAAGGCATGTAGAATGTCATTGCTGACATTCTGGTCCAAATGTGTCTCTGAAGCAAGTTCCGTGAGTCAAAAGTAACAGAGTAGCTTAAATCTAACCTTAAATCTAACTCTTTAAGAGTAGACTATTAATGTGCTTTGAAGGATTTAATTGCAGTGATAATTAAGTGATGCTGTGGTCACCCCTGCTGCGAAGCATGTTTGCTGTGGTGAGAAAACACATACACAATTATTTCTGCTTGCTGGATTTCTGTAGTTCCATTTGGTTTGCTATAGATGCTGTAATCTTAGTGTCTATATAATTGTTCTTTCCATTACATTTGTTCCTGCAACATTCTCAGCTTGCCTGCTTGCTCCTTATACATTTATCATCTCTGTCCACTGCATCACAATTTAGTTATCAACTCTGTAATAATTAAATAAACCCACCAAAGACTTAAATGGATGGCTTAAATGGTTACTTAGCTAAACAAACACTCCTTATTTAAACTCCACCCAGCAGATTGTATTACTTTAAGTTGTTCTTCAGAAATAACTGCTATGCAATAAGATTATTTTAACTTGTAGTAGATTTGTGGTAATGCTGCTTGATCTTATTATGGGATAAACAAGAGTGGTATTAAGAAACTGAAGTTCCTAATGTGATTTCTTCTTTTTTTTCTCCTAGGTTTTGCTTGTATACGGACTAGCATTTATGGTTATTCTTCCAGTTGTTGTGGTAAGCGTTATTATCTGATTAATATTCTACCCTCTTTAAACAAGCTGTGAACAAAGCTTGCTTGGACATTAGTGGACTTGCTCATTCTTTCTTTTCATGGTGAGAGAGAGCTTCAGTTTTTTGAAGTGAGAGTTCTCTTATGGAAAAAGTACAGTTGCTATAGTATTTATTAAAGAAAAATAATAATGCAGCGCTGTGATCGAAGGGGACTGACTGTTAGGGAAACAGCAGATAATCACAAAAGTTAGGAGATTGGGTTAGGTAATTTGTCTTGTCCTTTCAGTCATGTGTCACAAGACACATATGACTCATTTGATGAAAGAGAATGAAGACTCATTGATGAAGACTCATTTGATGAAATGAGAGTTTATTCAGTAGTGTTAACAGTAGAGCCAAGACAAAGATGTTTTTAGCTATTGGTACGGGAATGATTTCTACTTGTGGAACAAGTTGTCTCTTTGGTTTCCTCTGACTGCCTTTATTTTTGTAGTTTTGATTGTTGTTTATCTTCCATACACTCTGAAATGTCTACTCTTAACATTTCTTTGTGTGAGGAATCAATTGCAAGATGAGTGATATTTCAGGGCTCTGGTATCACTTCTGACCATTATCCCTCAGAAAATGACTCTCAGACTCAGAAAATGGAATTCCTAAAACCTTCCTTCTCTGTGGGAAAAGATTTTCATTTGAGAAATTCTTTTGGTTTATTGAGAACTGCTCATGTCTTTGTGTACAGAACATCAGCTTGGCATTTTCCCTTGTCTTAGGGAGTGTTTTTGCATCTTGAGGATCTAGTGTAATAAATTTCAGATACACTGTTTTCAACAAGGAGTTGAGTAAGGAGTCTAAAATGCAGCATAAGATGTCTACCTACACATTTTTCTTTTCTTTTTGGGTTTTAGTTGGCATGAATTGATGCTTTTTTTGTACATGTGTACTTTTAATGATTTATACCAGGTTTATCATAGCTCAAGTGAAAGTAAACATCCGTTCTCTTATTGTGAAAAAAATATCCTGAGCAGGATCAAAAAACAATCTGCCTCTTCTTGTCTCTGTACCAGATGTAGACTTCTGCATTCAGACTTGTCACTGTAAATTTCTTTTATAGTCGGTGAAGAGGAACAGACATTTTTATGGAGCAAGCTATTTTATCATTTAATTCTAAAGTAGACATATAAAATGATTCATGCCTTTAATAGGGCTGTTTCTCTTTTATGAATCAATAAAGAAGCCGAAGTTAACTACGGTGTAGTCATTTCATAACCGCGATAGGCATCTTAAACAAAATAAGGCTAGTTCACCCTTTGAATCCAGGTGTATAAAGGGAAAATACTGATATGCAGTTCTTTATCGACTTCTGTTGACCAAAGTGTTTAAATAACACTTCTGTTTTCATATGTGAGGTGAGATAATAAGCTACTTCTGCAAAAGCAGTTAGGACTTTTAGGGCAGTCTCATTTATGTAGACTGTTAATGTTTCGCTTCCTGTACCTGTACTTAATTTGACAAAAAACTTGGTGATCATTGGGATTATAATACAAATTATTCTGTAGAAAAACTTCTTAGAAGTTCTGTATTCTTCTGTGTGAAGGTTCATCTATTCATGGAAGAATCAAAGTTAATTTATTCAAAACCACCAAACGAACACACTTTTTATGAGGAGAATGTTTTCCAAATAATTAAGTAAATTGCAGAGTCCTCACTGTGCTATGGGAGCTAATGCTATTACGTATTAAATTAATAGTAGTAACCATTGATTACTGCTTCATTGCTTGCTACTTTTCACTCATGATAAACTTTACACCAGATGGAGATTTATCTTGGATGTTTTTCTCAGGTTAGTGAGCTTTGTTTACAGAGAGAATTTTAATGAACACATTGCATCTTATACTCTTCCATGCCACTTTTCTTAAAATTATGGATGCTGTTCAGTGAGTTCTATAATTTGAAGTCACTGGTGTGCTGCTTATGAGGGAATTACTGGAGTGTTTCTGAAGTTTTGGGGAAAAGCTTTGGTCGTCTTAAAAGTGGTATGGCTTAGGTTGGTGCTGGGTTTCCTCCAAACTCCTCCAGCAGAAGATGGGCCTCCCCATGCCATTGAGGGTGGAATTTAAACCACTCTAAATTCCCCTTCTGAAAAGCATATTCTAATTGGGTGACTTCAAGAGAATTTGCAGAAAAATAATTCAGAATGAAAGTTCCCTTTTTGGTCTTGGTTTAGGCTGTAATCAGCCTAAACTGAATTTGATTTGAATGCTGTTGCAGGATACTACTTTCTTCGTAACTGGTTTTAGTGGATTCACTAAAATAACACTGTAAATAAACAAAACTGTGTATATATGTGTGTGTACGTGCATGTGCTAGGGGGAATCTCTAGGCTGAAAATTGTCCAAAAATTTTTAGCTTCAGAATCCTTCAGATGAATACATTGATGCATGTTTAAAGTTCGTTTTGAAGAGGATTTTTTTCTTTCTTCTTTCTGAACTTCATTTGACCTTAATGTAAGAAAAATTGTTTAGGCTTAGTCTCTCTTTTATTTTTATTTTTTTTTTTGTGAGGTATAGGCTACCTATGAACAAGTATGAGAGGATCTTGTGTAACTATTTTGATACTCCATTGTGGCTGACACTGTGTTGTTCATACATAATGTTCCAGGGTTCCTGGTGGTACCGATCGATACGATATAGCGGAGATCAGATTCTCATTCGGACAACTCAAATATATACGTACTTTGTCTACAAAACACGGAATATGGACATGAAACGTAAGTAAGAGGTGCCTTGACATCCTGATGTGTTTGTCTGGAAATGTCAGTTGGTGTTAAAATCCTTTTGCTTTGCAAGCTTTTGTTACATTAAGGTACTGTTTCTGGTTCTTTCAGAGCGTTTCTTCAAACTTCATTTTTTTGCAGGTGAAGAAAATTTTCTAGAGAGATGACTTAAATCACATAGTGAATTTGCTTTGCTTTTGCTTGGTTATGGACCTCACGCTGGCGAGGTATCAGTGCCAAAACTCAAGACTTAGGCTGGACTAATCAAAGTGGGCTAGGGAAACAGCGAGACAAATCTGGATGAGTTGGTTTGTTTTAGATATTTTTTCAGGTTTTAAGACAAATGAGTTTATAAGACTTGTTTTCTATATGATTTACATCTGTGAAGCTCAAATAGTATTTAGATTTGTCTAAAGCTCTTTGTTACACTCTGCTCAGGAAGTAAATAATAATTGGAACAAAAATGGCAGCTAATGCTCAGAGAACTTTTTTACATGTTACTAGGTGGAACTCACTGAGCACTGTAACTGGCAAAGTAACTCTGACTTGCTCAGAGATGAACTTGGTGAAAATTTAAGAATGAAGCTTGAATAACTGTAGCGGAAAAAGTTAACTGTAACTGGAGCAAATGACAAGTTGGATTTTCTCTTGTTTGCTGTGGCAGAGGTATCTGATACAATTATGAGCAGAAAGCTGTCTAGAATATCCAATTTGGCTGATTTTTAATCTTAATTAGATAATGAAGGATATTTTGGGGTACTATGGATTTTCCTAATCGTATTTTCTGCAAGAAAAGGACCAATGCATTATCTTCATGGGATTTGTTTGCAGGGGTTTTTATTGAACTGCCCTTCTAATCATTAAAAGGAAAAAGAATGTTGAATTCTCAATGTCACTTGAACAGAAAATGGAGTTAAAATTTTTTCTCTTATTTTGCCCCCAGTATACACATTGTGGTGCAACCTCAAACATACGTATTTCTGAGGCAAGTGATTCTGAGAGCATGCAGTAATGATCAAACTGCAGTGCAGTGATGTCTGCCAGTCCTAATGAAACCTAGCTATGGTTCTGTGAAGACATTTATTGTTTGATGCCATGCAAAATGGAGTCTTGAGTTACCTCAGTTACTTTGTGCCAGGCCTTTGCTTATGCCAGCTTTGCTCTGTAACAGTATAGACTGATCCACTAAATAGAGAACATGAATATTCATAGTTTTTGGGGAAAGAGTAGATTAACTTTTATGGCTGAGATTTCTGAACAAATCACATAGTAGCATAGGATATTACTGATATTTTTTTCCTGTATACCTCCCATCATCTTTGCAGGGCTTATCATGGTTTTAGCGGGAGCATCCGAATTTGATCCTCAGTACAATAAAGACGCTACAAGCAGACCAGCAGACAACATTCAGATACCACAGGTTAGTTACACTGAGAGAAGTTTTATATCTAACTGACCCCTTCAAGGGAAGAGGGAAATGGCACACTTGTTCGACCATTTGGCTGAATTCAAGTTCTCAAGGTGTTAACTTTGTTGAGATTGCATCTGTACTTTTTCAGAAGTACGAATTAGAAGGTAGACTTGATTTAGAATTAGAAAAAAAAATAACAATAACTGATTCTGAAGTTTAATACTGATAGATCTAGTATACAACCTATTGAATTGCTTTTTGGAGGAGCAGTGGACTAAATAATGAATTTAAGCATCAGTCCTCATACACTTTGTGTATCCATATAAAGACATGATTGCTGTTCGATAGTTCCTTAGATAGTATTTAGAACTAAAACCAGTTAAATCAGTAGCAAAGATTTGGATTAATATGTTAATATTGAAATAAAATTATGATCTTGTGTGCAGTAGTAATATCTTGAAATATTATAAAGATTCATCCATGAATATCAATTCCCTTCTGGTTGCCTTTTTTCATTTCCATTCTGTCTTCCTAGCAAAGATACTGTAATATGTACTGTGAAAATAATGACTGCTAGCAAAGATTAGGAAATATTATTTATCAGAGACTGGCACTTTGGTTTAAAGCACAGTAAACAAAATGCTCCACTTAAAAATAGTTTGGGTTTGCAAAACGAGGGAGAGTAGTCGTGCTGATTTAAACTTTGCATGCACACAGTGAGATTTTCAAGTCAAAAATATGTTTTCATACTCTAAACACGAATAAAATAGACTAAGATATCTCCTTACTTAACTGTCTTCATCTCTTACAAATTCTTCATCTTCTCTTGTAGACTTTGAGAAGGAGCTGGAATTATGGTTAGGTATTTTTTTTTCTTTCTTTTTTTTTCAGCCGGCATTTTGCTTGAGAGCATGTGGCTGGGGGAGGATCATCTTGATCATCAAGTCTTCTCCTGTGCTGTTGCAAACACTGGCATTGTACAAGCCCTTTACATTTGGTGATTTTTCACTTAAAAGACAGTCAAGCCTCCTGTTCCAGAACTTGCTGTTCTAGTGGATAGCGGTCTTGTTTGTGACAAATTTGTATCAGTAGTTTTTGTCATCGTTATTCTTAAGTTATTCTTACTGTGCATATCCTTAATGCATTTATAGACAGAAACAATAAGCTGTTTGTTTTCTTTTTGCCTTCATTTTGTTGAACTAGGACAGCTGCTGTCTTTCAACACACTTTCCTAAAGGGCTCTTCACTTCCCTCATCCTGCTATGTGCTGAATGGGGTACTGTTCACTGATACATTTTTAAATTTTACATTACTTTTCACTTTGGCTGGCCTGAACTTCCCACAGTATTCCATGTTAAGTCTCAGCAGTGCCTTAGTTGCATTCCCTGCATTTCTGTGGAGAATAACTTTAAGCATACTGTTCTCCCCAACTGTTTCACTTGGGTGGATTAATGTAATCTTCAAGCCTTAATTCTTGTTACTATGCAGTTGTCAGCCTTACGTTTTACGCTCCTGGATTTTGTTTGATTTCTGAAGATCCAGTCGTCAGTGTCATCTGTGTTCTTTCTTAGTATATGCCAATACAAGTCTCTGAAGTATCAATACAGAAAGATATTGCTAATCATTTTTGATAGTGCATCCTGCTTTTTGGGTCATTGTCGTTGTTCCCATTTTGATTTCACCTTTTTTCACAAACCCGATGTTGACACTTTTAGTAAAACACTTCTTATGAAAGTTTTACTCTCTTGGACTGGTGTGTTACACCAGAATGTGTTTATAAGGAACTTCTTGTTTAAAGATCTGTTTTTTTGTTTTGTTTTGTTTTGTTTTTTTTACGAGTGTAGGGAAAGTCTAGTTAAAGGTCAGTGTAATCTGCCTGTTGATATCTTATCTTCCCTTTGTGGACAGAGATTTTGGAACCTCAATCTCTCCTCAGGTGACTTGACTAAAAAGTGAAGCTTCTGGGTTGTCTTGATTCTTATAACTATGAACTTCAATTACTCAGCTTTGCAGCCTCTCTCTCCAGGGTCTTCAACAACCTCAGGTGAGAGACCTGTTTGAACTGTGCATCTTGGTCTGGTCAGGATCAAGTTAGGTCATCCTGAATAAAGAACACTGTGCCTTTTCCAAGTAGGGGCGACTTGTAATTAAGTTAAAGTACTTGATCTTCAGCCTTCAGAGAATTTAGGCTTATAAACCTCCTTCTTTCTGTGATATTTGAGAGTATTCCTAAGGACGCTGGCTAGATCTTAGATGAGTGAACAGTCTCACGGTGATGCTGTTACTGGTGCATATTCAGTGTAGTATAAACATCTAGCAATATTAGTAACTCTTGGCAGTAATATCAGATTGTTAAAATACTGAACAAGCAATATAAATTTACTCAGTGCTGCTGGAGGCAAGTTTTTTGCATGCAAATCTCTTCTCCTTCCACAATTGAAACTTGACAATGAAAAATAATTTTTGATTTTTGGAGCTATATTATAAAAAAAAAAAAAAAAAAAAAAGGCCAATGTTCATCTATACAGATCATTTCAGGGAAAAATTACTTGAAAGCTTGCATGTGTGAATATAACATTTTTCTCCTTGTAAAATAATCTCCTCATGTTTGGTTTTCTTTGGCATTGAAATAACCATGTTTATTTTTTTTTATTTTTATTTTTTTTTTAGCTGATCAGAGAAATTGGTGGCATAAACCTAAAGAAGAATGAGCCTCCACTTACCTGCCCTTACAGCCTGAAAGCCAGAGTTCTATTGTTGACTCATCTTGCCAGGATGAAAGTTCCTGACACCCTTGAAGAAGGTAATGTTGTCCCTGTCTAATCAGACACTGTTGGAACAACAAATTGCTTGCTACGATAAATAAATGCTCATAAATGTAGTTTTTATCCATTAAAAAGTTTCATGAATTTCTGATAAATAATTTATGCATAGAACACTGTTTTTCAATTTGAATTATCCTTTAAAACTTTTACTTAGCATTTTATCATTCTCTTGATAGCCCAGTAATACTAGTATCCTCGTCACTAATGCTTCTTGGCTGCGAAAGTGACTTCATTAATATATATATATTTTTTTTTCTTTGTAATAGACAAAAAGAGATTTGACATATAAAGTATCTTTCTTTCTCAGAGTAAAGAAGTTAAGGACAAGCTTACTATTGCTCTCTAACATTTCCATTCATACCTTTTTTTTCTTCCCTTCCACTATGTAAAGCATGGGAGATGAAATTAAAACTTTAAAATATCAATTACATATGAGCTTCAGTTTTCTGTTCTGCAGTTCTTCGTGCTTGTGAATATTCAGATAAATTCATTTAGAAATGTTTCACTTTCCTTTAAGCCATGACAGTAGTGCTTTCGAAGGCTGACCAGTAAACTTGAGATATTCTATATTTTAATTCAAAATTAAACAATAAGGGCTTTTCGGTTCATTTTCTCTTTTGAAAACAGAAAAGAAAATTTGATCAATTTAAATCTCCACTAAAAATCCCTCCCCTTCCTTGCTATTGAGATATTGATTGTTCTTAAAACCTCATCGTTCTTTATTTTGAACCAGATAGTACTTTACAAGTCATGTTGTTTTTTTCCCCAAATTGGTGCTTCACCTTAAAATCCAACTTTTAAAAATACGAGATTACCTAAAGGATAAATTGTCTGTGGCATCCCATTGCTTTTTTGTTTTATCTGACAAGTACCTTGTGTGGAAGCTGCTTGTCTTGTCTATAAAATCTTTGTTCCTTTTTAGCAGTTGTTCTTTCCTGTTTTGCTAAGGAATATTATAGATACTTCAGTGAGAATAAAGTGGTATTTTTTCAGAAATACAGGAATGAATACAAATGAAGACTGCACAATTAAATGCCCATTTCATGTAAACTATTCACTTCTTTCATAATAGAAGTGCAACGTAATTGTAGCAAGTTTTGTTTTGCAGATCAGCAGTTTATCCTGAAAAAGAGTCCTGCGCTTCTTCAAGAAATGATTAATGTGATTTGCCAACTAATAATAATGGCTCGAAGCCGTGAAGGTAGGCAAAGAAACTGTATAATTAAAAACAGTAAATATCATTCTTCATTGCAGGACTTCAAAAAGAGTCTGTGGTTTTTGTGGAAAACTTAATCTGTGATATTTAGAAATGCCTAAATGCACTTTTTTTTTCCCCACAGTAATGAAAGAGTTCTCTACTTTGAAGGCTAAAATGCTTCTGTTTCTTCTGAGTCCTGCTCTGAAATCTTGGGTATCTGAGTTCTGCTTTTAGTTTTTACAATTTTTGCAAAAGCTTCTCCTTGAATGCTTTAAAAAATCCTTTTCTTGAAGATCAGGTCCATTTTTTAGTACCCAAGCACTTATTATAAGATGTGTTGTATTCATCCATCTTTAAATTGCATTCTTTTACAGTTCTTTCTCTCCTGTATGTGCATAACTTGTTTGTTAGCTGTCATTTCTTTGTTTTTGTGTTGCTCAAATTTCTCTGTTTCTCTTACTTAAGTTGTTCTGCTTGTAATGTAGACTTTTTTTCCCTGAGTTTTTAATGGCAGGTTCTTTGCTAAAATTGTTGTTAAAAAACGTAATCAAAATATAATACATAAGCTTTTCTGTTTTTACTATAAAAATGGAATTATGCTGAAAAGGTTTATTTGCAGAGTAAGGACTTAAATCTTTTTCATTTATCACAACAAATGTAAGCAGGGCATTTTTAACGCTTAATCCATGACTATTTTGTTGTCTATCAAGCAGTACTAATTAGCTGGTCTTTACTGGGCCAAAACTCATTTAACAAATGTTAACAGCTTCCTAACAAGAAGGATTTGAGGAAAGATCTTCCCCAGCACTGTTGCAAGCACTGCTGGAAATGGTATTTGGTAATCCAGTAAAGTGAGAGAGGATGTGAACAGTAAAATGCTGTTTTACTACCCTGAAAAAAAGAAGTATTGAATAAGTGTATTTCTATTTCTTTTTTCAGTCTCTGTCTTTAACATTCTCTGAGACTGCTGGAGGCCAAACATGAAGCCTAGAAAGAAACAGTAGCTGTATTTTTCATTGTGTAACTTACTGTAGCGTTTTATTTATTAGCGATTATTAGATGTTTGTGGGTAGTGGATGTGTTCTTGTGAAGCTTTTTTGGGCAAGCACCACAACAATGCTGCAGAAGTGCCTCCAGTATGGGTTTAACATTGGGAAACCAGCTGCATGGACTTCAACAAAAGAGCAAGGAGACAAGGCAACTCTGGATGTATGTACAGAATAGGAGATGAGTGACTGCAGAGGAGCCCTGTGGAAAGGGATCTGGGGATTGTGGTTGGTGGCAAGTTGAACATGAGACAGCAGTGTGCCCTGGCAGCCCAAAGGGCCAGTTGTGTCCTGGGGGGGACTGGGTGAGGAGACTGTGCTCTGTGTGGTGCTGTGCAGCCTCATCTCCAGTGCTGGGTGCAGGCTTGGGCACCTTGATATAAAAAGGACATAAAGTTATATTAGCATATGAAGGAGGGCTACAAAGATGGTGAAGGGTCTGCAGGGTAAGACTCCCGTGTGTCAGAGCAGCTGAGGACCTTTGGTTTGCTCAGCCCAGAGCAGAGGAGCTGAGGGCAGCCCTCAACAGGGAGCGGAGGAGCAGCGCTGAGCTCTGCTGTGTGTGACAGTGACTGGGCCTGAGGGAACGGCATGGAGCTGCGTCAGGGGAGGGTTAGGAAGAGGTTCTTCACCAGAGGGAAGTGGGCACAACTCTGAATGCTGGAGTTCAAGGAGCGTTTGGAGAATGCATTCAGACATAAGGTTTGAATGTTGGATGGTCCTTTTTGGAGCCAGGGGTTGGAGTTGATCATCTCTGTGAGTCCCTTTCAAGTTGGGATATTCTGTGGTTATATGAAACCAGTGCTTTCAAATTATTTGTTTAATAGCTTGGTAAATTATTTTGTGAACAGCAAAGTAACTGTTTTGGAAGTGTGTGTTGTTTTTATTTATTTATTTGTTTTTAAGTTTTGCTATTTCAGCCAAACTGAATCTAAAAGCACTTGTATGGAAACATCTTTTTTCCTTCCTTATCTTTTGTATATGCCAAATACAAGTATTTATTTTTACAGAAAAAAATCACCCATCAAACTTCTGGAAACGTCTTTTAAGATGACCTAAGTATATTTGTCAAGTAGCTTTTTTTTTCTACTTGTGCAAAATAATACAACCTGAAACTTATTTCTTTTACTGTAGTCGAACTGAAACTATTTGAAAAATGAAGAATGCTTATATCTCTTGTAAAAGCTGAGATAGGATATCACCATACATGATACACTCTACAATTTGGCCTCCAAGTAGCCATATTCTTTTTCTTGAGTTCCATGTTTATTTAAAGATTCTTTTTTAATTTGGTGTGATAATGATAATATATAGATGTAGCGTATTTTATAAACTGCTCTGAAGTTCCAGAAAATATACAGCTGTCATTGTATATGGTAGAAATTGCTTCCATAGATACAGAAAAACAAAGTAGAGGTATATCGCAGGTATAGTTGAGTTTAGTATTTCTTCAGCAGTTTTTCTCAAAAAGATTTCCACAGCTTTAAAGTGTTAATATTTAGAAATTGAATCTACCAAATCTTTCATGAAAATATTCTAACTGCAGAATATGAAACTCGATGGGTAGCATGGTACGGAGTAGTTGTTCTGGCCAATAATAATGAATTTTAGGACGTGAAAGTGAATTTAAGAACATTGAGTGCTGATCCAGTGGAAAATCTCATGTTTGCTAATCTGTTGCTCAGTATATTAAAACTTTTGGCTCTATTTCTAATGACAGTAGGTGCAGAGAGGGTTTTACTCCCAGCTGATTCTCCCATTAGGAACCAACTGGAAATTGAAAAGTTGTTTTCTTAAGATATGAGTGATATCCAAATTACATATTGTAATTTTTAAAAGCCTTTTTTTTTGTTTGTTTAATTCTGTACTTGTTACCTTCATGTAATTTGAATTATCATAAAACATAAAATGCAGAAGTTCCTGATTTCAGTTCTCATTTTCAAGTCAGTGACATGGTACTTCAAATTAATTATCATGTGCTATAATTAGCAGTAACTGTCCAGAGAGGTCCTGCCTTTGAAAATACAAAGGTGAAGGCATGAGTTAATATTATCTCTGAATAAGTATTTTGTGGGTATATCATAATTTGTGAAAGCTTAATTGATAGTTGGATGAAAAGTCTCATTGTGTACTGCATTTGTTTGTCTTGAAAACATCAAGTGATATTATCAGTAGTAAAATCTATGCGTTTGGAAGTATCTGTAAACATTTATATATACTTGTTTGTAATCATCTTTTGAAGAAAAACACCTTCATAATGAATCTTCAGAATCTTGATGCTTGGTTCCCTAGTTAATTTTTCAAATATCCGTATAGCATTTAACTATTGGTCCTTTGTCAGCTGTTCTTAGAGGAGGTGCAAGCTGCTCTGCTGCAAAGGACAACTTACATGTACCCACAAAAGCCAGGGATGTTACTTTTTTGTCAAACCCTACTGGAAATAATCTATCATGAAAGATTGAATATAGATCTTAGTTTTTAACAGATCTGTTGTTCTTTGCAAATAAATCTGAGATTATTATTAGTTATTCAGATTTGTTATTTGCAAGTAACAGTTTTGATTTGCTTCTATAACAACAAAATGGATATTATTTTCATTACAGTCCAGTCAGTTTTATTTACTACTATGACTTTTTTTTATCCTTGTGGAAAATGTGGTAGTTGTGAGCCACCTTCTGATAAATTGTATGTTCTTGCTGAATTTCTGTACAGCCTGTGAGACTTTTTTTACGTTCTGCCTGAAAAATACACTTTGCTCCGTGGCATCCCTTGCTTGTATTATTTTGTGCTGATAACTGATAGTTCATAGTGGCCTAAGCTATCTTGATGGCTTCCTTGAGGTCATCCTTTAGGTAGAAAGTTGCCCTGTCAAGTGAGGAGTGAGGTGTTTGTTATCAAAAATACAGTGTGTTCTGGTTACTGTCTGCAGAGAGATTAAGCGTCATCCCAGTTGTCAGCACAATTTAATAATTCAGATTGGGAGCTGAAAGTGGAAGTTGTGGTTTGACCTGTTCTCTCACAAGGAGCTATTATTTACATTTAAACCAGTGATTGACTTCCTTCCTGCCATACGTTTTGAATCACTTTGTGCTTCGTAGATTTAAGGTCATTTTATTTTGCGTGCTTTGGTAAGCAGAGGCTGTCAAGATGTGCAGTAATTACATTCATATTATAGAGAGAGCGGTTGAGTGTTGTTAAAAGCTAGACTGTCTTCTTGTCCACTTTAAAGGTGATATACATTCCTGTATTAGTTTCAGGGAACTAAAATAATGTTTTCCAACTTTAAAGTATTTTCAAGTGCGACATGGATGATGAGTTAATGCTTAAAGAAAAATGAATTTCAGCTCTGTGGACTCAAGTAGGTAAATTTCCCGTGAAAGCCAGCTTCACAGAGAATATTTTGGACTCTTTTATTAACTTAGTTTGCAATATGACTTTCCTTAGCAGCAGACAAAAAAAGAATTACAGGGAATGTGGTAAATAGGTAAGATGAAAGGTACGTTTTGTGCTGTTCAGTTGGGATGTCAGTCTATCCAGTAGTATCTTTTTGGAAGGTACAAGTTCAATCTTTGTTTGTTAGAATTTCTAGCCGTATGGTTCCCTTCATAATCCTCTGGTGTTATTTTTCTGTCTGCTTTGCATACTAATAAGCACCATGAAGATTAAACCTTGTGTTTAAAATAAAAGGTCCTGTGGTGTAATTTGGTCTGACAGCTGATTATAGCTTGGTGTAATTCATGACGAAACAGGCCATGTGAGGAGAAAAGAGTGGCAGGAGCAGAGGTGATGATGCAGTGATCTCTCACATGCATTTAACAATCCGTAGTAGTTGCATATAAATGCAATTTATAAATGTGCAGCAGGGTAGTGGTATAAATGAAGGAGAAAACATGCTGAAGACACCAAGCTTGTTCTCTTCAGTCAGATTTGTTATCTTTTCATATTTCCTCTGTAAAATGTTCTAAAATTAATGTAAAATTGTTTTATATTAAAAAAGTAAGAAATTGAGGGCACTGGCATTTAAATAGATCACTTAGGAGTTTTTGCATTGGCTTTTTTGGGGGGGATAGATGGGGGTGCAGGCTATGGCCTATCTGCCTTCCAATCCATATGCAAGTAAAAATGCATTTATCCACACTTAAAATTGCTCTGATGCTATGTTTTTTGATCATTCAACCCTGGCAGAGTATATATTCCATCTGGCTATCTATCTATTTATTGAAAGATGCCTGTGTGCCTGTTTTAATATCTCAAACAAAGCTGTAACAGCCAAATCCACCTATACTGATATTCATATTTGTATATACATGTATTTGTGTACGTAAGCACACAAATATTTGTATTTATACTTATTTATACTTATATACTGAATATAGCTGTAACTGCCAAGGTAATTAAAGGTTGATGTCTTCTGGGAAAAGTTTAGAAAAATTCATACAGTGGTTTATAGGAAAACTGACAGGCATCTTGAGTTATAGCTACTTTCTGTAATACTTATTTAAAATTGTCTTCAGTTCTTTCATATGCTACTTAGGAATTCAGGGAAAAAAAAACAAAACACTTAAGTAGATAACTTATTTTTGTGACTTATTTTTCTTTTTTATCTCACTCATTTTTCTCTTTGACTGTGAAGTATGTACAGGGCTACCTGAACGTTGCCAATTCCAGGCTGGTGGAGGTTCACAGGTTCCTGGAGAATTCTGAATTCTGACTTTCCTGAACAGAGTTTTAAGAAATCTTCTATGTGAATGCACAGTTATCTAATAAAGAAGCAGAGCAGTACGTGAAAAGCTGTCTGCTTTGCTTTTTTATTTCATTGCAGACAGGATGAGTACTACATGGCTTTTTTTAATACTTTTATTTTTAGTTTTGCTGTTTTCTGCTTAAGAATTTCTTATTGTGTACCTTTTCCTTGCACTTTAAAATACTAAAGGAGTTGCAATTTCTATAAGAAAAATCTTACAGATATTCACTCAGACACCTCTTTTAACCTTTAGATTTGCTTATAACAAAATCACAGAATGGCCAGGGTTGGAAGGGACCGCAAGGATCATAAATCTCCATCTCCTCTGCCACATGCAGGGCCACCAACCTCCCCATTTAATGCTAGACCAGGCTGCCCAGGGTCCTGTCCAATCTGGTCTTGAACACCTCCATTGTTGTGGGAGGCATCCACCACCTCTCTGGGCAGCCTGTTCCAGCACCTCACCACTCTCCTAGTAAAGAATTTCCCCCCGACATCCAACCTAAATCTTCCCACCCACAACTTAAAACCATTTCCCCTTTTCCTGCAGTTATCTGCCCTTTCAAAGAGTTGATTCCCCTCCCCTCTGTAGGCTCTTTAGGTACTGAAATGCTGCAATGAGGTCACCCCGCAGCTGCCTTTTCTCCATGCTGAACAAACCCAGCTCCCTCAGCCTGTCTTTGTGGGGGAGGTGCTCCAGTCCCCTGATCATCTTAGTGCCCTCCTCTGGACTCTCTCCAACAGCTTTCTGTCCTTCTTGTACTGGGGGCTCCAGACCTGGACACAGTGCTCCAGATGGGGCCTGACAAGAGCAGAGTAGAGGGGGGCAGTCACGTCCCTGTCCCTGCTGGCCACCCCTCTTTTGATGGAGCCCAGGACACCATTTGCTTTCTGAGCTGCAAGAGCACACTGCTGGCTCATCTTAAGCTTTTCATTCATCAGGGACCCCCAGGTTCACCCAGGCCCACCTTTCAAGCCTGTTGAGGTCCCTCTGAATATCATCCCTTCCACCATGTCAACTGCACCACTCAGCTTGGTGTCATCAGCAAACTTGCTGAGGATGCTTAACAGTTACTTTGCTTTTGATAGTTTACATCTATTATTGTCTTTTAGCATAATGTGCTCTTCTTAGCTTCAGTTATATTTACTTTTTTTTTTTTTTGGATGTGCTAGGTTCCTATTTCTATGTTCATCTCTCAAGATGATCTTAGAACCTTTTAAAATCTCAGAAATAATGCATTGCAAAAGATTAATAATAGACCATATTTAATGATACATAGTACTGCTGAATGTGTTAAATATGTATACATATAATATATGAATGTAAAACAAGTTGTTCTTGCTGCATTTTTTTCTGTAAATTTCAAAGGGTAGAACTTTTGTCTGTAGTTGGTAGCTGAGATACATTGTGCTGTTGTTCCTTGAGACTATTGGATGGAAGCCTTTCAATTTCTTAGTGTTTGGCTATGACAGCATAGAGGGAAGGAGATGTTTGCTGAACTATGTGACAATAATGACATTAATAAGGCTGCCTGATTAATTATGCTGAACATTTAAAAATAAATGTGTCTTCTTATTGAAGAAATTATTATTGAAATTATTATTATTATTTAAATCAAAATGGTATGCAGTCAATTACTCAAGTACACATTGTGAATGTGTTAAGAGGGGGGGAAAAAATGATGTATTATTTTCCTTTCTCCCCAAGAAAGGGAGTTCCGTGCTCCATCTTTGGGATCTTTGGAAAATTGCATGAAGCTTTCCCAGATGACTGTCCAAGGACTTCAGCAGTTCAAATCTCCCCTTTTGCAACTGCCTCACATTGAAGAAGACAATCTTAGGCGGGTCTCTAATCATAAAAAGGTATAAGACTACAAATGATGCTTGTTAATGTATTGAATGATGCTTATTAATGTATTCTTCTTCAGCCTACTTGTCTATAAGAAAGTGAGGTCATAAATTAACTAAGGAAAAATAAAGTACTTACATTTGTTTATATCTAGGTGTGTATGTATCTCTGTGTGTGTTCTCAGGAATTCAGCACAATACCTCCTAGATCTGTGTGTTCATTGTTCTTTTGAAGTCCGCCTCTGTTAGGAGGTAGGAATTAAGATTGGAGATCTAAGTGTAAAAGAGGTATGTTGACCTCAAAAACAGAAGAAACACGATACCAATATATTAGGTTTTTTTTTGCACAGGATTCCCATGCAATTCATTTTTTAAAACATTATGGTTACCTGGATGTAACTGTGATCAGCCTGCCTAGAAGCATGAACTGTGTTTAATAAAATACATACTTCTGTAATGGTCTGAAGTAACCAAGGTTTCAGACAAATTTCTGTTTATTTTGTCTTCACCACTCTGCTCTGCAGATCTTTAAAAAAAGTAAAATAAAATTGAATTTATCAGCAATTCAATGTAAAAAACTAAGTAACTTGTACTTAGTTGTTCCTACAAATGTAAATCACAAAGTACTGAAATATTCTAGTTAAATAAAGAACTCAATTAGTGATGTTTCTTGGCTCAGCTTTCTGAAAAAGCAGGCTGAAGCAATAGTTTTGTAATAAATTTATTCCATTTTCTAAGGGACGGCATACTATAGAACATGCCAGTATTTAAAGCAGTTGTTTTTATTAGGTTTGAATAGAAACTCTTTGCTTCATTGCTTCTCAAAACACACTGGTTTTCTAAATAGCGATTTCCTTAATAAGAACATATCAAATGTGTATGTATTAGTGATGTGGGGACATGGGTTACTTGATTCTCATCGTGTCATTATGAGTTTTTTGTGGACTGTGTTCTCTACTGCTATGTGATTTCTTCTTCTTTTTTTTTTTTCCTTCTCTAAATGCAGTATAAAATCAAAAGTATTCAGGATTTGGTGAGTTTGAAAGGTTCTGATCGTCGCAACTTACTGCATTTCCTGGAGGATAAGAAATATGATGAAGTTATGGCTGTCCTTGGTAGCTTTCCATATGTCACTATGGATATAAAACCACAGGGTGAGTAGCAGGTCTTTTCTGTATATGTCACCCTTCTGACATTTTGGTATTCTATTGGCAGTAATCTTCTGGAGGCTTCTGAGACACAACTCATAGTTATTTATGAGCCTTGAAAATGACATACTTTCATAAGTGACAGGCTCTTGTACATGAGATTTACAGTTTGACAAGGTAAAATACATTACAATATTTAACAGATTCCCAAGCCACCTATAGTTTATCCTGCAGGAGCTTATCTGATGTTTCCTCTGTCCATTTAATATTTCATGAGCAATGTGGAATTCTGGTTGAAATAGCACTTTCATTAGCTATCTTTAAAAACCGTGCTTATTCCAGAATTTATGTTCAGTTTATTCCAGTATGGAGACTCAGTTAGGAGATCTTCAAATTAGAGACTTTGACTACATGAGTCTTTGTGATTATCTTTGCATGGCTTTTGTATATGGCAGAACTTTTCCATGCTGTGCTTAGCTACCTTTCGTATGTACTGTATCAAAGAGTGTATAATGCTCTCACTAATGCTTAAAAAATCTACCATGGAATATTTATTTCCCATATTTTGACAAGCAAACCTTTTCTGTCTTTAGTTTGTTACTCAGCGTGAAGAGGAGTGAACAATGCACATACTTTTCTGTTTAGTTCTGTATTAATATTTTATAAAATACACAGATGTAAAACTAATAAAGATGCTTTCCTGGGGAGGGAGGTAAATAAAATTGTTACACTGGGATATAATTACATTCTTCCCTGAGATGTTATCAAGCTCATAGACTGCAGAGATAAACTCCTCAGAGGTTTTCCTGTGAGTTTAGTGTTTGATACTTTAGTTAAAGTAATCACTGCTGTTCTTTTACTTTCCTTTGCCTTCTACTTAAAAAAGAATTAAATGTGTGATTGTGAACATGGCATTGAAATTGAGTTGTTAATCATATGAAAGTCAGGAAAATCAAAGTTACAATTCCCAGAACTAATGTAACAAGGTCCTTTTGGTTGTATGTGGTATTTCATGTTTCTGAAATGTTACACTTTAATATATATAATGCACAATATAATTGAATTATGGTTCCCACAACAATCTTAACTTTGATTTTTTTTTCTAACTTCCATGCAATTAAAATTTCAAACTCAGTGTTGCTGTTTTATAGTTTGCTGAATGACTAACCCTCATCCTGATGGTGCATTTCATGTTGTAAGATACTTATTAAAAATATTTTGGGATTGTATGCTTACATTTACACATAACAAAGCCAAGATTTTTTTCAAACAGAAAATAATATTTAATAAGTGTAATGGATTCCTTGCTTTTCTTTTTATGCTAGTTTTGGATGATGAAGACAGCAACAATATTACAGTAGGTTCTCTTGTCACGGTTCTGGTCACACTAACGAGGCAGACCATGGCAGTAAGTATTAAGATTACTTGTTTCATAGGGCTAACAGCAACTATGTGCTAATAAACAAGCATTTTTTTATGGGGGAACTAATATGTTGTTTTGCAAATGTCACTGTAAAATTACAATTTGAATCTGAGGGCTTGTGCTCTTAACCCTCTCTTATATTTCAGTTCTGAATGGGATAGCTGTCCTGGGATTAAAGTCCAAACAGACCCATTGCAGCTGTCTAGGAAACAGTAAAAGAATAGGCAGATGATACTGCCCTGTGATTTTTAAACAACAGGAAAAAAACATTCAGAAACTCAGGTCCTGAGCTAGAATGAAGTGCTTGCTCTAATACTTAGGATAATGTTTGAAATTGATTTTCCTTTATGTGGATTCATAATGCTGGAAAACCATTGATTTTTTGGACACTTAGAAACTCAGTCCAGCAAAGTGTGGCATATATATGACAAAATAAAGGAGGTACATTTGTGTCATATGAAGGAAGTAGGAAATAGCAATGTGATGTGATCGAAATGATACTGCATCCTAATAGTTAAACTTCTTACTTGTGCTTACTTATCTTAAAACTTGGTAATGACATTCTTTGAACAAGGAACTTAGAAACAACTCATTTTTACTCAGTGTCGCCTATAGTATAATTTTTTACATCCGTAATATTCAGGTAATTGTTTTAGTAAGTGGAAAGTCTGTGTTAAGTCACTAAGATAGGGCATAGATGAGCATAACTGCTGGGGACTAGACTACACACTGAAGCTTAATAGAAAGTAGTCTATGTATCTACATTGTGGTCCTGTTGAATTTCAGAATGGAGCATTTAGAAATAACTGAAGAAACTGTATGTAGAAAGTTGAAGTACCATGTCACTCTGCTGGAGAAAGCTGATCATTCTCAGCAAATTTAATTGTATTGAGAAATTCATTAAATGGTCTGGCAGTGTGTAGAAAAATGGTTAAAGATGCTTTCTAGAGTGAACTCCACTAGGCCTTGATATTAAATGGTGTAAAACTTGAGCTAGCCTATTACATCATGCTTTTTTCTTGAGTGGTGTCTCATATCTGCGATCATTCTATAAGACACGTCCTTAAATTTTTTGGATGTTGTTTTCAGTGGTGTATTTCATGTTTTGAAGTAAGATATGCATGAAAATGTTCTCTTTATATAGAGATATTCCAGTCTACAGAATACTAATACTAATTGTGTTTTTGTCTTCATGTTTCATATTTCTAGTCTAATTGTCATCCTGTGTCCCTGAGTAGCAGTGCAGCTGTTAGTTTTTAATGCTCTGGCAATTGGAGCAGAATTTGCATTTTACTGCTGCTTGATTTTGTGATGCAGGATTTCTGTTTTATAAGACAATCAGATTCTCTGGAACAAGATGACACTTTTTTTTTTTTTTGCTAAATTTCTTTTTAATGCTTGTGATGGAAAAATCCCAGACCAAATGTTTGGAATAGTGTTTAATTTTGATGTGTTAATCCCCTGTGGTGTTTGTCCCGTTCAGACCCGATTTCACTGTATTTAGCTTAAGTTCAACGATGAATTCAATTCTTTCATTATTCACTCCTTTGGTACAGAGAGGCACTAACGCTTTTCGCATGTTTCTCTGTCAGGAAGTGTTTGAAAAGGAGCAGTCTATATGTTCAGCGGAAGAGCAACCAGCAGAAGATGGAGTAAGTTAAGAACAAATGTTCCTCTTGCCTAACTGAAAGAAACTCCCTTGAGTTGCTCATCTTGCATTTCTCAAGCAGCTTTTCCAGAAACGCCTACTAGGTGTCTCTTGAACTCTGCTTTCTAACTTTGGTTCTCAGCTAAAATGCTTGAACTGCAGTGAATGCCTGAAGTTTTGATGAACAGAAAAAAATACTTTAAATACTGCTTTCTTACAGCAAGGAGATAGCAACAAAGTTAAGAGCAAAGGATGGCAACAAAAGAATAAAGGAACCAAGAAAGCTTCAAAATCAAAGAAAAAGAAGCCATTGAAAAAGAAACCTGTGCCACCTTCCTTGCAGCCACCAAAACAGCAGAAGCAAAAGCAAGCTAATGGGGTAGCTCATAAATTTATTGATATTTTAATTTCATGTTCAGTTTATTGTTCCTAAAATGACAGATTTTTTTTTGTCTCTTAATTCTTTTCTTCTGTAAAGTATATTTTCTGAAATACTTTCTTTCCTAAAATTTAAAAATCAGTGGTAAAATTTTAGGTAACAACCCTGGTAGAGTATATCTTGTGGCCCACTGGAAGTTGTGCCTGTCTAGTTTAGAAGGCTGTCATCTAATTTGCTTTTTATTAGTTTTGTTATGCTGACATCTGAGAGATGAACAGTTCTATACCTTTTGCTTTTCACTTAAGGGCAAAAAGGAGATGAGGTTTTCCTCTGGTAAATTAAATAAGTTTAGTACCTTTACATTCACTCTGCATGATGTTTTCTCCACCTCTCAGGCTGTGTTGTAGGTATTTTTCTTACATTCTCTCTGTTTTTTGTATAATTTCTTTGAAATGTCACCTCAAAATCAAACTCTGTTTTCTCTTATTTATGTCGCTGATGTCATACAGAGAAAAAACATTGCTTCCCTGTTCCCCTTAAGACATGCAGACAAAAAACAATCTTTACTGTACACTTCTCTGTGACGTAGGAAGAGTGTAATTCAAGTAGGAAGCGAGGGCCTTGACCTTAAAACAAGTGCTGTTAATGCTACATACTACCATAACGCAGACAAACTAAGGGTTTTGTTTTTGTTATTATTTTCCCCACTAGGAAGTAGTTGTGAAGGAAGAAGAAGAGGAGATCTCTGATAAAGGAAGTGAATCTGAAGAAGAAGAAACAAACAGAGACTCTCAAAGTGAGAAGGATGATGGAAGTGACAGGGAATCTGACAGAGAACAGGATGAGAAACAAAACAAAGACGATGAAGCTGTAAGTTTGTTGTTTTTTTTCCAAGGGTAATGTTGCCACTGGGGTTGAGAGAAAATGTGTTTTAATCCTCTAGCATTGCCTCAGGCTAGGCAACAGTTGAATGAAGGAATAAAGTTGGTACTCCAGAGGTTTGCAGTCCTTATTCTGACAGAAGTGCTTTGTCTGTTTTAGAGAGAACAGTGAAAGGTCTTTGAAGCATGGACAGAAAGCTTAAAAATGACATGAGAAAAATAACTTCAGGGAGAGATTATAATGTTTCTTTCAGCTTAATTTGATTGTTAACTGCTACAGATTGTGAAATAAAACCTCTCCTTTGAACTTTGTTCTTTATATGCAGTTATTGTTGCATACTGCTGCAAGTATGCAGTAGTGTAGGAAATTGTACGTGCTTGATATGAAAACTTTACTGTTCATTATTAGCTTAGTCTTTTGAAACTGTGGCTTAAGAGTTTGCAATTGAGAATGAGGCATTATGGGTGTAGATGACTTCTGCACCACAGGTCCTGCAGTAGAAGACGCCATAGGCAGCTGGAGGCCTCGTAGGGGACGAGAATAAGCTTCTGATTTGAAAAAATAAAATCATCAGGCACTTAAAGCTTGCGTAGTCAGTGTTTATAGGCAGTGCTGCAGAGGGGAATTCTAAAGATTGTGCACAACCCTGCAATCTGTTGTTTTTGTTTTTTAAAATACTTATAAGAGATCTCTTAAGTTTTAGCGTTTTACCGTTACTTGTTATGGTTTGGGTTTTTTTTTGCATTGTACTTTACTGTGCCTCTCCCTTTTGTCATATGTAACGTAGCACAGTGTAAGAACTTGTCAGAGAGCTTTTCCATGGAGAGAGAGACACACACACATATGTGTGTGTGTATGTGTGTGTATATATATACACACACACATGTTTTTTGTTTTTGGTTTTTTTTTTGCCAGGAGATGGCTAGTGCATAGTAACTCTTTAAATTTGTCTTTGACAGGAGTGGCAAGAATTACAGCAAAGTATACAGAGAAAAGAACGAGCCCTTCTTGAAACCAAGTCAAAGATAACACATCCTGTTTACAGTCTCTTTTTTCCTGAGGTCAGTAATTGAAAACTTTTATGGTTTTAAATCGTAAGCATTTATGTAATTATTTACTCTCTATATATTTTTACAGGAAATTCGAGGCTTTTTAAAGAGTCTTTTAATACTTGAAAAAGTTGCTAATCTTCAATTTTAAAAGTTTTAATTTCTAAAATCCTCTTAACTCCCCTCAGATACTTTCATAAAACCTACTGATGCATTATTCTTTCTACTCAGAGACTTGCAAAGTTGTATATAATTAAAAGTTCTTTTGACAGCAACAAAGCTAAGGTTTTCTTCTGCTGATTTATTACATAAGGATAAAAGCAGAATTAAATTTTTCTGATATAGGGTTCTAATTTATAGTTCTTTTCTTCCCTTTGTGCTACGGAGCGTGAAAGCCCAGTAGCAGCTCTAATACAGAATTAAGGTATAATGATATTCGCTCTTTAGCAAACCGCAAGCATCTGTGAGAGAGGGAGTTCCTGTCCTGTGTTCACATTAGTAATGACAGCAGAGTCTGGGAAGTTGTTTAGATCGCTGGTACTTCTGGCTTGCTGCTTGTCTTCTGGTCTCAGTGCAACAGCATGGTGGCAATACAAGGGTGCAGCTAGAGATGAAGTTGTGGAGTTGGAGAGGGTTAGCAAAGCTGTCCCTGTACAAGAGTGTATTCTGGAAGTGCTGCAAGCCAGTCACAGACTTGCAATAGACAGTCTTGTCTATTGAGATTAAAAACACAAGGGCAGGTGTGAGGAGGTGTCAGAGAAAGGAGATGGGGATGTATTTAAGAATAGTGCTTCAGGACTGTACGTGAACTGTGGTATTTCTGTGGCAGCCTTAGATGTTGAAACTCCAATTGGTTGTTTCTTATGAAAACTGCTGACCAGTTCACAGGTGACTGAAAACCCATCACAACGATGAAACTTTGAAAAAGGTGGGACATTTCAAATGTGCCTTTTATGTTCTGAGCAAGTAAGTTAGGTTTCTGGGGGATGATCAGATTGGAACCAGAGTGGAGTGTTTGAGCATGCTTGCTTTCTTGGCCTGTGGTTCAAAGGGTTCCCTTTGCTTCCCTGTTGATTGACTAGGGAGTTAATCTAGGATCTCTTCTCCTGCATTGTGCTGGCTCTGGTAACTGGAGGGTATGAAAAGCTTGTGCTTCCTTTTCTGGTTTAAAGGAGGTGACTGGGATGAGGAAGAACAGGAAAACATAGGTGAAGAGAAGGGTACTGTATATTTACTTCTCCTCTTTACTCCCCAAGACTCTTTAAGCACATGCTTGTTGCATTCTCTTTTGTCCCTGTGCTTGTGATCCTATTATTCCTACTGCTTTTAACCAGGTCTGCCAACTTTAGGAAATGAAGTGTGGGAATTACGAGTCTTCTGGATCTCTTAGAGGTGAGGGTGTAATTGCAAGACCAGGGATCTGACCAATTAGCCTTTATTTTCTTATGTGATTTCTTCTTAATTGTTTCTAAGGAGCCAGGCAATATATACAACTATACCAAAGAAACTGTCTTCTTAAAGACCTTAGGTGAGAATTATGCTGCCTCATCATGTCCAATTTTGTAACAACTGATCTTACTGCTGAAACAGTGAGTAAGTGCTAAGCCCAGGGCCAGAAAGGTGCTGACAATTAGTATTTCTCTCTTGTACTGCACCAGAGCTTCCAGGCTTCAATCAGAGACTTTGTTTTAACTTGCTCTTGAGAAATAAGCTGCCTAAACCTCAGCTGTGTTACACACAGCTGCTGATGGATTTTGTGATAAAAACAAAATGCAGTACTGTGGCTAAAAAAAAAAAAATCTAGGACTGAACTTATGTTTGAACTTGAAAGATACAGGTGTGATCTCATGGTATCGCAGTTTTAAGTTTTCCAGTCTTCACTGATTTCCTGAAAGTTAAATGCAGCTCTACTTAGTGCTGCACTTGGAGCATATTCAAATCTGTAAAATCTGAAGAACAAAACGCTTTGGGCAGCTTTTTTTCCCTCAGTGATTTATACTGTTACTTATATTGTGGTCACTGCCAGTTCAGAGGTGTTAAGGATGAAGTGTTGTATCAATCCCTGTATTTCCAAGGTTTATGGATGTTTGAGTGTAGCTGAGCCTCATATAATGGTCCTCAGGAGGCAGTCCTAACACCATCCTGTAAGTTTTTAGGCAGTTGATTGCTTTGCCAGCAATGAGTCTTTAATCTATGCAGGTTCCTAAATAATTATCTTCTGCTTCCACATCCGTAAATCCAGAAACTGCACAGATTGTAGTTTTGACATTTTTAGGTAGAAACTGGCCCTAGTATTCCAATTTCATGAACATATTGGTTCACTGGCATGCCAAACCTTGCACCCATCTGTTAAAGGGCATTTTGCCCATTTGCCTGTTAGCTTGCCAGATCTTCACAGGCGCATAAACTTGAAATTCCACCCAATAAGAGAGCAGAAAATGGCACTCTTGCACAGTTGTCCTTTCTGTAAAAAATTACTTTTGTGTTCGGGAGTTTTACTTCCAAAGAGTTTATGCTGTAGAATCCTTTGAACATTAGATTAATTAATGTCTTTTTGATCTATAAGCTGGTGTCAAAAGGGATAGTTAACTTTCTTCCTAGTAGCTGGTATGTTGCTGTGTTTTGGGTTTAGGATGCTAATAATGCTGATAACGCACCGATGTTTTATTTGCTGAGCAGTGATGACACAGAGTTAAGGATGTTTCAGCTTCTCATGGTGCCCTGCCAGCAAGGAGCTGGGAGGGGCCAGCAGCAGGACAGCTGACCCAGGATGGCCAGGTGGATATCCCATACCATGTGGCTCTATAGTGGGGGGAGTTGGCTTTTGGGGGGAATAAATTGCTACTTGTGAACATCAGTGTGTGGTGAGCAGTTGCACTGTGCATCACTTATTTATATATTCTTTAATCATTATTCTTATTACTTTCCCTTCCTTTCCCATCCAATTAAACAGTGTATCTCAACCCACAAGTTTTACCTTTTCTCCTTTTCTCCCCCCCTTACCCCACTGTGGGTGAGTGAGTGAGCAGCTGTATGGTACTGCATTGCTGCTGGGTTACATCATAGCAGTCCTTGTACTACTTACACTGTTGAGCTTTCTATTCTTAGAACCTTCTTGGCTAGGAAGTAAATATCTCTACTTCTCCACTACAACTGTTAAGGAAATTGGCAACATATTTATTGCTGTAACTTAGAGTTAAAATAATTTATTGTAATCATATGGGACAGTTATAAGTGAAGTCACTGAAAATAGTTGAAACAAGAGTTGTTTGTAACTAATTCTGGTCCCAAGTAGTGGCCAAATAGTTTTGTGTTCTGTTCTCTGTGCCTGCTGTTGTAAACACACAAAGTAATGCTGTTGCTTTCCTGTGATGCAGTTGCTTTTACTTTTATACACTGAAGAATGGGCATTAACATATTGAGTCAATTTTACATTCCTTTGCTCTGGGACGGAGCAGTGCCAGTCAGGGTCTTTTGGTTAATGGTGTGTGTTGTGCTGTTATAAATTTATACTTTGCTAGTTGAATATTTCAGTGAGATGATGGTAATCCTTTCTTGTGTAGAAATTAGCCATTAGCCACTTTATAAGAGAAAAATTATTTATGTTTTTTTCTTTATTTTTTACCTCCATTATATAGATTTCAGACCAGGAAACACTGGTCCTCAAGTGTTCAAAAATGGAAAAAACAAAACAAACACAGAATTTTGGACTATTGAGGGGAAAAAAAAAATCTGCCTGTACACGTTAGCAGCATTTGGTTTCCACCTGTAGAATTTCGACAAGGCTTAGCAGTGTTGTTAAAGCCCTCTACGCCCTTTCAGTCAGTCCTTCCAATATTGTTAGATTTAAAAATGAAAGAGTAGCATTCTTGCAGCGCTGAAACATCCACATGGTGGTTGGTGGTATAAATACATAAAAATTGGTCTTCTGGTTTGGACCTCAACTTAAATAGCTATCGTAAGACATCCTCTTTAGGGCTTCACTCTGTTGCAAACTTGACCAGTTACCAGACTGTCAAGAGTGTGTAGGAATTGTCTTGTAACACAGCAGTGTAACATTTGAATTGTCTAAAAGGCAGAGGTTGTTTCCTCCCCATTTTCTCCTCAAGGGTAAGTTTATACTGTTGTGACTATTGCCTAGCTACTTCCCTCCTCCTGCTTCTTTTCGTCGCTGTTTTATTTTCATCTGCCTATCTCTTTGCTATTTACTATTCTCTCTCTTTTTTTTTTTTTAAGAGAAAACTTTAGGGGATAATGGAAACTTACACTGTGGTACTAAATTAACCTTCCAATAGAAAGCTTTTATTAAATCAACATAGGATTTTGTTGCTGTTGTTCTAAAACGTATATTAGAGGGCTAGCCAAAAAGGAGTAGTGGTTAAAGGAGCTGTACAGTCGTTTCTATTTGAGAATGGTTGCTGCTGAACTGCACCACAGTCTTAAAAATCCAGCTGAGGGATGAACTATTATTTTTGCACAGTAACTTGCTGTCTTTTATGAGGGGTGGCCTGCATTTAATTTTAATTTGTTTAGGAATTCTGCTTTAGTACCTTTAGTACCTTTGAAACCTGAAGTTCTTTTAAAAGCTGTGTATGATAAACAACAGTTTGGTATCCTTTACAAATATCAATACTGCATACAGTTCTTTGCAGTGAAACATTGCTACGTCCAAATTCCAACTTTCAGCAGATTCCTGTCTTTTGGAGGAGGAGAAACAAACCGAGGCAATACATGCTTTCCTGAAAAAGATTATTTACTGGGAAGAGCACTTCTAACTGTCTTGTAGCATGCTTTGCTGTGCATGCTTTTCATCCAGGCTGGGTTTCTGTCAGAAGACCCAAGGTAGTATTATATGGAATGGATGATGTTGCTCCAGGATGAAATTTGCTCAGTAATTCTCTGTGGGCACAATTCTTCAGAATGGTTCTGTGACTGACACAGTATCTTAGGCTGGCTATATGGAATGAAGCCTTCAGAGTCAAACAGCTACTTGTGATATCCTGGTTGCTTTTAGTATGCAGCACATACTATTATTTTTGTTAATACATAGCCAAAAGTTTTTAACTCACCCATTCTGCCCAACACACACAAATCTTTGTATCTGTATTATAAGACCCAGTGAGTCATAACTACCAGTTGTAAAATGTAGAAGCATCTTTTTGTGACTTGTCTTTTTTAATATTTTATTTTCTTTCCTTTATGAAAGGAAAAACAAGAGTGGTGGTGGCTATATATCGCCGATCGGAAGGAGCAGATGCTAATATGTATGCCATATCATGTTTGTACACTAAAAGATAAAGAAGAGGTAAGTACTGGAAGAATTTACTTTTTGAATATTACAAAACCACACTGAAGTGTCTCATGGTATGCAAATACATTTAATTGATTTAAATTTTAATTTTTTCATACTTGTCATACTTTATGCTAGGAAACAAATTCTACTGTTCTGATAGAGGCAGACAAGAGCCTTTTAACTGTGGAAATTGATAATGGAAAAAATGAAAAAATAATTTAAGAGGCCTTTTAACTTTGTTTCCAGATCATATATTTTTTTTCTTGATATCAAAAGCTGATGAAAACCCATATTCATACAGAATGATCGTTTTTAGAGAAAGTTATTCAAATGTGTAAGAAATACTAACTCCTCTTTTTATGTAAAACAGAAGCTGTGACAAATTACTTAGCCTCAGCTCACATGAGCCTTTCTGAGGCCATAAGTTTTTGTTGTGTGTTCATTTTTTCTGAAAACTGGAGATTTGGTGTATTTTGTGCTTTCAAAATAGATTTCATGTTCCAATTTAAATAACAGAAGTTAAGCTAATATTTACAGCAGACTCAATTTAAACCTGTTTGGATTTTGAAGATGTAGAAAGTGTATAACAGGGTGATGTTATGTACTGAAAAATGTGGAGCTAC
Organism: Perdix hodgsoniae; assembly: GCA_035772895.1. Lineage (NCBI taxonomy): Eukaryota > Metazoa > Chordata > Aves > Galliformes > Phasianidae > Perdix > Perdix hodgsoniae. The sequence continues at coordinate 2,099,866 of JAPSGF010000094.1, read as the reverse complement.
TTTGGTCTACGTCAGGGAGAAAAAAATAACTCATTATTTGTCTTTAATGGGAGTTACTGTTCTTGGGCACTTTCTTTTCTGGAGATGTTTTATAGTGTAGAGATTCTCAGATATATATCACTCATAAGAAACTCAAAAAATATATATTATTCTGTAGTACTACTTATTGTTCATTAGAGTACTCAGTTGTTTGTTTTAATGTGTCACTTCAAAGTAGTAAGAATTCATGGACTGATTTCTGTTTTGCAGGTAGAGCTGAAATTCCCAGCACCGGGCAAGCCTGGAAACTACCAGTACACAGTTTATTTAAGATCAGATTCGTATATGGGTTTGGACCAGATTAAACCATTGAAGGTGATGTTTAATTAGATTATGTGTTGCCTGATTAAAAAAAACAAACAAACAAAACAAAACAAACGAAAAAACAAAGAAACAGCCCCATTATCTTTAAGAATTCAATGTGTTAATATGTTCTAATTTTAATGTAGTTTATTTAATCTGCCTGATCCCAGTAGTGGAAACATTATGTTGGATTAAGTAGGACTGAAGTTTGTGATGCTTCCGAGTGTGGGCGTTTTAACACCTTTTTTTTCATGTTGCAGAATTTTTGAAATATAATTTGCTCTGGCCTTGTATCTTGAGCTCTGCCATGCAATTTTCTCTCTGCTTACATACATCCAGTTAATAGGAAAATCCGGCATGCCTTTTTACCAGAAACAGATTTTTTTTAACTGTCGGTTTTGTGCAACACTTCCTTTTTACTTCTGTTTTTATTCTCTGAGTCTTGTTTGTGTTTTTTGTAACTCTTTTTTTCCTCTTTCCTTTCTTTCTCTTAATTCAATTACAGCTGGAAGTTCATGAAGCAAAACCAGTGCCAGAAAATCATCCTCAGTGGGATACAGCAATAGAAGGTGATGAGGACCAGGAAGACAGCGAGGGCTTTGAAGACAGTTTTGAGGAAGAAGAGGAAGAGGAGGAAGATGATGATTAAAACAATACCGTTAATTAACTACGATATCTGCACACACTGCAAACTCTTGGTCTGACTGTGGAACTGTACAATAAACAAGAAACACAGTACAGAAGCTTTGAGAAGGCTGAGTTTAATTTTTCTTTACCAATTAAGAGTGCATTATGTAACTTCTCAGTGGAGGTGAAACAAATCTGTTGCCATTGATACAACCTTGGAATATGCTTACGGCTCACTATAGCCTTCGAGTGCAGGATGGTGCATTTGTTTCAATTGAAAATAAAAGCTTTTTTTATTATAAATATCTGGAAGTGTGGGCTATGTATCGTCTGATGAGTTTAGGGTCCAGTTTAAATAAAAGGTACTACTAGCTAGGAGAAAACTTAAAATCAAATTTTCTGCATTAGAAATTTATTTTAGAAGACATTTTGGTGTAGTTGACATTACACATCACTGTTGACTGAAACAACATCTGCTCAACTTTCAAACTTGGTTTCGTGGTATTCTTTCAATATTTTGCTGTGATACTGCTCACATCATTCATAGCTTTAAAAATCTGTTTTACTTAACTTGATTAGTATAAATTAACACCATACCTATTGCCACATTCCACTTATACCAGAGGGCTGCTTTTTTAGGACTGTTGTCTTTATATGCCCAAGATAATCATAGATATCAAACTTTTTTGACTCTGGCTTAAAACATTTTTAAGCCTTTATTTCACCAGGTCAACAGAAGCTCTGAATCTTTTGATAGACAAAATACCTGAAAGCAACTTTGCAACCATGTGCTACGTAAGTTGGTGGCTTTTGTTTAATGCCTTTGTAAAAGGTAAATGCTGGAAAGCCAAAAGTACAACATGCAAAGAGAGCATGTTGTGTATCAGTTTTGAATTTTCATCAACTAACTGGAAGAATTGATGCTTGTTTTCAGTTGTAATAACGTGCATCTCTTAAAGTTTGGAGGTATTTTTTCTTTTCAGTCTCCTTCAGGTCTGTAAATAAGACAGTGATTCTACCCAACCCATTTAGAAAGATTAGATATTAAGTTCAGGGAAGAGAGAATCAGGGCTGTTGGTTTGTTGTATGACTTGTCAAAAGCAACAGACAGGTTCTTCTTCTCAACTATGACAATGCGATGGTGTGAGACATAGGACAAGTTGTCATGCAGAGAAAACTCCATCCTCTGAAAATCACCCAAGGCCAGGTCAGCTGTGCACTAATTTGTGACCTTGTTTATTAAAAAGGGATGTCACTTTAAATGCAAATTTACATTGATATATTCTTTGTAATTGCAATAGTTGCAAATAAAATTTGAAAATGTTCTAAATGAGGTTATGGTATCTTTCAAAGTGCTTCTGAAGTGCATATCATACAGAAAAAACTTGTGAAGCTTAAACAATGTCAGGTGTTCAGACTCAAGTATGAAGTCTAGGTTTACTTTAAGTGACTTGTACACTTGTCTTTTAACTCCATGTTTCATTTGCAAAATACTGTAAAGAATTAGCAATAACAAGCACCGGTTGCATTCTGAAGTCTCTCAAGCCAGCCATTGCTCTGATGAGTGACGTGCATAAAGAGTAAGTGCTAGACGCTATGATCAAGCAGGCAAAATGAATGCCAAACTTGCATTGTTCTACCAGAGCAATTCATAGTACACGTGCTATTGTGAGGAGTTGGAAAGAGGAGAAAAACATAAAGAGTATGGGAAGGGGGGGGGAGCATTCTGGCTACTGGTCTCTCAATTTTACTGTGAGATGTTGAGTTATATTTGCATGATGTAAATGCTTTGAGGTGACTTAGAAAAATGTCTGATCTGAACAGTGAAATATTTTCTTCTTAGAGATTAGAGATAACAGCTGGATTTGCACTGAAACTGGGCTAACCATGGATAATTGCTGAACTAATAAGGTCTAAGTCTAATTCATTTTTGTATGTTGCTCATCTGTATAGTCAAGGTAACATTATAGAAGGTGCAAGGGAAGGAACTGCAAGGGCGTTGGAAATCTAGTTTGTATGGTAAAGAAGGCAGGCTGATACTTTCTCTCCTAAAATGTTGGCAGTATAGTTGTGTGTCAGTTTACAGATCTGCTGAGATGGGTGCAAAACGAGGTGAGGAGGTGTTGAGGAGCTTCATGTGAACACAGGTACCAACTGCACAACTGAGTGCTGCATTATTAGTGGATCTGTTGTGTGGTCTGACCATTAATAATAATTTCTGAATAGCAGTTTGAATTGTGACCACTAAGTTACTGGTATAGGTAAAACAGGAAGAAATGGTGTTTTGTGTCTGCTGTGGTTTATGTCTTGTGTTTTGAGAGGATTTAGGAACAAATTCAACCAATTTTTTCACTTAGCTCTTCTGAATCTCTGGACTAGTAACTGGAGGGTAAGAAAGAAACAAAATCTGTGCTGCTGTGCAGTAGTTTCCTAAAAGTATAACTTTGAAGCATCTACTATCGCTTCAGTGCAAGCAGACTCCCTTCTGTTGGAGATTGGAGCAGGTCCTGCCACTCAAGCAGAGGAGCTGCTGGTGCCTCCAGGGCTTGTAGAGGCCAATCCCATGGACATCAGCTTGGACTGGAAGAGGGAGGTGGGTTCGGTGCAGCACCTCTGGCCTTGCTGCTTCTAGCCCAGCTTAAATATTGGTGTGAGAAGCAGTGATTGCAGCCGGCAGATGTAAGTAAGGGAAGTAGATTTAGGGTAGATCAACGCTGCTGGGTGAAATGTGGGCTTCGTTTGAAGTAGATATGCATGAGTAAAAGGAACAAATTATTATAAGAGTGATTTTTGTTTGCATAAAATGATGTAAGCCTCCTGCCCCCCCCAAGTGTTATCGGTGGTCAATTGACACTGAAGGAAAGGTTGCAGCACTTCTTTCTGGTCTGCTGCACAACGACTATAAAGCTGCAGTCATGTGAAATCGTGACAAACCCTTACAAAATGTATTGTGAGGGAAGAAACTCTAATTTGTACAGGAAAAAGTGATACTTCTATTTAAAATCACTTAATTTCAGTAATTCCAGCTTTTCCTCCAGCAGGGGGAAGCAGGGGTATGAATTTCTTCAGGAGCCACTGGAACTGTTCCATTGGATGCCTTGCTGGCTTTTATCTGTGGGCTTGGTTTTGTTTTCCCCCCTGCTCTCCTTTTTTCTGGAGGCGAAAGGCTTAGATGAAGGTTTATTTCATCTATTTATTTTGTTTTTAACTGTTGCTTGTTCAAAACTACTGTATTCCTCTATTTTTTAAAAATGTCTATTTATCTGTATCATTTAAAAACTGCTGAGGAAAATCCATTCTAAGATAGGAATAACAATAAAATTATTTAAAGATGGAGCCCATGGGATGGGAAAGGCAGATTCCTTTAAGCAGCAGGAATTAGTGTGTTAATGAGTCCATCTTGAGGCTTAAGTATTACTTTGGAAAGGAATTTTCCTCGGTGGACGTCTTGCAGGTATGTCCAGTTCAGCTGTACTCTAAGATCTGCCAAGTTGAAATCTGTTGGGCGGTATCCTTCTCCTGGAAGACCAGACGTAGGGGTACCAGGAGTGCTGGGCTGGTCACTGCCTGTGTCCTCAGCACATTATCACCTGGGGTTTACATCTTGTGCAGAGACCTGATAGATCAGTGTACCCAGCAGCTAGTATCTTTGAAAGCTGCACAGGGCTGGGATGTTCTCTTTTCTTATTATTCATCAAAGACTTTGCAAGGCACGGGGTTTCTTCATTAGAATTTGAATGTATGCTTGAATTCCCTTTATTCTGTATTTTGAGCATCTTCTTCATTTCCTGTGTCATACTGGGGCCTTAGGAAGTCAGGGAACAAACACACAAGAAGGTGCATGGGATCATTTCGGGTGATTTCAGCCAGGGATTGAACTCCAGACGTGATATCAAAACTGCTCCCTTTGGATATCTAGCCATTATTTAGATGGAAGAAATAATTTTAAGCAGATATCATTTATCTTTGTCACTCAGTTAACTAGTGGAACAGCTACCAGCAATGAAAATTATAATAAATCTAATTAACATAATAGATTGTAAGGCTAATTATAATCTTTTTAAGCCAAGTTACTTACACTCTACTTAGAATGTAATTTCAAATGTGTGCAGAATCAAGAAGCTCTCTCACCTTCTGTGTACAACCCTTCCACATGTATGCTCTGATAATTAAGCAAGGAAGTTACATCGCTGATGTCAATTTAATGGCACAAAAGAGACTTCATGGGCCACCTTGAGTAATTGTTTTAAAATCGCCTATTTCTTCCAAATAAGGTGTGAGTGCTTTCCTTTTTATGCAAGCAACATTACCAGCCTAATGGGACAAAGCTGGAGGAGCTCGTATGTTCTGGAGAGAAACCCAAGAAAAAAACATGGCTGCAGGATCACGTCCCTAGACTGAGCTAGAATTACATCCTATTTCCTGACAATAGGAACCCTAGAGCAGTGTTTCCTGGGAATTTTGTTGGCTATGATCACAGCTGGGGACTGACATTCTTTTTTTTTCTGTCTAACACTGGTGTTAAACACTGGGTTTACTTGAATTCACAGTTTAATTGTTGAGGCCTCTGGCGCAGGACATTCTGACTGGTGCTCAGCTGAAGGCAGAGCACTGATGGTAAGAGCTGTTTAGGGACAGTTGAGGTGTGAGATCTAGACCTTTGAGATACATTTTTACTATGAAAGAATGAGAGTTCATCTTTTCCTCCCAAATAATGGTTTTGGTATCATGTTAATGGATGCATTTGTTTTTAAGACTTCCTGGGCCAAGTTCAACAGCAGTTCTAGAAGGCTGGTTATTCCTTCGAATTCTACAGGAATGGGTTACACCTAATGGGCAGTTGATTAATGATTAATGGGACCCTGGATATCCTGATCTAATGGGTGGCAACCCTGCCCGTGGTCTTTAGGATCCCTCCAAACCCCAGCTGTTCTGTGATCTGAGCTGAGATGCCATTCTCCTGACAGTAAGAGGTGTGGAAGGCGAGCAGCATGTTGTTTATTGTCTGTTTTATTTTTTCTTCCACAGCATGCAATCATTTCTCCATGCCTTGATCACAGCTATGGAATTTGTGCTGTCTAATGTATGCATGTGCAGTAAATTAAACTCAAATTGAATGACCGATTTCTTTACAGCTGAAGCTCCATTAATTACCATGCATAAATCACATTAGATGAGATTAGACTGTAATGGCTGTAAAATAGGCACTGTCCATGACAGAGTGGCGAGGTTCAGAGGCCCAGGTGACAATCACTTGGGTCCTTTTGAAATGAAAGGATGAAATGTGGTAGTGCTGCCTTTGCCTCGCGTAGGGGTTCGATCCGTTTGACAAACCCAGCCGTGCAGGGCCCTCCAAACAAATTCAGACACAAGACAACTGGCTATTCTCCTGGTCCTGTGCACAGCATACGGGCTGCAGAGGCCTGAGGCCTCCCTGCCCCTCCGCAGCAGGACCTCAAGAGATGCCTTCAGCAATGTCTGTGAGATGGCACCAGGGCAGCAGCAGTCAGGTGAGCTGCCTGCACTGCCCAGAGAGACCTGCCCGGTGCTGCAAGCCCTACGCTCGCCGCTAAAAGCCAATTAAAGCTAAAAATAGAGCTGTGTTGTTCCAATCCCAGCATCTCTTAAAAGGGAAGCGTGCCCCCCTTGGTCAAATGTGAGCCTGGGAGACCTGCAGGAATGGCAGCAATTAATCATCGCCTTGCTTTGAGTCTCCATGTAAGTGCTGAGTGTTAAATATTACAACAGCACCGATGTGGAGGTTGACACCAGCCTTTGTGCTGCAGGTCTCTGTAGATGTGAGGTTGTAGGCTAGGCAATGATAAAATAATTCAGCTTGTTAGACGCAGGCAAAGCTTGTTGGTATGCACATCGTGCCAGCCTGAAAAGGATGGAAGTGTCAAAACAGCGGAGGAGGGGGAACATAAGGAAAACCCTAAAATCAAACCTTTTATTTCAGAAACATCATCACTGAAATTAGATTAGTTTTATTACAACCACAGTGTGATTTCTGAAATTCAACTTTGAACAATTAATTGAATGGCTCAGATAACTTCTGCGAAAGATGCTTTGACTCTTTTTTTTTTTTAATTCCTTTTCTGTTAGCAGCTATTCCACAGCTAGAAAGAAAATTCATCCCATCTCAGGCACTGAGCAGAGGCCACTTGCAAAACTTGAACCTTCTTCGCTAGGTCACATAATTGCATCCCTGTGATGGGAACTGACAGCTCTCTGCAGAGCTGCGGATGGGAGAAGGACAGCAGAGCCTGCCTGGCAATTCCCAATTTCATGCAGCTTTAAAATGCTTGGGTCTAAACTGTACTTCCTTCTCTTCTGTACTTCCCAAAGCACAGAAGCTGGGATTGGAGCTCCCCCTGTCCCCGGAAGCACCAGCAGATGCTGTGTGGGGAGTTCCTCGGCTGAGTTTGTGTGCAAACACCACGCAACTCCCGGCTGACGGTGGCAGTCCAAATCCCCGGCTAATTAAAATCTATAAATGAGGCTGCCATATGTAATTTAAAAAAATAGATAGACTATAGTATAACTACGCATGTATATAGACTGAAAATAGCACTTGCCAAGAGAAAAAAGAAAAAGAGATAATTACAGTGAATTTGGATAGCAACTGATTTTAATTTTTTTTCCATTGAATTAAGGAAAATGAGTATGCAAACATATAAGACGGCATGTATTTTTACTGCTTTTACAGCTAAGGTGAAAAATCTATCCTGCTGGCCTTGGATGTATTGGTAAGAGGCTGTTGATGGGGCTGCCATTGCTGGCAGGCCACAGGACCTTCACATGATGGAAGCCTCAGCCTTTTGCCTGTGGCCTGCTGCAGGGAAGGGTTGTTTTCTTCACCTGGCTGCAGCCACGAGAGGTTCCAGAGCACCCACTGATGACCAAATCTCTTGCTAGGAATGGTTTCTTGCCCGTCACCCCGCTCAGGTGCAACACCCATCGTTATTATCCCCATCCCATTGGGTACTGAAGCGTTATATCCTCTGGAAAAAATCTGGAGGATTTTGTTTTTTAATCACTACACAGACACAATTACTGCCCAGCTGTGATATTTCAGGTGAGTTGCTTGTGAAAGCTGCTTGAAAGACAAGATGTTGAGATCGTTGCTTCTATGATCTTTTCCTTGAGCCAGTCATTGAATTTATTGTTCCTCATGGCATTTGTTATCATAGACCCCATTCACTTGTCAAGAACATAGCAGTTCTCACCTCACAGTCCCATGTTATGCAACAGCCAAAAGTTAGAGCTAAGGTGCTAACTCAAATTCTGGAGATTTCCCAGATGAAGGGAAATCCCCACATAAAAAAGGCTGCCTAGAAAAGGTGCCCTCTTGGGGCAAGTACTCTTTTAGGAAAGGTATTTAAGATACTTTGTTTTCCATGGTGGTAGAAGGTTTAATGTGCATGGTGGTGATGGGCTGGTGGCTGGACTAGATGATCTTAGTGGTCTATAATGGTTCTAAGGCTGACTGGATTTTCCCTGCAGAAGCAGCGTGTGGGCCATGGGGTGCTGCAGGTGTGTGGTGGGAGTTCTTGTAAGGAGGGGTTCATGTTTTCTTCTTGAACCTTCTTGGAACCTTATTTCCCTTCATTCAGTGCTCCCCAGATGAGTTGGCTCTGTGCATTACTGCAGTTCTCACAATAAGAAGCTGATGTTTCGGTGTATTGCCTCACAAACAACAATTCTGGTGCATAAGCAGTGAAGAGTTTCTAATTCAGCCTTTCAGTGCCTTATCCTTGTCAGGCATGGCTAATGTAATTAGCAATGGAAAGTCAGGCAAAAAATAATCCTGACTCTTCCTTGATCGTCACACAGAGCGCAATGCAGCAATTGCCATCACCTTGGTGTTCCTGGAGCAAGATGCTCTGACCAACATCTTCTGGGCTCTGCAGAAATAATAAATAAATAAAGACGCTGTGCTGTGCTGTGCAATATGTGCATCCATTCTGGTGGGCACAGATTTGGAAACCTCGGCATGTGGGTAGCATCGGCAAATAGATACATGGCCTCCTTGTGCTGCTCTTGGAGCTGCATCAGGATTTGAATACCACTGCTAGCACTGAGCCAGCAGACATTTACGTTTGGATTATGTGTTGAGGAACATGGTTTAGTGAGTACTATTGGTGATAGGTGGATGGTTGGACTGGATGATCTTGAAGGTCTTTTCCAACCTTGGTGATTCTGTGACTCTGTGACATGGTCCATGGGAAGTCCATGCTGTATAAACAAATGGAAAGTGACCATCTGAGTCAGGCTCCTTAGTCTACAAGGGAACTCTGTTCCTTAGCTGCAGCAAGCTGTGCTGATGCTTCAGTTATGGCCGTGGTTATTGCACCTTATTTCAGTTGCCTGCTTCAGGTGTGGGGAATTTTGTCCAAGCACTCTGCTTTTTTGCTGCTGGCAGTCTTGGGGTTTGCCTAAAATAAGCTCAGAAGGGAAGGAAGACATTATTTCTGCACTCTGAAGGATTATTTCTTTTATCACCGAGGACTCCACATTACTTTACTGTCTTTCTGAGCTCTTTAACACAGCAATAAATGAGCTGTTAAAATATTTTTAAATCAATCATTGTAATAAAGACCCAAGCAAATTACAAAACCTGTCCTCTGGTGGCAGCTCCCCAGGCCCTGCCCTGTTGGTCTTGTGCCTGCATGCTTGATGAGATGCACGTGCATGGGCTGACTGGGACGTTTAATTTCCTTTCTCTCTTAACCTGAATGATTTTGTAGAAGTCTGCTAGTAATTGTTTAAACCATCAAATCATATAAATTACAGGGTGATGCTTGAAGTGAAATGGTGTTCTGTGGGAGTACATCAGTGTTGGTGGTGCTTTCACTGCCTGGGATGGAGGTTTGGTGTGATCCTGAAGACCCGGCACCCAGCAGCTCCTGTCTGCCCTGGTGTGAGTTGGTAGGAGCTGCCCTTGCCTCACGCTGGGTGCCCTAAAAGCTTCATCCACCTCTGGGCTCTGCCCTACAACAAACCGAGCATGAAGGGGAATGCTGAACACAGCAAAGAAAGGAGACTGAGTTTGTTTTTGATGTTGTGTTGTTGTGTTTGTGACATGTGCCAGCAATGGGTGTGATGAGCTGCAGCCACCTTGAGTCCTCTGAGGAAATGGGAAGCAATGGGGATGGCAAAGAGTCACACTCGGTGTTTTGAACAGCCTAACAGAGCAGACGTTGTTGGAAAGGTCATGTCTTGATTATTTGTTTTTAATCACTTTTTTCCCCATTTATGCTGTTACGGAATGTTCAACTGAGATTTGTATACATTTCCAGCTCCATTCCACTTTACTCTTGTAGTGGAATCTGTAAGTACTGCCCCACTGGCCCTGATTTAAAAACAGAGCAAACAATTAAAAAAAAAAAAAGAGGGAGAAAAGAGACTTGCAGGACTTTGCCAGAATGAGGACTGAGCTGTGCCTTTCTACCCAGCACCTCTGCAAGCACTGTGGGTTTCTGACACCAGCAGAGGAAAGTAGAAAACAGCTGATCCCATTCTCTGCTGATAATACGTTTTTTCACATCTACAGTATCTGCTCAATTTATAGAAATGTAAGCAAAAGAAGAAAGAAAGAAAGAAAGAAAGAAAGAAAGAAAGAAAAAAGGCAGATTTGTTTCCCCAAGATCTACTGAACTTCTGTTGCTTGGCTTGTTTGGTTTTTTTCACTTTAGTGGACAGAGCACCAGCTGTCCTGCAGGTGTGTGCTCTTGCCAATGGCTGATGCTGGTGGGAAGGTACAGGGGCTGGGTGCCTGTCTCTTCCTCTTCCTCAGCTTCACCCCCATCCATGCTGACAGGGCACCAGCAGCCCCCCTAAGCCAACATCTCTGCTGTGAAAGCAGGAGACCTCTCCCAGCTGCTGCTCTTCCTGACTTCAGTGCCACAGGCTGCCCAGGGAGGCGGCAGTCATCGTCCCTGGAGGTGTAACACGGAGTTACTGCGGCACTGAGTGACGCAGGCAGTGGGCATGGTGGGGGTGTGCTAGGATTGGACTAGGTGATCTTTGTGGTCTTTTCCAACCCCAGTGATTCTATGATTCTAAAGCCAGCAAAGCCAGGCTGGTGCAGAACTGGAGAGCAGTGACCACAGCCACGAGACATCTGATGAAACCTTCACATTCATGAGAATGAAGGGAGGTGAGAAGCATATTTTGCAATAAACACCACGTTAAGGACGTACACGAGCGTGTGAAGTGGGCAGTGGGGAGATGTGCAAACAACTGCGACAAACCCCTTCACTGGTGTAATTTGATCAAGAGCAGGCAATGGAGCGCGACAGGGTTGTTATGACCATTATTTATTAGAAGCATTACGGGCTTTCTTTTCCTGTTTTTAGGTGAGAGCTGCTAGTGATGAGCTGAATAAGGAGGGACTCGGCTCCTTCTCGCAGGCGAGCAGCTGGAAGGGCAGACAGGCTCTACCCACGCACTCACAGCACTGCTGGCACAAAGGTCCCGAGTGCTGCTCCCCGGCTCCCATTTAAATAACTGGAAAAATAATAATGCTCCAAAATAACAGAGCGATTGGTCCTCCCCATTGTAAGCTCAATACTGGGCCACGCTACCGCATGATTGGGACAAAGAGACGATGATACAGGCTGGTTTCTATGGCAACAGAGGAGGGGTAGCTAAAACAGAAATGTTGCAAACACGGGCGCTGCTCACCGCGCCGCTGCGCAGGGTACCGCTGCCTGCAAAACGTCCGGATGCCTCCACCTTTCGGCTCGCAGAGTTCTGACATGCACAGACATGGCAATTTGTTCTGCGTTTAGCTGCAAAGAGAAAGGGAACACCACACACGACCCCCCGTTTTCTGTGTGTAAAATGTGTGCGTTCTTTAAAAGGCAGTGGTTGGCTGGTTTTCCGGACATGATGTGGTTGAAGCTGTCATCGTAATGGAAATTCATTGCTGTAGCTATGGTAAATCGAGTTTTCTGCCTGTGCTGAATGCATTAGTCTAATGAGATGTTTGCAGCTGGAGAGCGGAGCTGCTGGAGGCTCGCGTGGTGCTAGGAGGCAGGAGAAGATGGCTTGTGCTGGGTTCTGTGTGCATGTGCTGAAAGTCCTGTGCCCTGCGGCTCCAGACGCCTGGGCATTCTAAAGGCACTGTCCAGGCTTCTAACAGAGGCGATAGGTAAGGGGAAAGCATGCTTTTTCTTCTTCTTCTTTTTTTTCTCTGCCTGATTCTTGCTGTTGAGCCCGGCTTGAGCAGTTCCCGTTCTGCTTGCACACGCGTTAACTTTGCAGCTCCTCACTGGAGCCTGTGGGAGGTGTCAGGTGCCGACGTCCTGGTGCCCGTCCCATCTTCAGACCAGATGCTGAGACTAATTGTCCCCTGTTCCTGAAACTAAAGGAAGCGATGCTGTTGGTGTGCCTGCTTGTCCCCGAATACCAAGGAGCGCACCTCAGCAGTGCTGTTTGTGCTCATCTTCCAGGTGCTTCCAGGACAAACTGGGGAAGGATCCTGCGCCTGGAGGAGATGCACGCACGACCTGTCAGTCCTGTCAGCTGCTGTCCGGCCTACAGCCTGTGCCTCGTCTGCCACTGGTGAAGGCCAGCACAGGTCCGTGAGTAACCCAGCACCGCAGTGGGCTGAGGGCAGTGGTCTGTCAGATGGGAGCTGCCTCTGGTTGGGTGCATATGGGGCTTGTTTGGGGATGGGCAGGACACCCAGCAAGCTACAGGGGAAAGTTTAAATTCTCTGCATGAGAGGGAGGCTTCTGTTTAGTGCTGATTTTCTTTTAAGAGGCTTCTGGAGGTGTTTCGCTCAAGGATAGACCAAGGGCTTTTAGAATTAGGCACAGTGAGGGGTTAAATAGTCAGAAACTGTGGGAATGGTATCATTTGTGGGTGCGGGGATACAGTCTGAAAAGTGTCTTTGTGCCACTTAGTACTCTGTGCAAGCAGTTCTTGCAGCCCCCTGACCCTGCACGCTGCCAGCCACATCCAGTTGCATGCAGCCAGGGTTGGGGTTGGTCAGCATTGTCCCTGTGTGATGCCTGGGGATGGACTGGGAGATGGAAACGTGTGTCACAGGGCCTGATACTGGTCAAGGGCTCCGGCCCTGCAGGCTGCAACTAAGCTGCCACAGCAATTTTCCCAATGAGACAGAATCCCTCTGCTCCATCTTAAAAGTTACTTGGTTGGTGCACGTGCTGCTCAGGTCAGAGAGGTGTCAGGGGAATGAGATTGCTGGCGTGGGATTGTGGAAGTGTGGCAAGATGAAGAGCTATCAGTCATACCTCAAGTTGATGTGCTGCACCAGGTCAGAAACTCTGTAGCATTCATAAATGCTTTGTTGATATCATATGTAACTAATAACAGCAATCAATTCATTTAACTATGCTTGAGTACTTTCAAACTTTTTGTGGAAAAGAGTGGGCAGGAAGAGGCAGCTTTCTTCCTTGAGCAAGGATTGCCATGCTCTGAGGTTCTTCACCTGCTGGTAAGGTGCCCGTGGTACCTCACAAGAAGAAAAGTGCAGCAGGACTTTTCCCCAGTCCTTTCCTTAGCGTTGTGTTACCACAAAACATATCTTTTGAAATACTACTTTAACAGTGAAACACTACAGAGCACCCCATCACAGTACACAGTTGACACTCCACGCTTCAGCAGGCTGAGGTTTGAGCTTAGAATGGTCTCTCTCAACCATCTGTCTTCCTTCTCCCAGATTTAATGGAGAAGCCCTGACAGCAGGGGGCTTTAGATCACTTTCATAAAGCATGTTTTGGGGTGCAATGGTGTTCTTTGAAGAGAAAAACATGACAATGAGAAGAAATACCCCAGTTCCCTGAAATCCTGCCCTCCTTCTCTTCCTACTGCTTAAAAATGGTGCAAAGGAGGAGTCAGCTGAATTTACAAAGAGCACTCCCAGCTGAGCTCTCCCTCTGACCATTAGGATGGCAAAGCACTTCACAGGTGGTGGTCACCACAGGTCTGCCAGCAGAGTGAATGAGCAGTTACTGACTTACTCCTGCAGAGGAAGACACTCCAGGCTCCTCTGAAAGAGAACAATGAATGACGTGCATTAGTTGTGCAGAAGCAAGTTGCAGCACAAGGAATTGTTTTTCTGTGCACAAGAAGAAAATTTTCTTGTTATTGCACTGTGTCATAAGAATGCTCACCGGAAATTGTGTCTGTGTGTTAGGGGGCTATACACTGCTCTGTGAAACAGAATCACGATGACTGGGTGCACTGAAGGCAGTGTCTGTTGATTCATGAAATGACAATAACCTACAATCTAGGAAACATCTTTTCACCAAGTTTTCTTATTGATGGGAATGAAGGAACTGACCACCCCCCCCCCCCCCCCCCAAAAAAAAAAAAAAAAAAAAAGAAAGAGAAAAAGCAATGTGCAGGGAAGCCAGGGTTAAATTCTACTAATTAAAGATGTAAACTTCTGATATTCCACTTCTGTAATAAAATCTTACAAAGATGATGAAACTGTAAGTCGTTCATTAAGATTGACTGCTCCCTTTAGGAACTAGTGTAAATTTGGCCAGAATAAAGAATTGCCCAGAGACAGTCTGGATGTGTAATTATGCTACGCTGAAGGATGAATAATTCCTCTTGAACTGAGCAGTTTGCAGCTGCCCTGCAGTTTGTCCTGACCCCATCTTCAGAGGTGATTCCCATCCTACGGGAAAAATGCTGCTTTAAATGCCAGCCCTTTGCTCTCTGACTGTTCAGTTTGCTGTGTTCGTTTGGGGCACAGGATGTCAAGGACAAGGTTTGCTTTCCATCCCTCTTTCATCCTCATCTCCACCTCACCCTCACATTTCCCACTACGTTTCCCTCTGTCACAGCTCTCCAGGGCAAGGAGATAGTCCCTGATTTCCTGCTCCCCTCACCTAACGTGTGCATGTGATGAATAGGCAATTCTGTAAATGGGAATGTCCTGGCAAAGCAGATCCCCAGAGGTAAACGCCTCCCTGACACCCCTCTGAAGAAGCAGGCCAGCTGGAGGTAGCAGGTTGCAGATACCATACTGATGTGTGTTGGCCCACCCCAGCTAGCTGGAGAGGAAAGTCACGTCCCCATGACACAGAAGTCCTTGGTGACATGAAAGCCCTTAGCAGCATTGGCTCAAGTTCTAGAGTGAGATCTCATCTTGCACCAGATTTATTGAGACCTGTGATCATTGGTATCTCAAGAACCTCCAGCTTGTGTTGAAGCAGTCTATAAACCCACCACTGGAGGGAATGTGCCACTTAAATGCTTCAAGTAAAGCCCGGCAATCTAGAAATAAATCCAAATTTATCTATCTAAAAAGCAAACTGTGCTAGACAATGGTCTCTAGGTTGCCTCTCTGACATCAGCCATGAGCTTCAGTGGCTGCTCTGGCCTGCCCCTTGTGCCACGTTACCAGTGTTCTCACCATTGTGCCCTCAAGCTTGTACAGACACACCAGCCTGGAGTCGACACCAGGGACAGTGAAGGACTTTAAGCTTGCAGGGATTTCTGGGGAAAAGACCCATAGCTTTCAATAGGAATGCAACCAGCAGGGAACAGTGAGCCTCAGGGGGTGGCTGCTGTGCAGATATACACAGTAAAGACACAGAGTGAAAATAAACTGGGGAGAGGATGTTGCAAAAAAAACTGTTGGTGACCATTATTTATGTACATGCAGGGACTCAGTACCCTTCCCCATTACCTTAAAAAAAATGTTTATAGTGTTTATCTCCTGATTTCATCTGGCAGCATCCATCTATTTCTGTATAAACGATGAATGAGAGATTTGCTTAGTAACTGTCTCTTATGGCTCAGTAAATACTTGAATTTATTTGCATATCAAGCCAGCCGTGCTTATACTGCACTCACTAAATGCAGCACCATGAAATACCACGCAGGGGAGGCTAGCTGCCCATTAACATGTTTAGGCTTTATGTGAATGACTCCCTTCAACATTAATGGAAATCTAAACAAATTGCCTTCCTAAGAGGGAATAGACCATAACATATCTAAATACTTATTATTCACTTTGGTTTAGTCATTCAAAGGGATACCCAGCAAAGCAATGTAAAGCACTGCTCTGGTGCTGGTGCTCAGTTTTTCCCTCCAGCATGGGGAGGGAGGTCACAGGGTCCAGCAGGTCACAGGGGAATCTCACCCCATCCCACAGCCCTCCTCACCTGCTGACACACAGCTGGTGCAGCCAGCCTGCTTTGGGGTGAGAGTTATGTTGTTACCCATCTGTCACCTCAGTGGCTATGCCAAGCAGATAGTTGCTTATTTGCAAAATCTGGGCTCCAGAGCCCCTGTGTTTATGACTTCCTACCAAAATGAAGGTGAAGCCTGGTGGTTTTGACTGAGTTTCACAATGAGTGTTGAAGGGAGTCCACAGTGCTAAAAGCAAAAGTCCACAAACCCCAGTGAGGTGAACTCATACCATGTCTCAAAGTCATGTTTTCTACATGAATTTGACCTTTCTGCTTCTCCAACTACCTAGGGCAAGCAACCTTCATTCTATATCAACCAGTGGGGCACAGGGGGTCCAGCCATATGTAGACATCTACATGCATGGGTTGCCCTCTCTTTCTGAGGGACCCTCACCACACTAACTCCCTTACTCCATGCAGTGACTGGAAAGTGAACTCTGAGGACAAGCCTTGAAATTCGGAGACATTTTCATTATCAGATGATGAATTCATGCTATCACAGGTGTTTCAGAACTTAGATTAAATCTACCTGCTATGGTTGCCACAGGTGATTTTTAATTAAATGAAGTTATTAAACAGGGAGACAATATTGCAAAAAAAATATTATTGATCTCATGTCCTCAGCCATTATTTGTACACCATCGCTGTGTCAATCTGTTGACAAAGGGGACTGATGCTGAGCCAGCAAAGAAATGAGGTTGCTTGTCACCATTGGAAAGAAAGGTCTGCTCAGGTGAGGCCCATCAGCTTGGTCCTGGATCTCTGACCTGCTCAGAGCTCCTAGGGTAATATGGTGTCACACAGAAAGCTGACACAGATATTTCAGTGCCCTGGTAGCAGGAGAGGCTTCACTGTGTGGTTCATAAATGTGAATTATTCCCTTATCTTCTCCCTGTACCTGCTAGCCTGGGGGAGAAGCAGGGCCCTCAGGCTGAGAGCAGCTTGCTGGCTCCTACCCAGAAGGCAAAAGTAACATTTTACTGCTGCTGAGCCCCAAAGTTCAGATAAATGATGAGGTTTTGTTTTTCATTTGTTTGTTTGTTTTTTTCCCCCCTTCCTGAATCCCTACCAGCATTGGCCCTATTTTAAACAAATGTGAGCTGGGGCAGAGCATAGCTATCCTATGCTTTGATGCAAGTACCACTCAAGCCAGCCCTAGGCTGCTGTGTGGGGACCTTGGTGTCATCTGTGTTCAACACCTCCACAGGGAAAAGGAAGGATGCTCTTGTGCCTCCAGGGAGAGAAAAGGAAAGATTGGGTAATAGTCTGAAAGATGGCAAGAAGGAACATTCCCTTCTGAAAAATAGAGAAGAGTAGGATGAACCAAAGCTTCTTGTTGAGTGATTCATTACAGTGAATTTGGAAGTGAGGCTGTCCTCCTAAACTCATACCTATGCACAGCCACCAGACGTGTCTCCATGCAGGATAAGCCACGTAAGGCTGTGCACTACTCTTTTCTAATAGATTTTAGCAACAGAGGAATTAATGACAACAGAACATATAAATAAAGCCAGCTTCTGAAAAGGTCACATTTGCCTGCACTCATAGCTGATGAGCTTCTTATGCTAATTTCAGGGCAGTGAAAAACTTAATACTGTGTCCCATTGCCTACTGTTTGCTAGAAAGAGCAACGCAGGCTGACAGTCACCACAAGAGAGTTAAAGTATCAGGGGAGAAATGACACACTGGGAAAGCCTGAGTGTGCTCAGGAGGGAGTGCAAACTGGGAGGAAAGAGAAAGGAAAACAAAATAAAGTCTGAGACTGAGACCCCTCCAGGTGCTTACAGGGCTCCATTCATCATGTGCTGTTCAGGGCACCCTGCCTCAACCCCTTGCAGGCTCTATGCAAGTGAGGCAATCTTCTGGATGAAGTGTGTTAAAGTCATCACTTGCAAGATACAATAAATGAGCTAAGAAAGCTCGAGGGCAAAAATAGGATAACGTTGCGTGCAGGAAATCATGTCAGCCAAAGAGTGTAGGACATAGTGATGACACTGGTGGTGTTGGGTCCTAACTGAATCACAGTGCTGGAGAGAGAATCTGACACTGGGCACTAAGATGCAGAGGTAGGCATTCACAGGTGGGGAACTTTGCTCCCCTTGCTACAGCTGCCTTAAGCACACCTGATCCTTTGGTATTTACCCTGGATTTCCAAAGAGATACAAGGAGAATGTCAACCTACCATTTCAGACAGCTTTCATTAAGAGACACACACCAACTGTCCCAAAAGCTTGTAATAAATACATCCCTGAATGACATGGCGCAACACCACAGTATGATGGAAAACAGCAATGACAGCAAGGTAGCAGAGTCTCAGGCTGCAGCAAGTGAGGATAAACTCAAGTGCAGCAGCCACAGATGTAAAAACAAAGGGGGAAAAAAAAAAAGAAAAAGCTACTCACCTTCAGAAGGCCTCACATACGTAGAGATCTCCAGCAAGATACCCACACCTCCACTGCCAGCTCTTAAAGAAGGTCTGGAAGGGGGTTGATCCTGGCTCCACCCCTTCTGGTCATTCAGGTGCACTGCATGCACCTGAGTTCCCCTGGAACTCGCCTTCCACCAGGTGCTCAATATCACTGTTTCAAGCCGTGACTTAGCACTTCTGCTACACGTGGTCACACAAAACAAATCTGATGTCCCCTTCACTTATGTAAGTGGGTGCAGAGTGAATTATGGCCTGCAGATACTTTATCTGTTTCATAACCACTTGTACTTTCTCACTGGCAGAAGTTATCAAAAGCTGGAACATTTTATTGAACAATTTTGAAATAATTCTGCAGGGCAGAAAGTTGACCTGGACCTCTTATGTAGGGCTTATGGAAGTGTTTGAGCTAGAGAGATTTTTAGGGCCGGGGAGCAGAGTGCAACCCCTCCTCACTAGGCTCATGTAGACATCTTGGTTGCTTCTCTAGGAGCACATGAAGGAGAGCATGCTGCAACTGGCAAGGAGTGGAGGTCTTCCTTTCCACAGAAAACCAGGTGCTACCATTCACTTCTCCACTGATGCACATAATGGGACAGTCCTCAGGCACTGAGAGATTCCTCCCAGCACCCACTGCCACTGAGTTTGGAAACCTCAGTCCTAAGTCAGAACATGACATGAGTGGTTGATTTGTCAGCATCAGGGATGCTACATGCCTGAATCTGACTGTGCAGACACTTCTTCCTCAGCAGCTCCAGGCATTTCTGTGGTGCTGTGAGCTGCTGTCTTCACTGCTTGCACTGCTGTCCCAGTAAGTGAGAAGAAATGTAGCCAGGAGTGGAAGACGTTGACATCCTATGTTGGACCTTTGTTGGCAACTTTGTGAAGCAGACGTATTAAAAATTACAATAATGGTATCTCAAGAACCACTAAACAATGTGTCATGGAGAAAAAGCACTATGTGCAGGGTGTGAATGCTCCATATGCCCTCTTCTCTGGTCCCAAACCACTCCTGTGGAGGCTTAAAATGGACAGCAAGTGTATTTGCCTTCCGTTGCTCTCTCCAGCTAGTGTTGGCACTTACAAGGTCAAACTCACTGAAAGTTCATCCTATGATATCTTTCATCTCTTGTGTGCTAAACAGGCATCCCATCAGTCCAGTTTTGCAAATCGTATTGCCCAAGGTATACACACAACGACACGCAAGTCAGCTGCAGCATTTTTGTTCTCAGTTTAAAGTGTTTAGGTGATGAATGGAGGGTTGCTGCCAAATACAGTCTGCAAATTATATAGAAAATAGGATACGGTGGCTTATTGTAGGGGGGAAGTGTGCCAAAACAGTTCCGAAAGGTGAGAGTAGTGTGTTTGTTTAAAAATGATTTATAGGTATGATTCACTGTGTCAAATACAACTGTGTGCTGTAGTGACTAGCTGCAGCCAGTAGGCCTCACTGTCCAGCCCCACTCAGCCAGCCCCACTGACCTGCCCACCACATTCCCACGATCTGAGCTCTGGAATGCTTTGCAGCTTCCCAGCATATTTCTGCTCCAGATGTGTTGGAAGGCTCTGGTTTCCCTTCTGAACCCATCTGAGTTTAGGTGAGGATTTGTTCCACATCAGAGTTTTTCCTCTCACAAGAGAAGTGGTGGCAGCGGGGACTGTATAGTCCCAGCAAACACCACAGACTCCAGCAATGATGCACATTGTTTTTTTTGTTGTTGTTTCTGAACATAACGATTAAATAAATATCCTTTTATTTATGTCATCGATTCTAATGTTAAAATGTGGTTTGAATAAAAACGTGTCTCCTGTGTATGGAAATGAAAGCTTGGAGCATCTTCAGAAGCTGTGGTTCCTGAAGTCCCTAAAGGCAGAAATCTAAGAACTACTCCAGTTAATGCCAGAAAGGCATGGATCTTTTATAAGTATTATTGCTCAAAATGTAATATAAAAGTGCAGAAGGTCCCTGAGGAGTAAGGATAACTTTATGTGAGAAATGAGTGAAATTCCTGCCCTGCATCTAAGAAAAGATATTTCCCTATTGACTTTTGTAATATCACTTCCTCAGATCTAGGGGATCAATTTTATTTCCTGGGGCATCCATTCAGCTCCTCTGAGACGCAAACATATTTCTCACAGCTCAGTCCTCCACTCTGTGCCATGGCTGTGCCCATCCCACCTTAGTACAGTGGCCAGTGGTTCCTGATAGCTTGTGGTGGCTCTTGCTGGCTGGCTCTTGCTACTGTCACTTGTCCATTGGGCTGGTTTCAGGGAGCATGGACATTTAGTGGGCTTTGCTGCAATGCAGCGTAATTAGTGTAAACCAAATGTGCTGCTGTGTGCATGGGTGGGTGTAATTAGTGTGGAACAGAGGAAGGAGAGGATTGTTTCTGTAGTGCTCAGGCTTTCTGTAAAGCAGATCTTAACGGGAAGAGGTTTCCCACCTCTTTTTGCAGTATGGATATATTAGCCCTGCAGACATCTTCAGACAAGGAGGGAAGCATGGAAATTACAGTCCCAGCAAAGCAGGGAATGATGAGGGTGTACCCAGGATTGGGGCTGCCTCTGTGCTAAGAATGAATTTATTTGCTAAAGTAATTGAAGAGGACAGTAGGTAAGCAATAAAGAAATACCTAGAGTAGCCTGGGAGGCAATAATGCCAGATGAGAGCTGCCAGGCCACCCCAAGCAGCTCATCACAGCAATTTTCTCTTTTCCACTATAAAATTCGCTTGCATTTCTTACTACACTGCTGGAGGTCTGCTGGAGCTGGGGAAAGAGGGAGTTTTCCAGCTTGACTGGAGCCTTTCTGCCTGTGACTCTTTTCCTGCTAATTCCAGACGATTTCAAGGATCAGTTCCTGCCTTGCTGGTTGACAGCCAGGCAAGTTCCAGGCAAGCACTGCTGGCATTTGTTTCCAAACTCTTCTGTGATTAATTAAATATTCATAAGCTGTGTTCCTGCAGCTCAGGACTAGGCTGAAAGCACTCTTATAGCAAGACCTGCTGCTGATCTCAGATGCTAGTGAGAGGAAGGGAACACCTGTGCCTTGAGCAAGGGTGAAGCTGACAGGGGAGGGCAATCCCAGGGTTACATTCACCTCTGTATGGGATACATGTCTTCCAGGCAGCTGTGAGAGCAGACCATGAGAAGCTAGGACTTTGCATTAGTTACATTTGCCTTCAAAGGCCAATTCATCACAAGAGGTCCCCTGTGAGGCCACTGCTGCTTTCCAGCCCTTCCACCTGAGTGCAAGGAAACTTCTCTGACAATGTTTTGTTGTACCACGTGCTTTCCTGTAAAATGGTTTCTTAGAAAAGAATAATTTTTGTACATTGCCTTTTACAAAAACTCTGAACCATCTCATTGCAGTGTTCACCAGGCAAACTGGGAGAAGCATCCTGAATCCTCGCACATCTGTGTGTTTGTATCACACTGGCGAGATTTTCTCTCTGATGTCTGTTTCTGCTTATTATCCTCCATCACCTCCACAGAAATTTGTACAAAATCCCTCCTATCACATCCTGTGGCACATGCACTCAAGAGGGATTCTGTGTGGTGAGAAGGCAAATGAGGCGTGTGTGGCATTGCCTCTTCTCCCTGACCATCTCCCTCCGTCTCAATGCACTGACCTTCTTCCAGCTCAACGTGAATATCAAACTCCTTTTCCTGTGGGAAAGGCAATGTACAGCTGGTTCAATAAAGCAGTGGAAGCATTTCATAAAAATTATCTTGGTATCTGGATCCTTCTTGGAAACGAGCTTTGTGAGGCTTATCCATTCACTGCAGAAACTGTTTAAGGATGTCCCATAAATGCAGAACCTGCAGAAAATTAAGGGGGGGAAAAAAAAAAAAAAAGAAAAAAAAAAGGCAAGCAGCTATAAAAGAAGAGGCCAGAGTACTGCCAGATGAGCAAGAGGGAAAAAATATGAGTATCAGCCAATTACAGACTCAGTTGGAGAACTGAAATGGCAATAATATAAATGTTGCTCATTTCGCATTCATTTGTTCCAAATCTTTGCCCCTGAACATTTAACAAAGAGCAGAAGGGGTCTTCTGTGGCTTATGGGTGATGAAAGCTTCTGGCTTCTGTGTGAGACGCAGAAGATGAGAAAGAAAGTAACTGCATTCAAAAGAGAAGTTGGTGCTTTCTTTGCTGGTCTGAAGGTTGTAGATAAATAAGATTGCTTTGTGTGCCTTCAGTTCAAGGAGGGTTAGCTTGTTAACCGTGTGAGTTCCCTGGTAGCAGAGCTAATGGCAGGAGGGGACTTCTAGAAAGCAACCTGTACATCACAGGGGGAAAATGTATGATCAGAAACCAGAATGTCTGAACCAGCCACTGCTTGACTGAATATGTGAAGCAGGAACTGCTAAAATACGAATCCCAATTTAAATTTAATTGCTTCTTCTTCAGAATCACTCATCCCTGGTTTTGTGGGTTGAGGTCCTATCAGGGCTACGGACACTCATGTATGTAATAAAAGATTTACTTCAGCATCACCTAATTGGTTAAAAACTTACTAGGCATCTTTGCATCTCCAGTATCCACAGTTTCAGCTGAGGAAACACAGGCTGTTGTTGGAAATCATGCTTGGCAGTTTGCAAAGAAGGGAGAAATGTGCTCCGCATCCTCTTGATCCCTGGGAAAGCTGCTTGGTTCTGGACTGAAGGCAGCCAGGTACAGGGCAACAGGGATGCAGGCAGAGAGCTCACAGTATTTTCATACAGTTGTAGGCAGGAAGGGTGGGAGCTCTCAATTTCACTTCTCTATGCCTTCAGAGATGCTGCATCCCACTGGCTTCCCGAGTGGAAGGAGGTGGTGGATAAGAGCTTTCCTCCTTAGGAAGCTTTGCAGCCCATCAGTGAGATGGGGAGCACAGGTAGGGAAGGCAAGGAGACAAAGTGGAGGTAGACTGACAGGAAGGGTAGGCCAACAGCACTCCAGAAACCGCAAGCCTGCAGGAGCAGCTACTTGTATCATAGTAACAAATAAACTCAAGATGCCCTGCCCTCCGCCTCAGCTTTCCATCCTTATCCTCTAAGCTTGCACAGGGAGCTTAGCACAGCTCCGGGCCTGCTTCACCAGTAGCCTACACATGGCCACCATCAGGATATCTGTGAAAAAGAATTTAAGAGGCTGCATTTTCCTGAAACAGAATTGCACTTCTGCACATCCAGAGGCTGGGGCAGGGTTATTTTGCTGAAAGCTTGTCTTGCAAATCATAAAGCACTACTATAAGAGGAGGCCTACAAAAGGAGCTCCTGCAGACTGTTGAGGTGGAAGACTGAGGCTCTGTTTTACCTTTTGCCTCTCTACACTACCAGAAGCGGTTTTGCTAGCTGCACTCTATCTCACAAGAGCCAGAAGGAGTGACTTTGCCTTGTTTTTTTCCTGCCTGATCTGCACAAGCCCACTTGGCACATGTGGCCTGCCCACCTGGCAGAGGAGCTGTCACCACTCTTGTGTCCACCTCACGTCCATCTTCCAATCCTCCCACCCATGCTCTCTGCTCATGCTCACTCGCTCTCTGTGGAGTCTCATTTTCTCAATCCTCTACCACAGGCTACTAGTCTGCAACAAGAATGTCAGGCCAAATGAAGAAAGGTGAGCTGAGGAGGCGAGGCCAGCCTCAGCTGCTCCTGGGGGTCCCATTCTTGCAAGGGTTTTCAGGGTTTTCTTCTGGCTCATTTAGCAAACCTGAGTGAGCAGGCAGCATGGCTCTACCTGCTGTCACCAGGGTGCTATCCTTCAAAGGATACCTCCTCAAGGACAGCACTGTCACTACCATGGAATTAACTTTAGAAAAAAAGCAGTCTGTAAGATAACACTGGGAATCATTTCTTTTTTTCTTTCTTTTGCTCTTACTAACAAGGAAAGGAGCAGACACCATCAACACTGTCTGGGTTTTGAAGAAGCCAGTGCCCTGCCTTACCCTTTGCTGAGGAACCCAGAAAAGAGGAGGTGAGGGCAGGGTGTATCACCAGCTGCTGCTCGTGCTGTGCCAGATGTTCTCCCACCCTAGCTGCCAGCCACAAGCGTAAGCAGCCAGCAAAGCACCTGTGACAGAGATGTTGCTGCCTTTCTGCTATGCTTGGGCATGCTTGGGGATAATTTTAAATGCAGAGGTAAAAAGGTATTTTCTTGTTTGATGTGGATCTGTTGGAAAATTTTTTAGGAAGGTGATTGCCCTTGCAGTGTAACCTGCAGCATTTCTGGGAGTGATATGTAGGTAAAAAGCTAGGTGCGAAGAGAAATGCGTTTTCCAGAGATGCGGGCAGCCAGACAGCAGCATGCCAGCCATGTCCAGTCCACTAGCTGGTGCAAAGCAGGAAAGAAGCATGAACGTGGAGCAATTAACAAAGGTTTTCTGCTCTCACTTGTATGAATACTCTGGCATCTCATAAGACAGATAGCCAAAACTGGGGACCTGCAAAAGTGAGTCTCACATCTCTACCAGTTTCATATTTCTACCAGGCCTACAAAACATTTCACCCTTTCTTCTTGTGCCCTATTTGGTCTGCTTGAAATGAGTTAACAGGTTCATATGAATATAAATGAGTTTATGATTACATCAACTCTTACCCTGCAGGAAAGTAGAATGCACACCATGTCTTTGCCAGGTGTGTCTCAGGCTCAACGTGACTGTGCTGAAGGAAATGTTTTCTATCTTGCCCTCTCCAGCTCTGCCATTCTCCCTTTGCCTCTCTGACTGAAACGATGGCTCTGGGGCAAAGTAGACAGTGTGTAGGCAGTGATGGATGCTGGTGTGTGCTGTTCTGGATGCTGCTGCCACTTTCAGTTCTACTGAGGAGAGTTAAATCTCCGCTGTGCGGCAGGGAGAAAATCATCTAACAGAAGACTACAGCTCATTAGAAAGCCATGTTTTTACAGCGTAGAACGAAAGCACATTCATTCGTCTTTGTGCCTTCTTACAGTTTCTGCTGAAGCACTCCTATGTAGGGAGGAAGTACTCACAATTACTTATTTTCAATGTCTAAAGATCAGTCTCCCCAAGAGTGGTTCCCAGTAGGAAAAAAGTGTTTTTAGCTGTGGTTAGATGTTGTCCATAGCTGTGGTTAGATGTTAGTAAGCAATGAAGGAATTCACCTGGGCACCATAGTTGTCTACATCTGAGTTTGTTTCCCTTTAATCCTTGTATTAACATAAGAAACACGTGTTAACCTCATCCTAATCTTGGGTCAAAAATAGACAAGTCAAACCCAAAACTATTAGAAATTGGTTTAGTTCCATGCACTTAAGTCCATAAAGAAGTTATGAAATTCCCATGATTGTCGTGGCATGTGAACCCCAGAGCCACTGAGCCCACCATAAAGTACATCCTCATCTGGCCAGCTGGCCAGGTATTGTGGGAGGTCACACATCCAGATCGTGTGGAGGTTCTTTTGGATAACTGTCTAAATGTAGGCATTTAAGTGTAATCTTTCACTGAAATCTCCCCTCAAGCTAAATCTGGTTGCCTAAGATAGTCTTCTAGTACTAGCTGAGGAGACCCGGAGTGCCCAAGAAATTTTGGCAGATGTGAGACAGGTTCTGAGAGATCTGAAATGACAGGAGGTACCTATGCTGAGGCAATTGACTAACTAAAGTTCGAAATTAGGAGAAGTGAATTCCACTCTTGATTCTCACAGCCAGCACAGGTGTGGTATTTGTATCTGTAATGACTGGTTAGGGAAAATGGGTGTTTCTACTCAAATCCTGTTGACTGAATCAAGGTTTACAGATAGAAATTCTCTTTATTTGGTCAAAATGGGCAGGGCAGCCCTTCAGAGAAGCAGTTTCCTCTTGCTTCTGTCTCCAAGACCACTGTAAGAAAAGAGAGAAGCCACGCTTAAAGAACTTTGTGCCACAGCTGGACATTATCTTGTTCTTTCTTAAAGCAGTGGTGAGATGGGTGCTATCCATACAGTGACATTAGGCAACCACATCCTGACAGGAAGACAATATTGTTTCAGTGCCTTTATTTGCAAAAAATTCCTACTGCCTGCTTCACTAGGGACCTCTCATGTATGAAGCTGTGCTGCTTTGATATTCACAATTAAGAGAAGTGTAGTGCTTCAAGTCCCCAAATACTATCTAGGAAGAGCACACAGGTATAAGCTTTGCTTCCAGCTCACCCACTGCACAGGCTATCATCTTCAGATGGTCACTGTGCAAGGGCAGCCCAGCTGAATGTAGGAAAGGAAGGAAAAACAGTCCTGTTACTGGCTGAAGAATATCACCTTCCTTCCATTTAATAATGCAGCATTCCCCTGCAGACTGTGCTTTCCCGAACAACAGCTGAAGGAAGCCCACACAAGCTTATCAGAAGTTTGTATTTTCCACACACAGACATTGGTAATGTAGGCCTGGGAGATGTGCAGAAGGCAAGAGTCAAAGGCAGGGCTGTAGGTGCTGGCAGGAATTCCGGGACCTGGGATTCCTGGGTCCCTACAACTGGGACCAATGACTGTACTGGGAATGAAAGGGATTCCCCTTCAGCTGCTGTGAAACTGACACCTTTCCTGCTCAACTCACTTCTGCACCTTGCTTTGGATTAACACATGTACAGTTCCCTCGTTCCCTATGCATTATCTCTGTGCCAGTCCACACACAGGTTTGCGTAAGACCCGGTGTAAGCCAAATTTAAATGATCATGATCTGGAATTACTGATATAAAATTTTATGTGATATTTTTACTCCCTTGCAGTTACTGGAGCGTAGGTTAAAAGCTGCATTTATTACAGGCATTTGTTTTTATTAAGAACAGATCCTTGCAGTCCATCAAAAATCCTCAGCTTAGGAGGAAATACACTGTGGCTCTCCCTATCAGCTGCATCCACCAGCACGATGTTGCCAGTCACAGAGCAAATATACCAACGCATGATGCAGGGCAAGCATGGCACAAAGCATGGATTTTTGGAAACTTCCTGCTGTGCATGTGGAGCTGCTTGGGGTCCCCACGTATCCCTGGCTGCCCAGATGGGGAAGGCATCACTTTTCCTGCAGTACTCCCCTCTCTGTGCCTGCTCTTCGGCACCTGAAGGGGCAACGTGGGAGGCAGGGCTGGAAATAAAATCAGCAGACCATATCGTTTGTGAGGATAAGGGAAGGTTACTCTGCGCCTAGCCCTCATTAAGTGAAGAGAAGCTATACATGTAAAACAGTTTCCTGCTGTTATTTTAAACTGAGGAAAGGAAAGTGGTAGACTCGGGTCAGTCTGAAGCGTCACCATGGTGAGGGCTGTCCAGTGCTTCCACCTTAGGAAGGGTACAAGGATAGGGCAAAGAGCTGCAGATTTTCTTCCCCACATACTGTCCCCAATTATTTGTGTCACAGCTATTCCGTGAATCAGGGAGGTGTCTTTTAACAGCCTGTAATTTTCTTCCTTGGATTCACCCTTAAGTGGCATCAAGTTCCCCAAGACAGCAAGCTTTGCAGGAGCTGAGCTGAGGGCCAAGCATTACTCTGTTTCCCCACTGCTGGGGAGCACACTTGTCTTCCAGCATCTGCAGTAGTGTAACACAGTTAAATGCCATCAAAAACGTTCTTATATTTCCTGAAGCGTAAAAGAAAGGAGAGCCAAGTCATGGCTGGTGCAGTAACAGTAGTTTCTATACTGCCTCTGTTTTTTTTGTCTTTGTTTTATCAGCTCAAATACTTTACGCTGTGGTTATTTCGTGCATGGTCCTGTTGGCTCCTGTATGCTGACACATGGGAAGGGGCTTAAGAGGTTTTCCTGATAGACAGTATCACACATCTCAAGTTTAGAGGACAGGGGACAAAATAGAGTGACTGCTAGTGTTTCTAGTCTTTCTAGTGTTTCTGACTGCCAGATCAATGTCTCATTGGTTCTAAAAAGAAAGAGACATTTTAGTCAAAGAAATTCTTTAGGTTAGCTTCAGGGGCTGTCACCTCTCTGAGTTCTGGGGTGCCACCAACCATCTATCACCACCAAACAAGACCACAGCAACAGCAGTGCAAAGTGCAGCGTTCCATGAAGATCCGTGTCTCACAGCTTGCTGGCTCCCAGCCTGGCACTGGTGTGGGTACCACTGCTCCTCCTGGGCTCTGCCAAGCTGCCACATCCAGCTTCACATTTTGCTACCCAGCCCAGCCTCCTGCCCTGTAACATGGCATCCTGGGGACACTGTGTTTTGGGAGAGGGAAGAGACCCAGAGGATGTCACTCAGAGAGCACTACAGGGAGGAGGATGCATGCTGCTGTAGACAGAAGGAAAGCAGTGATGCTCAGGATAGAATCAGCCCTTCCATTTGACTCCTGCTGTGGTAAGCCTGATGCTTTTAACCCTGAAACTACACTCTCAGACAGACACACCAGACTTCTATTCGGTTAAAATCAGGCATTCTCAGTGGGCTTTCAGGCGGTTCCTGAGCTGGTTGAGCATAAGTGGAGGATGCAACTACGGTGTCCTTGGACAGTGTGGTGCAAGGTGGCAGCTTTGTCGTGTAGCGCTCATTCTGACCTGATGCTATTCACCCAGTTTTAGGCAGTTGACGTTAAAGACTGGAAATATATATTCATGAATGTATATTCAAATGATAACTCCTGTCATATGTAATGGATCTGCCTAAGCTGAGCAGATAGCCTTAATGTTATTTTAAAAATCTGTTTCTAATATATTTCAAATAAATGCATTTACTGGGGGTTGGGCTTAGGAGCTCTCTATTTTTGCTCATCCAGCAACTGATTCTGTAAACTTCAGAGTGGGTAAGACCAGAGAAGAGAGCTAGCTGTCTGTGAGCCATGCTTTCCAAGTTCTGACCAGGCAGAAACTATTTGCCCCTGATGCAGGGGATCCCCAGCAGCAGACACTCCTCACCAGGCTGCCCCTTTGCACCACACAGTAGCACAGCCCCATTTCATTGCCAGCAACATCAGCTCTGCTCGGTCCGGCTTCTGAAATTACCAGATTTCAATTTGTAGTTTGTAGATTTTGTAGAAATCTGTAGTTGTTCGTAGTAATGAACAAACCTCTGCTTGCTGCGTTTCTTTTGAGCACCGAGGATGTGCTGGGACCACATCGTCAGGCTTTTCTTCATAAGCGAGAGGGCCAGGAGTCAGCTCTGTAAAAATGTAAAGCAAGGAGTCTTCTGTTATCACTGGCCTGGGGGAGCATGAAATTGAAAACGTCAGCCGTAGCAAGGCTTATCAGAAAAGCATGAGAATTGCTTATGCCCTTATGCCTAGCAATGTATGCTGGCTGGGGCCAGGGTTTGCATTCTGCCCACGCTCAGGAAAGCAGATGCCTGCAAAAAACAACATTCAAAAAGCTATTTCTGCATGGGTTTTTTATTGACCTTTGTTAGCACACGACCCTTGCCAGAAGCTATGAAGAACACTGTGTGTTCCCTTGAATCTCTGTGTATGGTTGTATATTTGTTTTCTTTATTAAAACTTGGACAGAGGGAAATGGGCCAGATTCCACTCCATTACCCCTGTTCAACTTCATCAGCTGCACAAAGTTGTGATGAAATAACAGCTTTTGATGGAGTACATCCAAAAGCCCACTACTAGCATGCGCGGTAACAGATGCTATAAAATTGCAGAGAGTAAATGTTTGGCAATCCTCCTACTTTGTGCCGGCAGCCTGGCGGTCCAGCTCTGCCTCTCTATTCAGGAGTGCTGCGCTTTGTGAGATGAGTGGAGGCCTGTTTGATGTGGGCAGTGCTTCCAAGGTGAGGAAGGAGCTGCAGAATCGGTGGGTCGTAGCAAAAAAGCAGGTCGGCAGGGACTTCAGGAGGGTATCCCACTGAAAGCGGGGTGGGAACGTTCAGCATAGAGTGAGTTGCTCACCACTTGAGCCGGTTGGTCACCAAATCTCTGACATGGGCAAAATGAGGACTCAACAGAGACATTGAGGTGCTTCTTAAAGGCCATGGGAAAGCGCTCAGTGATCCCAATGGGTGCAAGAAAGCGCCTCCATCAGCTCATATGCAGGATGCAGGGTAAGGACACCAGTGTGGGATTCACCGTTAGCTACCTGCAATAGAGACCTTGCCACCTGGTGCAGCTCCCTGCACTGTACTCGCGGTCAGCGGGGAGAAACGGGCATGCCTGGGGACTGGTCTCATTTTGGAGCAGCAGAGTTGAATGTGGTTGATGAATTACACAGTGAGTGGATGCCTGTAGCATATTTGTTGTTGCTTTATGGTCCACAGTAAAAGACAAAATAACGATGTGAGAAAATGTGCTACTGCTCGGTGTGCTGATGAAAAACCACGAAATGAAAAACTGAGTAGAAAGCTCTTTTCTTCTTTCTCCCTGCTCCTGGCTGACCCACAGCTCCTGGGATGAGCCACTCTCCACCCCCGCCGACCCTCCAGGACCCCGCAGCCATGCCATCCCCCCGCATCGCAGGGAGGAAGCGAGGCCGGCCCCCGTTGCAGCCTGCACCCATCAAGGTGACCGTCCAAAGCCTATTCTCTGCACCCAGCGGGGCTCTGCCAGTCGTAAAGATCCCAAAGAAGAGAGGGAGGAAGCCCGGACACAAGGTAGATATGTGTTTTTCGCACTTCTTCTCCCTCTCCTGTTGTTTGCAATAAGTTTTGTCCTAGGATTTCAGGGGAAATGCAGGAAAGGAGGCAACTTTGTGCAAGTGTTGGGTGGAGAAAGAAAGAAGAGCCACTTCCTCTTCCACCCTATTAAAAAAAATAGAACGTTTCTAGTTTTTGTTGTGTTGTTTTGTTTTTTTTTTTAAACATGGCATGTGGAAATACTTACTGAGAAAGTATTGTTTACTTCAGTATTAAGTGAAAACTTCAGGATGCAAACATCTGAATTGATCTACTTTAGTCGCTTGTAGTTACCAATGCTGCTATCAGTGATGCTGGGTCACTTGTAGGCTCTTTAGATTAAAACTGTTCAATTCTGATGTAATAACACTGTGGAGATGTGGTGAAACGGAGCCCTGTGTGGCTTGCCAGATCTCACTCTGACCTTGTGCACGGTGTGTCAGCAGCCTGTCTTTCCATTTGCAATGGATCTGTAACGTGAAAATACATGTTGGTAGCACATTCTGCTCCACACCAATCACACCCCTCCTCCTGTCAGAAAGCCTTTTGCCCAACACCAGTCTGTTCATGGGAGAATCAGAGGGGAAGGCTCAGATTTGCCGTGGTGCTGCCATGGCGTTGTGCTTTGGATCACAGTGTCAGGGCAGCTGGGCACTGCCATCGAGATGATGTTATTCCCTGGGGAGTGGCAGCTAGCAGCAAGAAATGCCATTACAATTGATGGCTCAGTGTTCTGAGGTCTGTACCCTGAGGTGTCTGGCCCCATGCTATTGTTTTACATTGCAGGATTTGCACACCACAGAAACATTTTCTGGGAGGAGCCTTTGTATGCAGTGCACTCAGCTGAAGCGAGATGCTCTGTCTGAGCATGAGTCAAAGATTGCCTTTTTGATGGGGAACTGGAGCTTGATTTAATTAGCTCGCTAATTGTACAACTTTCAGATGCCATGAGATTTAAATGCATTTTTAAAAATGACTATGGTCAAGTGGCAGGCAACCAAATTCTTTATTGCAACCAGATAGCCGAATTATTACAGAGCAGATGGAAAAATACTATTGAATTTTTAGCAAACTAGGAATTTACAGCCTAGATTTAAATTTATTTTGACCAAGATGTGAATACCATACATTTTTAATCACATACTCTTTATAAGCAGATGACCCATTGCCTGTTTTCATAGATATTAAAGCAAATGTCTGTCTTTCTAAACTGACATGTCACCATGCTTCACCTCAGAGCAAAGCCCTTTTCTCCACTTACCTGTTTATTCTATTTTGCAGATTCAGTTATAAAATTTCACTAGCTCTTTTTCCAAAAATCATTTTGTACCTGCTGCTGGCTATTTGACAGGGAATTACAGAATTGCAGACCTCCTTGGGTGTGAAGGGACCTCAAAGCCTAGCCAGCCACAACCCCTGCTATGGGCAGGGCTGCCACCCTCCAGCTCAGCTGCCCAGGGCCCCATCCAACCTGGCCTTGAGAACCTCCAGGGATGGGGGCACCCACAAGCTATAAAACACTGTATTTTCCCTAAGCACAGAATTCTTCCCGGGATTCTAAATCTCATTAGGAAGAGATCTGTCCAGCTGCCCTGCCTAGTAGTGGGAGGATCTGGCCCTGCTCCTTGCACTGCTGGAGCAGTGCTGCTGCAGGGTGTGTGCAGTGCTAGAGGGCATCCAAGTAACAGGCAGCAGAACCTGGAGGAGGGAAGACTGTATCTGGGAAATACTGTTGCCCATCTCCCTGATTTTGCTACAGGATGGCAGAAATATCAGCTCTGCTGAGTGCTCCATGTGGGTGTGCAGGGCATATCAGAAACCCCAGGGCTCACCAGAGTTACCCCTGTGGTATTCAACCCTATGGTGGTTGAATACTCAGATCAGCACACAGCCTGCATCAACCAGACGACAACCCACATGGTCTCTGCCTCTAATGCACAGTGACTTTGCCAAGCAGACATGTTTGTTTTCTTCCCTACAAGCTTCCTCTGGTCCCTTTTCCATGGTCAATAAGACCAGAGCTGCCGTTGTATGATGTGTTCTAAAGCAACCATTGCCTTTTTTTATCACATGCTGTACTCAGTCAATTTATGGCATTTGGTATTCAAAAGCCATTTGAAAGCCTTACTGCAAGGAATTCCTAAAGTGCTCTGGCAGACTTCCTGATCTCTCTTTCTCTCTTTTTTACCACTTCTTTCACTTCTATCTGCACATACTCTCTACTGTCTGGCTCTCATTCAGCTGGTGGATTGAGTTTCTGATAGAGAAGAGTCTTCGCTCTTGAACAGCGGCCTACCTGTGCCCCCAGCACCAGGTACCAGGTGGAAAAAGCTGCTGGGCACTGGCAAACTTCTGCCTCCACCAGCAATTTGTGCTTGGGGTCAGTGAGCTGTGAGCACAGGGACAAAGAGCTAGGTTGCAAGTGAAACAGCTGTTTTGTTTGTTTTGATGGATACCATCCCTGTACTTAATACCATGCTACTGAAAGCAAGAAAGACCCTAAAATCCTCTTACAGTGAAGCCCTTGCTGGGATAAGCCAATACCTGGGGAAGGGCCCAAACTCCCTAAGATTTAATAGTAAAAAAGTCCCTTTGGTGATGGTAGGCCCAGCAACCTCCCCTCTCCCTTCCTCCATTTCCCATTCTTACTATGTGACACTGACATATCACAGAATCACACAGAATAACAGAATGGCCAGGGTTGGAAGGGACCTCAAAGATCATGAATCTTCAACCCCCTGCCACATGCAGGGCCACCAACCTCCCCATTTAATGCTAGACCAGGCTGCCCAGGGCCCCATCCAGTCTGGCCTTGAACACCTCTAGGGACGGGGCATCCACAACCTCTCTGGGCAGCCTGTTCCAGCACCTCACCACTCTCCTAGTAAAGAACTTCCCCCTGACATCCAACCTAAATCTTCCCACCCACAACTTGAAACCATTTTCCCTTTTTCTGCAGTTATCTACCCTTTCAAAGAGTTGATTCCCCTCCCCTCTGTAGGCTCCCTTTAGGTACTGAAATGCTGCAGTGAGGTCACCTGGCAGCCTTCTTTTCTCCATGCTGAACAAACCCAGCTCCCTCAGCCTGTCTTTGTGGGGGAGGTGTTCCAGTCCCCTGATCATCTTTGTGGCCCTCCCCTGGACCCTCTCCAACATCTCCCTGTCTTTTTTGTACTGGGGGCTCCACACTTGGACACAGTACTCCAGATGGGGCCTGACAAGAGCAGAGTAGAGGGGAACAATCACCTCCCTGTCCCTGCTGGCCACCCCTCTTTTGTTGGAGCCCAGGATACCATTTGCTTTCTGAGCTGCAAGAGCACACTGCTGGCTCATGTTAAGTTTTTCATCAATCAGGCCCCCAGGTCCTTCTCCACCGGGCTGCTCTCAAGATCTGCTCCTTCCAGTCTGTATGGATGCCTGGGATTCCTCCGTCCAAGTGCAAAACTCTGCACTTTGCTGTGTTGAACCTTATCAGGTTCACCCAGGCCCACCTTTCTAGCCTCTCGAGGTCCCTCTGAATGGCATCCCTTCCTTCCACCGTGTTGACCGCACCACTCAGCTTGGTGTTGTCAGCAAACTTGCTGAGGGTGCACTTGATTCCGTCATCAATGTCATTGATAAAAATGTTAAAGAGCACTGGTCCCAAGACAGACCCCTGGGGGATTCCACTTGTTACCAGCCTCCACCTGGACATAGAGCCAGTTGCAACCATAAATAACGGACAACATAAATCTTTATCCCAAATAACCTCTATTCTCCATCAGGACTACTGGAGATTTTTGTCTGTAGCCAATGGTTTGGCTTCAGTTCCACCTAAAGTACATGGTGACATTGTGCTGTAAATTCACACTGTTTTTCTTCTCGGAGACAAGCTGTGGGTCATGAAGATTGCTGGGTGTAACTGCAACAGTTGTTATTTACTGTCAGGTAGTAGCACACTACGGATCACAGTCTGAGCTTATTTACACAGATGCCAACCCAAAGGAGCCTCGTGGTGCCGCTGGATCCACAGAAATTCTACACACCCATAATCAAGAGCAGAATTTAGCCCTGAAGTATGATGTGGATAAAACACCCATGTCTCCCTTGTTGTGAATCACTAGGAATTATTTACACGCACATGAAACAGGTTGTAAAATGCCATTGCTCTGATTTGTTAGAGCGTTATGCCCAGTTTGCTCAGGTGTAAATAACTGCCCCATGGGTGGCATAATATTTGCATCCCATAGCTGGAAGTGTTGCTGCCTGCTGCAAATCAGCTCAGCTGCAGGCTCCTGCCTCCTGCCAGGGTAGAGCTCCCAGCCTGTGGCTGCAAGTTGCTCTCAAGTGGGAGCTGCTGGGGAGGGACACATGCAGAGTGAAACTGGAATATCTGGTGTTTGTTTTTGTTACCTACACAATTGTTTTTGGTGTTTTTTTTTTGCAGTTGAAGTCTCGTGTCCTGATGACTCCCCTAGCAATTTCTCCACCAAGAAGCACGCCAGAGCCTGATGTGAGCTCAATCCCACAGGACGCAGCCACTGTCCCCAAATCAACCACCCCACAGGCTCTTACAGGTATGTGGACTGAAGCATGCTGCAGCAAAGGGGTGAACAGATCCCACATCTGGCAGCCAGCTTCTGTGCTTTCCAGAGCAGACAGAGTTCATGAAAATGGGACTTCTCCAGATCAGACTGATTGTAGGACTATGCTTTGACAGCACCAGGTTTGGCAGAGACCTTGGGCCCATTCTTCTTGAAATGCAGACATCAGCATCCTATGAACACCACCATTTTATGCTTGATACTGTCCCCATCATCTGTGTCACAATGACCAGACCCAAAACCATGTGAGCAGGGAGTATCTCTTGCCTCTATGGGAAGAGAAGGGCAAAGAGGGAGTTAACCAGCACCTAGACCCCAATGGCTCACAGCAACAGCAAACCTGGTGATTTCTGATGGTAGTCTTACTCCTTTTTGCTTACTTATCAGAGCAGAAGGAACATAGGTCAATGCCTTAAACTGTTGTAAATGAGAAGAAAATCAACGAGACAGTAGATATACCCTGAGATTTCAATAGAGAAATGGGTTAGATAACATTAGGTTCTAAACTAAACATATAAATCCCATTATTTCTTAGCTGGGATGCACAGAGGAGAAGTTTTCCATCTGTTCTGGTAGCAAAATGATACTAAGCATGGTGACAACGATAATATATTTTATTCTTATTTATCCTGTCACATCTGAAGGCTGCAGAGTGCCAAGCAGCATCTCACATTGTGCCACATTGCAAGATGTGGCTGGTGCATGAAGGCTCCAGCCAGAGCAGGAATGAAGGGACAGAGGCAGGCCCAAGCTAGCAAAACCTGTGAGGCTTGGCACCTGGTGAGCTTCACCTGACAGCATCCAGCAACCCATGCATGCTGCTGCTGTCCCTGGGTGCACTGTGCCTTGGCTTGCTTGGCGCTTTGAAGGTGCACGGTGCCATGTAACAATAATTACAATGGCTATTATAGTCCTGTTTACCCAGGATATACTGCTTGAGCTCCTTCTGCCGCTGGGTGAGGGATGTGGTGGCAGTGTGTGCTATGACAGTCGCACTAGATTTTCATTATGGCGATGCAAACTGTAAATTATTTCCAACTTTACGCAGCTGTCATCATGTCCTCCGCATTGCTTGATGTTTTTTTGTCACATATCTGATTTCTGTCAGAGGATAATGTTATATTGTCTGAGAGATGACAGCTCCAGTGCACTCAGCCAGCTATTATAATACATCTCACTTTAGCCTGACTTCAGGCTGTGTCTCGGTCGCCTGTAGTTACCACAGCACCAGCTCTGTGCCTCTGAGATGCAGTTAGCCTCAGCCAGGCTTAAAGATGCTTCCACAAGCACAGGGAGAACACTGATTTTTTGGCTATTGCAAACAAGCCTGATGGCACTGAGAAAAACTGCCTGCTCCACCTCTTGGACTGTACCACATCCCTTGCAGATGTGCCTTTGTGATCCCCATGGGCTTGGTGCTGCAGGCAATAGCTGTCCCGTTGGTGTGGTACAGCATGCAGGATACAGGGGATCAGGAATGATTTTACATGGAGGGTCAAGAACCTCCCACAGCCCATGGTGTAGCACTGCAGCACAGCATTAGCCTCCTGAAATCACCCTCCAGAAGCCAAAGCTTGAGCCTAAGTCTCATAAAACTAAGAACAGGGCAACGTTTCTCAAAGGGCATCTCCATGAACCAGACCAAAAAACACACAGAAAGAAAAAAAAAACAACAACAAAATGCCTCAAGGTAGAGTTTAGCTGTTGCTGAATCACCTTGGCTCATTACTATCCTTCACCCCCTGGGCCCCTGTTCTGCTCACCAACTGGGTGCATGGACAATCTGCAAAGCCCAGACCCTGGGCACATACAGGTCCTTTGTGGGAACTCCTTGACCTCAGCCTTTCCTTGTCTGTGACTATAAGCAAAAGCCCAAGCTTCACTAACTTCACTTCAGCAATGGGTAATTAGCAGAGGGATGCCTGACTGTATCATCACAAATTGCATTGATTCACGAATGAAAGAGCTCATGAAATTAATAGAAACACATAAAGCTAGCATTTGCTGGGTGCTCTGAGGGCCTTTTTGTAATAACCATGTTGATTTTGTGCCCACAGTCTGCATTTACATCAACAAACAAGCTAATCTGGGGCCATACCTCGACCAAAAGAAAGTACAGCAACTGCCAGAGCACTTTGGGCCTGAGAGACCTTCCTCAGTCCTGCAGCAGGCTGTTCAGGCTTGCATCGACTGTGCGCTTCAGCAGAAGACTGTCTTCTCACTCATCAAGCAAGGTTATGGAGGAGAGATGGTGTCAGGTACGGCATTTTTGTGCAGGGGTGAAAGGCCAGTAACAATGGAGTATCCCAGGGGTTGGTAGTGGCTTCAGTCATTTAACAACTCCATGAACGCTCTGGCTGATGGAGTAGAGAGCCTCCCCAGTAAATTTACAGATGACACCAAACTCAGCTGGAGGCTATGCTGCCACCCATAGGTACCCCAGCAGCACAGAGAGGGGCTGACAGAGACATCTGGGGGTTCAGCAAGAAGTGCGAGGCTGCACCTGGGGAGGAACAGCCCTAGGCACCAGGACACCCAGGTGGAAAGCAGCACCAAGATGCTGAAGGGATTGGGGCACCTCTGCTGTGAGGGGAGGATGAGAGAGCTGGGCCTGCTCAGCCTGGAGAAGAGAAGGCTCAGGGGGATCTCATCAATGTCTGTAAATATCTGGGGGGAAGGTGCAAAGATCACATAGCTTGGTTCTTTTCAGTGGTGTCCAATGCCAGGGCAATAATCAGTAGGCACAAACTGGAGCACAGGAGGCTCTCTCTGAGCACCAGACAGCAGTGCTATGCTGTGCAAGTGATGGAGTGCTGGCACAGGCTGCCTAGAGTCTGTGGGGTCTCTTCCCCAGGGGTCTATAAAGCCATTTGGACATGGGCCTGGGCACCCTGCTGTGGGTGTCCAAACTCAAGCAAGGATTGGACCAAATGGCTGCAGAGATACTTGCCACCTCAGCAATCTTGTAATGCTGTGGGGTGTGAACAACTGGAAAGTGCTTGAAGCCTTATCATGATCCCTAACATTGCCTGTCCTAGCTGTCCCATTTACGTGAACACGGTGGCAAGCAGCTTTGAACATCACTTCTGCTTGTGTAAAATGAACTGCTGCAGCAGTGTCAACATGATGAAAGTGAGATGTGCTAGTAAGGAGTGTTGCAGCAGTAACTCAGAGTAGGAGCAGGGCTAGCTTCAGAGCTCACTGCTCATTGCTCAGGCTACAACTGTAGCTGAGCTTTTCATGCAGTCGTACAATGAAGAGCAGCACTGGAAACCTGTGTGAGGTTCACATGTTGCTCTGAAGGAAAGTGCACAGGGTTCAGCTTTTGATATGTCCAACTGCAGGCCCAGAGCTGAACTTGTTCTCAGCTGCAGGAACTGCAGAAGTCCTGCAGCAGCCTTCAATGGAGCATCTCTAAACAAATACATCAGAGAGAACCAGAGATCAGAAGGAATTTCCCAGGAGTTTCTCATGTTTCCAGAGTGATACTTCTCACTGTGTCTGGATGACCTCTCATGTCCCACGCTGAGGCCTTGGCCTGTCTCTCAGACTGAACAGGGAATTGTTTTTAATCACTTCAGGAGATTTGTGTCACAACGTTGTTTTGGCACATGGGGGTGCCGTGGAAATGAAATGATGGAAGTGTGGGAACAATGCTCTCTGAAGAACTGCAGCTGAGTCAAGCCAAGCACTGTGAGCCCTAGCAGTTGTAGCAGTTGTACAGGGACCGCACACTGCATAGAACAGTACATCAGTGCTGCTTCATTCCCACTCCTCTAATTCTCCTATGTGCTCCATAGCTACAGGTGTGCCTTTTCTAGGAGCCTTCACACTTCTTTGGAAGTGTGCTAAGAATGACACGGATTTGGTCAAAGACACAAGAGAGTGGAGTAATTTAGTGCAAAACTTCATTGTTTTTTTCATGGTTCTGTGCTGCATGGTTTTCATTGCAAGCTGGAAGGTCACATTATCAACAAGACTGACAAATGCTTTGTTCTCAGTTCCTCTGAGCTGTCCTGGCCTCATGTACCTGAGTTAAAGTCAGCTGGTCAACACTGTCCCAAACCTCTCACCTTTTCTGGACACCCAGGAGGGATGATGGCCCTCTGGTCATGGTGGAGCTCTGAGACTGCAGCTCTCTCTCATCCCAGCAGCAGCACAGGCAGTCATCATCTTTCTATGGCTCAGCTCATGACTTCTCAGTCAGATGTGGACCACAATCCCATATGGTAGCTCAAGCCAGCAGAAAATATTGGAAGCCATTTTGAAGACAATGAGCCTAAGACTGAAAATTAGACATCTTAGTACTGACTGAAGGGTGGAGGACTAGAGAAAGCCTTCTGGGTGGTGAAGTTCAGACAGACGTATCACATAGTCCTCCCTGTGAAATTGTTGGCACTTGAATGTGTCCTGCTACAATTGGTCTTCTGGGTCTGCTGTGACCCTCCACCTCTCTGGGGGCTAGGGCCTGTGCGCTCTTTGAATTCTGGCTAAATGTATTTCTTTGACAGCTTCACCCAGGAATTTTAATTTCTTTGCCCTCACCTTTGAGTTCCACTTTGATGTAAATCTAGAGAGTGGTTCTCATCCTACTGGTGCTCACCAGATCACTTCAGGTTTCACCAGGACTTGACAATCCCTCCTCTATCCCGGCATGTTTTGTCCAACATCCCTGGAAATCTATTTATCTTTTTCTTTGATATGTCAGCTGGGTGGCTCATGGGCATCTCTGGTGAGCTTGTCCCATCTTTTCTCCTCTGATCAGATCCTGTTGAGCTTCTCAGAATAAATAAATAAATAGCCTTTACTCTTAGTACTGTATGTCCAGCCAATTTCATTATTACAATTTTCAAGATCAGTCAGTCCATCTCTGTCCTCTTCTCCATTGAAAACACTTTCTAGCTTCCAGCATCAGCAGCAGGTTCTTGTGCCAGTGTTGACCATTGCCCTTTCCCCTTGAGCACAAGGGCTGTCCTGCTGGCAGAGCCTGTAGTCTTCTCCTCACTCACCTCTCACACATAGTGATTTCCACTTTAATGAACGATTTCTCATGGGTTAAGGAATACCAGATAGACCACCACCACCTCTCCCTTGTCTGTACATGCAGTTATACCACTAAGTAAAGATTCCTGATTTAGTCAGGCAGACCACTCCTCAGCAGAACCCTGGTACCTTTTATTCTGTTCATAGACGTATCTTTAATTCTCATCTTCTCCTTTTCTTTAGAACTTTGGGAATTGCATTGTAATTGCCTACTTTTGATCATATAGAGCAGTTTTCAGTTGGATGCCTCTCTCAGATATCCTTGCACTGCCATTCATGCCAGGCTGCATTTTTCAGTGTTCCCAGGGAAAAGTGATCTGGATCACATTAATTCAGCTCCTTAAGCTCTTCTAGTCTGTTTTGGACTTCAGGTGGGGTGACTGGGTAACATACTATTAGATGTGCAGACAAATATTAGTGTGAAATCTT
Source organism: Perdix hodgsoniae (assembly GCA_035772895.1). Taxonomy (NCBI): domain Eukaryota; kingdom Metazoa; phylum Chordata; class Aves; order Galliformes; family Phasianidae; genus Perdix; species Perdix hodgsoniae. Next base: position 2,058,702 of record JAPSGF010000094.1, on the reverse strand, counting down.
CTTCCCTGCTCCCAAGTGATAAACATCCATACCTTGCTGGGTATTGAATTGCTCTTGTTTGCTTTCCAGTCTCAGCATTTTTTGAGGGGAAGCAGCACCTCCTGAACCTGCTGGCAGTGAACAGCATTGGGTATGTACTGCGCTTCCTGAAGAAGTTGTGCCGCAGCCTCCTGTGTGAGCACCTCTTCAGCAACCAGCCCTTCCAGCAGTACGGCACCATGTCAGAAAGTGTGGAGGTGTACGAGGACAGACGTATCGAGGCAGGTAGGCTGCCCTGTCAATGTATGCTCCAGGTTCAATAGTGCGGAAAAGACGGCTAGATATGCTAGAGATATGCTAGAGATATGCTAGAGCAATGCAGGTCCCTGGGAGATCTTTCCAGAGGGAAGCAGCGCACAGATCCACAGTGTCTTTCCTGGTGGCTATAGAGGAAGTTCTCAGCTGAGAACCACTGTGCTGAGAAGCCTCAACATTGACAGGGACAATTTTATGGTTGTTTTATGCCTCTTTAATCTCTCTCTCTGAGGAAACAAGGATTGTGTATCTCCGTTGTCCCTGTTTCTACTGGTTTTCTCCCATATATTTTGGCCTCCTCAACCATATCTAGCCCTGGGGTAGAAGTCTCAAAGGAATTGAAAGAGAGGTGCAAAGTTATGGTTTCACTAGCAGGACCACCCCAACTTAAATTATTTTGCTGCCTTTCATTAACACCTGTGACAAGGGAGCACACACTCTCTTATGAACTCAATTACATGTTTTCATGTCTACAATGAGAGGAAGGTGTTTTAATGTCTGCATCTTCCTTCCACAAATTGCTTGTTTGCCAGGAATAATTGAAGGGTGTACTTTGCACACTAAAGCTGAGGGGAGAGGTGTGCACATGGGGCACAAACATTTCTGTGTGGAGAAATCCAGCTGCTGCTCTTAAGCATAATGGAGGAAAAGAAGGAGCCGACACTGAAAAGCAATATAATTTTCCTCTGAAATACGGCATTTGCAGCAATCTGAATGTTTCTGAGGGGTGAAGGGATTTCAGTAAAACAGTGCAGTTCACAAGGCCTTACATTTGTCTTTGCATTTGCATTTATATTTACATTTATATTTACATTTATATTTACTTTTGCTTTTGCTTTTGCATGATGAGGCTGTATGTGATGAAAGGCTTCAGAGTTTCTGCCATGGCTGACACACCCTGAACATCTCCCCCTCCACCATTTCACTGCAGAAGTGAATGATGAGATAAGAGTGCTGAGAGTCGGGTTCTGCCATCACACATGCTTTCCCAGCCTGGCTGCTGCCTGTTTTTGACTCCAGCAGGTTATCATTAGCAATGTTGTATTATTGGTTGGAAGGTGTGGAAAATGTGGCACTGGATCCCAGGAGACAGACTCCAAGGCTGCTTTTGTTGCAGACAGATAAATAATATTCCTGTTCATAATGAAAGGCTATACTCAACAGCACTGGAGCCTGAGCCTCTGAGTCTCAGTGTGGTGTTGCATTGCCTAAATCTCCTTCCCTCTTCCCTTGAAGCCAGAATTTCTCCGCAACGAGGTCAGCACAGAGGCCCCTCTGCTTCACCGAGCAGGGACAGGTGTTCTCTGCAGTGGCGATAATGAAGGACAATGGGAGGCCTTTGTGCAGACAGGTCTGAGAGAGCCTCAATTGGGACAGATCTTGCATGAAAGGTGCAGGGCCATAATAAAGCACCACGGGAAGCCATGCAAAACAGCCCCATTTTTCATTGTGTCTGATTTCCAGCTCATAATCGAGATGTTCTTTTCTTTAAAACCATGCGCCTTTCAGCCTGTGTACCAATGAATTTAACACATGTATTGACTTCGGTGCAGTTACTCTTGATTTACACTGGCAGATGTGAAAGGCGAGGCCTGCATCGTGTCCAGTCATATTAATCCACTTACACCATACAGGAGCCACCTTTTAACCTTGCCCTGCAGCATGTGCCCCTGAGCCATTACTCACCTGTGCTTGCAGCCAGCTGCCAGATGTTAATGGCTCACATGGGCCAGGTGGGATTTGTTGATGCATGTGTATATCACTTACAGTGATGTTGACATGCCTCGGAGCTAGCACCCACAGCCCATGCCTGCAGACAGCCCTGCTGACACTGCATCACCCTCCCAAGCTTGAGTTCATAATGCCTCTCGCAACCCATGCCTGGTCCCCCTCCCACAGTCACAGAATCATAGAATCATTAAGGTTGGAAAATACCACTAAGATAATCTATTCCAAAAGTCAGCCCATCCCCCTGTGCATACTAATCGTATCCCTCAGCGTGGCATCTACACGGTTCTTGAACACCTCTAGGGACAGTGACTCCACTGCATCCCTGGGCAGCCTGTGTCAATGCCTCACCTCTCTGATAAGAAATTTTTCCTAACATCCAACCTGAGTCAGTGGCTTGGCACATCTGGGAACAAACCCACCCAGCTGCTCTGTCTTCTGGATGGTATTGTCAGCTGTGAGGTGGTATGGGTCTGTGAGAACAATTTGTGGGAAGCAGCTATGGTAGGGCCCCAGGGGTTTGTCCAAGAGATGCCCAGCCTCAAGTCTGCATCATAGTGAAGCTTGAGATGTCACCTGCCCCCATGGCAACTGGGTTCAAAGCACCTCAGAGCTACACCCTAAAATTTTCCATAGGAGCGGTAGTGAATTTTCAGCTAAAAAAGACAAAATCTCATTTAACTCTGCAAATAATTCTTCCAGTGTGCTGGAGCAACGTGCATGAGAAGCCAGTGGGGCGGGGATCTTGTTCAGTGCCCTCATTCACACTTTCTGCAGTCAGCAGGTAGAGACACTCTGCTACATCACCAATTTTTTGTGTCAGAAGGTAGACCCCTCCTATATATACTGAAAAGTATACACCACTGAAAAGGTGGTCTGACAAATGCTATATGCACTGTGAGGGCATGAGCAGCAGGCAAGGCACCAGGCTAAGATTCAGGAGCTGGGTTTACCAGAGACTTTCCCATTGATTGCATGGGCAAGGCACCCTTCTTTGCTGTGCCTTTATCAGAGCATCTGTCCAACAGCAGCAGCAGTTCTTGTCACCATGTGCGAAGCACTTTTAAAACTGCTAGAAGAAAAAGAATAACATGATAGAAAACTACATATTATTACGATCAATATTGACTGTTCAAAGCACAAAATAAACAACAGCTCAGAAATTTCAAACCCTGAGAGGACAAGAAAAATGTTGTCTTTCCCCTTTCAAGTACTGTGGCTTGTTTAATCTTGTCTCGTTGCACACTATGAGGGATGGTACTTCTGGCTTCACAGCACATGCAGAATAAATGGCTTTTACGGCTATCAGTAGCTTTGGATCTCTTCAGCATTTAATTACCTGCAAAGGCCATTTATTGCCTCATATATTCCTCTGGCATGAACATTATCCCTTAAACAATAAATAAAATACTAAGGTCAGACTTAAGGAAGGAGGCACAAACCATCCAGCCATGGTGAAATATCAAATTTAATATCGGCTCTTCCTCCAGCAGCCAGCCAAGGGCAAGTCTTCTTCCTCCTGGCTGTTGTACCTCCATAGACACAGAATCATAGAATCACAAAATCACTAAAGTTGGAAAAGACCCCTAGGATCATCTAGTCCAACTGTCAACCCATCATCACCAGCCCAGTAATCCATGGGTGCCAACCTTTTTTGGCTTGCCTAGGCCACACTGAGCAAACAGAAGTTGTCGTGGGGCACATCGAGGATGTATAATACAGTTAATGAATATAAGTAAAAAACCTATTTTTAGTGGGTTTTTTTGTTTGTTTTTGTTTTTGTTTTAATTGAAACATGAAAAAGCAGAGAGCAACAAAAACACAAGCCTAGTGAGATATTTGACCTTGCTGTTGTGAAATTAGTGAGTCAGTGTCTGGTTTGATGGCAGTGGCTGCAATTCTTTCTAAGTTCTCAAAGCGTTTGTCAGATAGTTTTTATGAAATACTACTCTTTCTGTACTTCATCCGTGACAGTAACTGTTCACAAAAGTTCATACTGCCAAAAAGTGACAACAAGAGTATGGCATGACTGTGAAGTGAGGGATGGTACTTCTGGCTTCACAGCACATGCTTTTCTTGTCTTTGGTAAGATAGGGCTTATAAAAGCCTAGGAAAGAGATATGACCAAATTTTTCTTTGAGTTGGATGTTTGATTACAACTCTATATATTCCATTTGAAAATTCACAGGTAATGTATTTGTATTGACTGAAAATGGAGTTGCAAATATACCAAAACATTGATGATTTTTTTTTTAATCTTGAGACCTATTCTCAAATTCTTTTATCAAAATGGAAAGCACAGCTTCAGATCTTTCACAGCTGTTCACAGGACTGTGTTTAGCCAATATATCAAAATGCATAAAATTATTTGCCACAACTTGAGATTGTCATAACTTAAGTTTCATTTCAAATGCTGTTTTGGTTTGAAACAAATAAGTTGATTTTCAACGTGAAGATGCAGGTTTAACTCATTTAAATGAGTGATCAAACCACAGAATCATAGAATCAAAGAATGGTCTGAGTTAGAAGGCACCTTTCCACCAAAAATGCTGTATCTGTGAGCCATTTTACTCTTCACAGATTTTACTTTTGATTCCATAAAGTACATGATTTCATTTCACAAATCATAACAACTTTTTACCATTTTATCTCAACTTAGCCACCTTCCTTCCGAAAAGTAAATGACATCCCCATAATCAGCATCCACACTTATAAGGAACTCCTGGAATTGGTGATGATTCAGTCTCTTGAACTTTAATAAATTGTCAGCTTTGATGACAATTTGCATGACATTATCCATTTTTAAAGCTTTCACAAATAATTTTTCTCGATGTACAATGCAGTGATATTTCATTGAATGCGAGTTGCCGGTGGCAATTGCGTCGTCTTGTATCAATTTTATAAGTCCTTCTTTTTCTGCCAACAATCACTGGAATGCCATCAGTAGCCATACCAGATATGTTGACAAAAGGTAAAAGAAAATTGCTTTAATGTATTTTTTTTTTACTGCTGCAAAAAAGTAAAGAGATTTAGTTGTGTCTGTCAATGGCACCAAAGAAGCCGTTTCTTCATTTCTTCTTGAGGATGGAGCTAGGATATGAAGTGGAATTTAAAGAAATGGAAAAACGTGGTTTTTACTGTATTAAAAAGTATGCATAAGGCATGTGGATAAAATGATGGGCTTAACTGCGTGAAGCATAATGGATGAGGTGATACTACAGAAAAAGTACTGCTGGGCACAAGAATTGAATTCAAGTCTTACATGCTCCATCACATGGAAGAAGCACAGACACCTTTTGAGAGTCCTAAGAGGATAAAATGTGATTGCAACTTGGTTTTAGCTTCAGGTGCATCTTTAGCTATGTTTTAGATGCAGAGCTGTATTATTCCTTCAGGAGGTATCTGAAGTTAGGAGTGCAGTCCTTGATTTTAAAAGGTTTAAAGTGAAGGTTGGAACAGGAATTTCCATTACTAAACTTTTTAAATATTGATACAAATATCTGTTATCCATCATGTCCATACTTTATGCAGTCAGACTGACAGGCATCACTACAGTCAAAAGTGACAAAACCTCCACCCATGCCAGCGTAGAGTGCATTACCTGTGGGACACACACGATTTTCTCATTGCTCCTGAGAGAATAAGGATTATCCTCAAGATCATGACTTTGTGTCAGTTCAGGCTGTTCCATGTGTTCCATGACTGTGGAGAACATGAAGGGCACTGTGTGCTGTGGGTTCCCTCCCTCTCAGTGCTGCTCGCATTGGGGCAGGTTGATATCCCTGGGGAGAGAACAGAGCTGAGAGGAAGGAGGACAAGGGGGCTTTGTGCCTAAGCTGTTTTCATTGGATAGGTTCTATAGCAGATTTTCATTTTATTTTTCAAAGAGCCTGCTGAATTTTGCTTGGATGTTCTTCAGCTTTTCAGCTCTGTTTTTCTCCTCTCCTATGTTGCCCTCTTTTTTAACCCTTTAGATTAAAAGCTTAAAAGCCTCTTCTTCCTTTATCTGTCTTCATTTATTTTCTATTTCATTCTTTCCTTTTCCATTTTGCTAACAAATAAATGGAAACCTCCATACAACTGCATTTCCAGTCCCACAAAAATAAAACACCCAATTTTTCTTAATATTAGTTGGGCTCAGTTCTCTCTCCTCAGTGGTACTACCCAGGAATTATTTGTTAGCAGTAATTATACAGAGTACATCAAAGTGCCTTTCAGAGAATATTCAACATTTGCTTGAAGAACATTCATCTGTTGGCAAAATGAGTGCAGAACAGGAGATTAAAGCTAGTAAGGGAAAATCTGCAGCAAAATGCAGGGGGACACACAGTTGGGTGCTGGTGTTCAAATGGTGCAGGCTGTGAGCAGCAGTGAGAAAGGGAAGATGCAAGGCAATGGGCAGCACAGCTGGGAGATGGGCATGGGAATGAATCTCCACCTCACTGAAAAAAATGCAAATGTGGGTTGGGGAATCACAAAGCATATAATGCTTATGGTTGGCTTCTCTATGGATTGATGAAGGGAAGCCAAGCATTAGTTCCAAGCAATGTTGTGTTCATATCACAGAAAAAAAACCAACATCAGAAATACCAGAAAGTCCATCCGAGCATTAGGCAGAGAGAAATGAAGTGCAGACTTCATGAAAGATCTTATACCTGTGTACAGACACATACACAGACCCATGCTCCGTGTGTGCTCCACCGGATCACTGAATGAGTTAATCAGTTATTAAAAGGCAAACACAGCTTGTTTTGCAGTTACTATGCTTTGCTGTAGATGCCTCATGTGATGTATCTCAAATAATTTGTTTTTCAAAGAAAAACATTGCTGTTAAATATTTGAAGTCAGTATAGTGCAGGGAGATTCATCATGGTGATAACAACAGAAATGCATTCAGCACTTTATCTGTAGAGAATGCCAGTACATAATGTGCTGCAATTTCCAAATAACACAGTTGTTTTCATACAATCTATTCTACACACAGCTTTCTGTGACTTTTATCAATGCTGATTAATAAGCATAAAGGCTACACTGAAATCTACGTGGATAGAAAAGAAAAAAGCACCTGAGTGCTGCTAGAAGCTGGAGGCAGAACAGGTGGATGGTAGCCTCCTGTCTCTGCCTACGCAGAATATTGCTACACTAATAAGGCACAGAATGTTGCAACTCTGAGAAATCCTCTTTTTATGACGTGTGGCTTGGTGCAGCACAAAGGCGAGGGAGACGAGGTCTGAAATCAGGAGGAAGAGATGAAGGGAACACTTTGCTAAAGGCTGAGTCCATATATCACTGAATTCACCTTCACTCATGGGTATTCAGTACTTAAGCAATTTGCCTGCACTGTGAGATAGAGCTAACATGTCTCCGTTGCAACACAAGATGTTTATTCTGTCATCCCCAAGTACTTAAAAAAAAATCATCTCTAGGTGATTTATACACACGAGCACCTTTTATTATCAAATCTAATTTATTTGTCAGCAGCTAGCTTGCAAATTTACTCTCCCTTTTTACTCACTTTGGACAATAAAGCCGTGTAGATCTGTTCCCAGCCAGATTCATTTCCTGGTTCTACTGCATTAAACACGATGCAGCTCTCGTCTGCACTGCAAACACTCAGGGGAAAATGGAAAAAAAAATCATCTATGCTGAAGTCTTGTAAGCAGGGCAACACTGCATTCTGCAAAATTCTCTAAAACATTTAGATCCTGATGCTAGCTGACTGGCAGCTACTCCCTGAAGAATTTTGTATTTCAGTGGACAGTGAGGGTGTAGCAAGGTGATGCATGGTGCAGCAAAGCCTCAGACTGAGCCCTTGTAAACTCATGACAGCTTTCATCTCCATGTTGTGACCATGCTTTCTCTGTTCATAGTACATACAACCACAATCAGATGAGGCTTATGTATACCTTCCTGTTCTGACTGATGAATAACCCGCTTCCTTCCCTTGTGGGTGCAGCTGTGTGAATTGTGTGCTCCTATAACTGAGGCAGAGTTACCCTGTGGTGCTTGTGCACTGTAGAAGCACCTGCTAAGGGGTGACGGTGTATTCTCATCACACTGCATGTCTGAACAGCCAGCGGAGCTAAAAGGAAAGGGCTGTGCTGTTATCCCAGAGTAAATCACAGCAGGATGACCAGAAAAGCCTTAATCCATCACAAGAAGCTCTTATCTGCAGATGGAGGCAAGTAGGCTCAAGCTACACAGCAGATAAGGTGCATGGTCTTTTTCTGACAGGGTGAAAATATGTGAGGCTGCTTGGCAGGCACAGGAAAAGATATCTTTTTAATCTTTAAAGAGCTGATGTTAAAACAGAAGATAGCAGTTCAGAACCAAGGCATATCTTCACAATGTTTAATACTGTTTACAACTCTGCTCTCTCCCTCTCTAACATGCCCCAGATGGAACTGATGGCTAAACTCACCTGGAGTGTTTTTTTTTTGCATTTCAGCATTTGTTCTCTGTGTTTTTCACACTTTACTTGCCATTGCATGAAGGCTGAGATGTGGGTTTCTAACCCTTGCTAACTGAAGCTCATTAGACAAAAATAGGGGAAATCCTCCATGAAGAAGACTACTTACATGGATCCAAAGTGTTGGTCACTTGTGCCAAGTGTTGTAGCTAAAATAAAAAAGGCAGTGCGTAGTATGGTGAAAGAGTTGTACAGGCCATAAGGCTGTGCTTCCACCAGTCTTAGCAAGAGGAAAATAAATGCTGATATTCAGAATTTCTAGATGATAAACAGAAAAATGTGGTGGTTTCTCTGGAGAAGTACTGGAGTGAGATACCCACTTCTTGGCAGAGGGAAATCAGTAGGTTAAAGAGAAGGGTGGAAACAAAATTCATGATGCTGGCCAGTGGGACTCTGCACAAAGCTGACCTTTCTTGCTTCCCACCAGCACCCATCAGTGTGCAGGGGGCTGAGCCAGGACCGGGGCGTACAAAATACAGGGCAAAGCCAAAATGTATGAGGAGTTTCTTGAGAAGATTTTGTCACTGTGGTTGGCTCCTCTCAAAATGACTGGGAGATGACACAAGGCTGGCCCTGATGGAAGGAAAAGAGAGGTCTGGGGAAGCTATGATATCATACTGCTTAAAATATTGAGTTCACAGATGGTCAACCCATTATGGAAAATAAATGGTAGCACTTAAAAAGCTGCAGGGAAGTGTCAAAGGGCAAAACCCATCACTAAGTAATATAGGGAATAGGAGACGAGATAACAAAAATGAAGAGTGGGAACAAAGGAAAAAGAAGGGAAAGAGAAAGAAAGAGAAAGAGAAAGAGAAAGAGAAAGAGAAAGAGAAAGAGAAA
>JAPSGF010000094.1:2002658-2048971 GCA_035772895.1 Perdix hodgsoniae | reverse complement strand
TAGGAGAGGAGAGGAGAGGAGAGGAGAGGAGAGGAGAGGAGAGGAGAGGAGAGTTACTGTGGGGTTCAGGAAGAGTTTTTGTCTACAGGAGAGATTTTAGTAGGGATTTTTTTTTCTTTTTTTTTTTTTGATGATGAAGAGAGTGAAAGATTATATCAGAAAAAATGTCAGGTAGGGATCATCTTTCCTGAGTATACTCTCTTCTCCATTTCCTGCTTCACTTGCAATTAATTTTCTTTTGCTTTCCTAATGCACAATGGGATACACAATTTTTTTTGCCTTTCCGGAGTGCCTCTATTTTCAGATGCTATCAAAGGTCCATTGTATGTGATCTGCATTCACACATGCACTGTTACATCCACATGGCATCCTGTAGTGGTGTATAGATACCCCTGAGGCAACTTACCACTCAGCTGAGATGTGAGATAAAATTAGTGCTTTTCTTCATGCTAAAGGAGAACTGTGGTCCAGAGGTGATGGATAACCTGACCAAAGTCATGCAGCAGGGCTGGGATGTGAGCTGCAGGTTCTCACATTGACTCATCTTCAGGAGTTTAGCTGGGAAACATGCAGGCTGCTACCTTCAGAATCTCAGCTAAATAAACCTGAATTTTTAAACTGGGAAAACAGGCCTCGCTTTTGCTTTTGGTGGCTGTGTTTTGTTGTTTGTTTGTTAGTTTTTCTCTCCTCCTTTGCTACATTTTAAAGTGTGCTGGATGTAACAAACTTCCCCATTCTTGGAAGGGAAAACTAATTCACAATGAATGGCTTGAAACTAATTCACAAATGGCTTGAGCTTCTCAGGGTAGTGAAAAGTTGTAATGGAGACTACTGTGCTCAAAGCAAAGGCTCAAGGCAGCTTTCACCTAACTCTGCTTTAAAACTACCTTCCATTTTTGGTACCTACCAGTGTGTGCTCTTCTGCTAATCACCTAGAAAAAAATACACAGTAGTACAACTGAATACAGAAGGGCTAACTTACAGATTTATGAAACTGTTGCATTTTAAGCCTCAATTAGGAGTTTAATTTTCTTCTGCTGTCTTACAAAATATGTCTTCATCTAGTTGGTCAAAGTGGGATTAGTAGATGCGAAACCCGGACACACCACTGCTTGAGCTGCAGATTGTTCAGCCTCTTTATGGTACAGCTAACAGGGAGCCAGACAGCTGTGAACACAGAAAGTTTCCACAGTCTTTTCTGAGTTTCTGGATGGTGCAGCCCATTTCTCTCAATGCCTCCAGTGCCACTGTAAGCAACCCAGCCTGTGAAATCCAGGCAGGCAAGCCTGTTTTAAGCCAAGATTTTTATGTTACTATTCCTCCTTCCCAACGCAGTGTGCCCACTGATCCTCCAGCTCCCTGCTGCTCTTGGCTGGAAGATTCTCCATCTCCTTTTGGTTGTGGCTTTTTAACACTTGCTCCAAGATTGTTAGCTTCCTACTAGCAGTCAGCACATTCTGTTTTTGCTAATATTTGAGTCTTGTTTGCTCTGGTAATATCGAGATGGTCCCACCTAGAATATGTGGTTGCTCAAGTTGCACCGGCTAGTGCATTTTTACAGAGCAGCCCACACTCAGCAGGCAGCACAGAAACTGACCAGCACCTTTTAAAAATCCATTACTTAAAACCTGTAACCACTCAAACTTGAACTCCAAGTCTTCTTTTTCCCAGTCTGTGACCTGTCTTTCCTCATGAACTACCTGTGGTCAGGAAGAGGTAACTCCAGTGAATTGCTGTTCTATCCTACTGACTGCTGATGTCAATCTGAAGACTGGGAGCTCTGAAAAGGCTTGCCTAGAAACCTGACTGTGTAAGATGATCTCCGCTCCACTTTGTCTAATGATATGAGTCACTCTTCAAATTGCCAAAGCATCTTCATCTTGGGCACATTGCAAACAGTAACAAACTGAAGCTCCTGCTGATCTATGGCAATAGAATCATGGAATCTTTAGAGTTGGAAGGACTTCTCTTTAAAGGGCATTTAATACAACTCCCCTGCAACGAACAGAGACTTGCACAGCTAAATCAGGTTGCCCAGGGCATAGGCATCATTACACCCATTGTGGAGCCCAAAGCAGTGATAGGTGAAACAAATTCATAGAATCATAGAATGATTAAGGTTGTAAAAGACCACTAGTATCATTTAGTCCAACCATACATTGATCCAGATCAAGAAAAGAGTCTTAGAGTTGGTAACAGAAATGACAGCATCTGGTTCTTCATCATATTCTCATACACAACTCATACATTCCGTTCCACTAGGAGACTTTCATCCATGCAGGTCTTATTTTACATAGATTACTGAGAGTCTGACATCAGTCAAAAAATCCCTGGTGTCCACTCACGAATTTAGGAGTCATTTATATCTATAGTAATAAAAGCTGTATGCTGTTTATTTAGCAGTGCTGTTCTAATGTGCTGTTTGTTGTTTAGACAGTCTGTATCTTCTTCACATTGTAATCATATTAAAAAAGCATTCTTTTCCTGAAATAAAGAGGTAATCATTCACAAGAGGCATAATTATTCCATGTGGTGCAGGCAGGATGCTGCAAAAAGAGCTGTCTTCTTTATGCATAAGAGGCTTTTATTGCAAGTGTTCTACACAGTAATTAAATTCCTTTGAATGAGAAAGCTTGATTGGATTTTCTTTGGTTTACAGGGAGGAGTCTGAAAGGCAAGGTAGTTATCTCAATTGCTATACAATTTTGACATCTGTTGAAGGCTAGGGAGAAAGGTTCAGAGTGCCAGATTCCCATCTCCCTTCCCTTATGCTAGTGTTATGTTAGCTGAACTCTGTTGAATTCAGCTGAATTACACTCTATTTGTATTTGTGTGGGAATAAAGCTCAGAAACCCTCGGCAGAAAGCAGAAGGCTACCTGCATGCACTCTGCAAGAATCTAAGGGAGAGAAATATAGTTAGAAGAATGTTACATGCAGTTAAAAGACAAGTGCCCAAAAGTGAGAAAACTTCACATTCGTGGCTGTCCTTCCAATGGGACAGTTGCCTTATAGTGAGTCCAGCCTTGGCTCAGAACAGGCCAAAATTTTAAGAGGCAGCAGCAAGCAAATGAAAAGTCATATAATCATACAGCAGGAGTCTGTGTTGTGGCTTGACATGTGAGCCAGGATGCTGGTGTGGCACAACTTTTGAGTATTTCAGTTGTCAAACTAAATAACATTTGTTTAACGTCAATGATTACATGCAGCTGCAAAGAGATTTTTCAAAAGAAAATATGAAGAATGTAAATTAAAAGGAAAAGACTATTACATACAACCTCAACATGTATTAGCAATGGGGTTTGGGTCTTTTAGCATAAATTCATCCTATTACTGAGTGTCAGGAGATGTGTGACACCGTACAGGTGATTTCACTCTGCTCAGATGTAGCTGGGGGACTGTGCACACAATAAGGACAGTGGCAATTTCAGCAGCTCAGAGAAACATCACAGGGAAAAGGGAGGCACTTTCCTAATCTGTGGACTCCCTGTCTGCCTGATGCTGATGCTTTGTGTATCACCCAGCTGGAGTGGGAATCTCTAAGGCAGAGATAGCAGGTACGTGTAGGGGCTGGATTCCTGAAGCTCCTCATCCTCATGTTGTCCATTAGACCTTTGGCCTTGGTAGTGTTCAGGGAACACCATGAGGCAAGTGAGACTTCCCACCCAGTGGGAGTGGGAAATGGTGGGAGAGTATTGCCCTAAACTGAGACAGATGGGTTGCATCAAGCCAAAACTTCCCTCTCATGATTCTACTGACTTCTGAGAGATTGTGCTGCCCTTTATTACTTCTCAGAAGAGATGCCTCCTGGATCCAGCCTATCCATGCCATCCAGCTGTTTGTACAGAAAGTTTGAAGTGAAGCTAAATGTCGGTTCCATTTTACTGATTCTTTCTTTTCTTGTTGAGCAGAAACAGTCATCCCTGAGGACTACCTGGATCCAGCTAATATGAAGCGGTACAGTGCAGATCCTACTGACTCTGCCTTCAGTTGTGTGGGCTCCGTGTATGCCATGCGGCAGAGTCCTGCAGATGGACATCCTGCTGGAGGCTCCTCTTCCTCCTGTGGCCATCGTCCTGCCCCGATGTCCACAGGGAGGTCCTCCTCTGCTGGCCTGCGGCACCACGCCTCCAGCCCAACAAGGAATGGGACCTATTCTGAAGGAAACACAAGTGGTAATATAGTACTTTCCTACTAGCAATGTGTGTTGCTAAGCGGGTGCCATGCTGGGGTCTTAACTCACTGTCAAATTTCCAGGAAAGTTAGCAAGGTGCACTTGCACTGACATGCACTCAGACCACGCGTGCTTCCACTTAGAAGGAGAAATAATAACCTATGTAAACACAAAATCAATTTGTTCATCATTAAGTGAAATGGTGAATGTTTTCTAATGCTGTTATTAATTATGTAAACGTATGCATTATGTATAATCGAGTGGCAATCACAACTGCCATTATCAATTTACAGATATAAATATTAATATATAAGGCGTTCTTCCCCAAGATTGAGACTGCTTGCAGGCAGGTTAATTGCATGAGAGCAGCTGTGTACAAAGTACCACGAAGAACAAATTCAAATATTAGAGCCTATCAAACAATTTAGAAAAAGATTTTGCTTCCCAGATGTATAGCCAACCTTACCCCTTGAAATACAAACTGCAGCAAATTTTATTTGAAAAAGACTGCCCAGAAACACATATTTTTAGAAATCACCCAGCTCACTGCTCAAGGCTTTTTTATCCTTTAGGGAAGAAAAGTCACTAGAAGTTTAGCTGCAGATCCAAGAGATGCCACAGGAACCACTGCTTTCAATAACCCTTCCACTCCCCTCTCTTGGTATTTTCGTCCTGATATCCTCCTAGGAAACTCACTGAGCTGATCGCTCTGCCCATTAAGGGCACTTTGCTGGTGCCAAGCCCTCTTAAAATGGGCCTCATTGCAAAAGATGGCTTCCCTCCAGGAAAGCTTTCCTGGCAGCTAATGTGAGAGGAGCAAGCAGGACAGGGGCAGCCTGGTGTAAGGCAGAGAAGAGCAGAGGACAGAGTAGATACAGTATCAGGAGAGAACTAGCTGAGATAATGGCAAGCGTGCTTTCTAATCCTGGACTGCATTTGCTCTTGTCCAGCTTTGTGCTATATCCCGTTAGCCACGACTTCTTTCACCCCAGAAAAGACCTGGGTTCATCAAATGGGTTAGGCGATTCCCTGAACTTCTGCTAACTTTTTATTTTATTTGCATTTTTCAATTTATCCATTAACGGGTTTTTATCGGTAGCCATTTGAATAGTGTCTTCACCCCTTACTAATTATTCAAACTTCATTTATGCATTTTTCATCTTGAAGGTAGATTTAACAAAGGAGTTGAATATCTCAGCCATTTTCAAGTCATTAATTTCTTCCCCTTCCTCTTTTATTAATGGAATCTACTGTCACTCCAGTTATTTTTTTCCTCTTGATATATTTGCTATAGCTTCGCTGGTCCCCCATAACCCTTATGTCCAGCATTAGCTCCTTACATTGTCTTTCTGCCCTTGCATTTTCCCTGGAAACTGGAAGGTCTTCTGCAATGGGTCAAGATTTAATAATGTTGTTACTAGCTTGGTTTGAAAATCATCATTCTGGTTATTTCTTTGTAGCGTACAGGAAAATGTCAGAGCAGCTGAGACCAAAGTTCTGCCTTGCTGTGCATCTTGACTCCAGCATGAGGCATGCCCCAGGGCAGAGCTGAGTGCAGGCACAGCAGTGCTTCCCCAGCTCCACTTCCAGAAATTGGTGGCTGAAGGACTTTGAGCCCGAAGTGGTGGATTCATATTGAGTAACCAGTCATAGGTTTTTCTCCCTTAAATTACCCAATGGCTTACTGAACACACTGCACATTTTTAGCATTAATAACAACAACAACAACAACAACAACAACAACAACAACAACAATAATAATAATAATAATAATAATAATACCATGGTAAAGTTCCTGTGCTTAAAATTGCATTATGTGGAGAAAAGCCTTTGCATAATGGATTTGAATCTATGTTCAGGAGACTGAAGCTTAAGATCAGGGCTTAATCTTGCTCATCTGTATTATTTTCTCTTCTCTGACTATGAATGTCACTGTTATTTTGGCCAGCTCAGCGGTAAGGGCTCCTAAAGCTGATGGTTAAGAAGTGAGCATCACCCAAAAAAAAAAAAAAAAAAAAAAAAAAGTTGTTAATCTGTTGATAGCACTTATCTATAATTATTAACAATGAGGGTATGCATGTACAGGAATAAGCGTATCCATATAGAGATGAGTTTGTTGTCAATGTCTCCAGCAGGAGGATTAGCAATTGCCTGTGTTCTAGGTGCTTTGTGCACCTCTGCACATCTGCCCCAGTCATTTGTGCACGTTTGTGCCACCACTATCCCCTTTCCCCTGAATTTCTTCACTGCCCCTGGATCTGCTTTCTCTGAAGCAGAGGAGAGCAGTTGGCTCTTGCCTATGGCCATGAAGTTTTCAGTGACTGAGATGTACAACACATTGACAACCATGAAGTCAGGGTGCCCACAGATTTATTACAGCAACCCTTCCGTCCTTAGAGAAATGGTGCTACTTCCAGGCAGTCTGCCTTCACCTCCTTCTCCATTTGCCATAGTGTCAGTTCTGTAGCACAGCTCTGTACTGCTGGAATTCCCATTGTGGATTTCTACAAAGCGCTGTTTGCTTCTCCTTAAAGGTAGAGACTCTATTTTTTCACAGCTATTCTATTTTTTCATGTATTTTTCTCTTTATACTTTAATAGTAATCGCAGCCTTTTAAATATGTATCTTCTCACGATTGCTTCAGTGCAGCTATGCTGGAGTTTGATTACTGTCTTGGCAAAATCTCTCTCAAAGGTCTTAGGAATCCGTGCTCTCAATAAGATGCTTCTGTGTATGCTTTTCCACTTTCTAGGACAATTCACATGCTGCTGAATCATAAACGGGCAGAGATGAGTAATTAGTGCATACATGCATCCTTTCGAATCCTCCTCAGTTTGCTTACTTAAAGACAGGGATGGACAGGGCTCATTAAAAAGAGGAAGAATTTGTCTCCAAAACCTCAAGCCAATCCATTTTATTTATTGATATATCAGAAAAATAGCGTGCCTTATTTATCAGGGTAGGCAAACATCATGGAAAAAATCATAACTGCAAAAAATATCTCAGCACATAGCAGAACAAGCTTTTCAAGGGGAATGGATGAGATTAAAACCCAAAGCTCTCATTAATGCGATTGGAAGCATGATGCCTAATTCTCCATGACTATGCTAAAATTTTCCAAACAAACAAACAAACAAACAAACAAAAAAATCTCATTTCATAAAACCAGTTGAGGCTACGACGAGATAAACATGCACTTTGCTGTCATCGTCTGCCAAACTGAAGCTCTTAAATCTGGGAAGGAATAGTCAAGGACATCATGAACCATAAACTTTTCCAAGCCTGCTTATATAAAGACAAACAAACCCTTTATCCCAAGTGTGAAGAATTGTGCGTTCAGCCACAACGTAAAGCCTCAGCCTTGCCTGTAGCCTGGGGACTTTATGCAGATTTTATTATCCAATATTAGCGGTTAATTATTACCCCCTGAGGGTCTTTGTTAAAGAGACAGTCCCACTTGCTTAATACATGTTTTTCCTGACAGCATTTCAGGCACAGGGTTCGAAGGTTGTTTTTTGCAGACGAATGCTGCAAGCACCTTGCAGGAGAGCCAGGCTCAGCACCTCCTCCAGGCAATGGCAAGGGAAGAGAAGCTCAGCCCTGGTCTCTCTGCTTGCGCGCGTGCACAGCTTGCCAGGTTTTGAGGGCACTTTCACAACCTGGAAGGTTCGACACCTGCACTGAGCTTTTCTTTTTCTCCTTCAAAAGAGAGACAAGGAAAGCCCCAGTAAGCATTTGCCACCAGTTTATGTATCTCAATCAGCAGGGCTGCTCTGGCAGTTGTGGCATCATGTCCCCATGCCACACGGTGGCTGCTGCCTGCTGTCTCACAAAGCCTCTCCTGCAGAGCCCTCCTCCTCCTGTCCCCAATGCGGTGGGAGGGTTTTTTAAAGTGTTTCCTATCCCTCTGTACCACTGAGGTCCTGCTACTTCGGCTTACTTTCTGTGGATCTGCTGCTCCTTATTAACTGCTCCAGTACGATCAGAAAGAGCCTTTTAAAATTTCATTCCCACCCCTTCTCCCTGAGGCAAAGAAATCATTTAGGCCTTCAGCAATATTAAAGTTCATCTGTCACTTCCTTTCCACTCTTATCTATCAATGGCCGCAATCCCTTGAGGCTCTGTTTGTTTGCCAAGAACATATTTAGGGAGTCTCTTATTTATCTTTCTTTCTTTAACAGGTTTAACTCCACTTTAGCATTGTATTTTCTCACTGTGGCTCTGCGGCCACTCAGCTGTTGGCTTTCCCTTCCTTCACCCTCCTTCTCAGGAACATCTGGAGCCTGAAGTGGGCTCAGAAAAAAAGCCTGAGGGGAAAGAGCTCAGCCACTGGCTCCTTTGCACCAACACTGTCTTGCCATTGGCTTTGTTGGGTGTTGGGTGCTGATCTCGTACTTCCAGCCATCCCTGCAATGGTGTCAGCTGGGATGCCCCAAGAGCCTTCCCCTGCAGGGAGCCCCTTCCCCAACCTCTCCAGTACCAACGCAGGCAGGAGGGGGAGTGCTTCCCTTTGATTACCTGAATTTCCATACCTCATCCCATTAATTTGACAATTTTTTTTTGCCACCTGTCAAAAACAGGAAATTGGATTTGACCTAGATTACGATCTCTAAAAATAATTATTGGTCCCGAGCACTCCCATCTCTTTGTAATCTGAGTATTCATTATCATCTTGATTAATTCTGATGACAGGATGGCATAGGATACCCAGGAGACATGAGACTTCCTCATTTATCTAATTCTTAGGTTAAATGTGAATACCTTCAGATAAGAAAAAATGTATAGTACTTGCCCTGCTGCCATCAAACACTTTTGTGCTTAATATAATCTTTTAGCAAAGTGATGCTATTGAAACAGAGAACTCGTGCCTTTGTGTAGGCATGAAGTGATTTATTTTTTTCAGAAATAAAGAAATTGAACTTACAGGGGTAAATTACAAAATTAAAAAGTCAGAATAAATTAGGAAACAAAATACATTTTAAAAGATATGGAAAAACAGGTTGCTTCCAACCTCA
This sequence comes from Perdix hodgsoniae, assembly GCA_035772895.1. Lineage (NCBI taxonomy): Eukaryota > Metazoa > Chordata > Aves > Galliformes > Phasianidae > Perdix > Perdix hodgsoniae. Next base: position 2,039,784 of record JAPSGF010000094.1, on the reverse strand, counting down.
CCAGCTATCAACTGCTTTTGAGATGTCTGTCTGCAAACTGATGGTTTCACAGTTTTACTGACAGCATTTAAAAGTAGCCACTTACATGCAAGTAAAATATCACAATTCATGAAAAAGCAGCAGAGAATATAGGACATGAACATAGGAATATACATAGATTTAAAATAGAGTTAATATCTATGCATAGTTTTTGTTTCTACATAGTTATATTATACAGCAGATAGGGGGTATGACAGGATTACCTTCACTTGCTGGAGGCTGGAAGAGTTCTGGCCATGTAGACTCTTTAGAAAGGTCATTTATATATTTCTCTAAAAAATCAGATTTATGCTATTGATTGCTAGACTGCAGAGCACTGAGTAGAGTTCACCCTGTCATTTCAACCTTTTCTTCTCATCCCGCTTCCTTATATTACCAATATTTCTAATGCCTGCAGAGGCTCCCAGCTGCTCCCAGGGGCTTGCTACTTCCCTTTACCCTTTCCTGGCATTTCTGGAAGCAATGCTTTCCTGGAAGAAAGGCATTTCTGGGCAGCAGTCACTTGGGCCCAGGGCTGCTCTCCTTCCACCTGGTGTGAACCCCAGGCAAAGCCGTCTCAGGTTTCCTTGCAGTCATGCAAATTTAAGGGGAAAAAATGTGATCCTCGGTTGTGGCACAACATGTTCCCTGACCACACTATTGCTGTGGCATTGAAACTTCTGCTACCTTTCAGGCACTGAGTAGCCTTTCAGTCCCCTCCCTATTTCTCCCCTTGCCCTCGGTGCCCACACTCCGCTTGTGCTGCTGGCACGTCAGACTGCAGCAGCCTCCTGCAGGTGCTGGCTGCTCCAGCTCCCAAGCAAGTCGTGGTTCTCTCACTCGTCCCTGACAAACTTGCTCAATATTACTGATGATACAGGGGCTGGCTGAAATTGCCCCATACGTTTTGCACTCTTCATCTTCATCGCTTCATGCCAAAGAGTCCAGATGGTGTCTGTACCACTGTGTATTGCATTTATTCCGCGAGCAGAGCCCAGGGTCGCATGAGTCCATATGAACACAAATCCTCGCTGTCTAATTAAGAGGACCTGCGGCTATTCCTTGTCCTTTATATCCAGAACAGTGACTTAGCAAATGAGAGTGTAATTATCATGATATTTACATCACATCCCATTATGAAGCCCATCGACCACATTCACACATTCACAGCACTGCTGCTTACTACAGTTCATCCTTTATAACTGCAAAATATACCTCATTACATTATACTGTGGGATGCGGATGCGGCAAAAAAAAAGGACCAATATGCACATAAGGCCATTATTGTGCATATATGGGCAGACCCCCACTCACATAAATCGGCACGGCTCTTTTGAAGTCATCAGAACAAGGATTTACATAAGTCACCAACCCAGCCCACTGCATTTGCTCATATGCATTATCATGTTTTGAGCCACATATTCTTATACATTTTATCTGTTGTTATGAGCTCAGAATTTCTCTGGAGGGATCAGCTCTTCTCTCCTCAGCACCTTGAAGCCATTCTGGTTCCCCTCCTTTCTACCTGGAGCCTCCCCAGGCTCCAGTTTAGCTATCCATGGTCTCCCTCTGTTTGCACTCTTCTGCTTCCCTTTCTGTCTCCTGCAGTGCCTGCTTGTTTACCACCTGCACCTCTCATTGAAAATTGCACCTTAGCAGAAACTGATGAGCAAGTCTTGGCAAGTAACATCTCATCCATTTCTTTGCTACTGCCTGTGAATATAAAGTTTGCATTGTGTGGACACAAAAACAGTAAACAGATTTCCTGTAACCTAGCATAATACAGTACTCGGGATAGTGAAGCAACGTAAGGGTATGTGTGTGTGTGCAAATTATACACATCTAAGGCTAAGATTTATAGTTCTGCAGAGACTAAGAATAAAAACATAAATGCAGTTTCATTCCGATATGCCTTTATTCACTTGATTTAAAGCTACAGCAAGTCAAAGTGACCTTAAATCATCCAGGGCTTACACCATTAAAAAGTCACATGTGCAGTGTTCATCTCCATGTATTTTAGCAGGTCTCCAAACAGGCATTCACTGGGGACCCTCAGCTTCACGTGAGCCTAAGATTAGCAGAACATTCACTAGGAACCCACCTCTAAGCTTCAAGAAAAGGCTGAATGCCTGGATGCAAAGAAATAAAATATTTGCTATACTCTGATTTTATCTCCTAGCCTTTGCATTTAATGGCAAGCTCCTTTGTTTCATGCTTCCAGGTGGGAGGGTGGTGTCTTCTGGAGTCAAGATCCCCACTGCTTGCAGATCAGACAGCAGGGGCAGCTCAGTTTAAGAGGCTGGCAGCTGGCACATTGTTCCTTCCCCAGCAGGAACCTGAGGGTTTCATGTTTTTTAACACAATTCACCAGCTGGGATCGTATCTCCTGGTAAGCAGTTGGATCTGAAACTGCCAAGTCCCTTCTCTCTCACCCCATCAGCTTAGGCTGATACACACAGATCCAACATCCAACATGTGGGGCTGTTGCACTGCTGCATGCCCACAACTCAAGGAAATCACTGCATGCTTTTATAATGTGCTGTTGTGGGCTTTTTTGTATCGATAGCCTCAAGTCCTTCGCCAGAACGACAAGATGTGGCTCGGCCATCAAGCAAGAATCCTTTGACCTGGACTGTGGACGATGTGATTTGGTTTGTGAAGGACGCAGACCCTCATGCTTTAGGTCCCCACGTGGAGCTTTTCAGAAAACACGTATGTAAAGGCCGCTCTTAGTTCTTCTAGGGGATTTAAGTCACCTGCAAGAGAGACAGCCAGCACATCACATACACCCTGTCTGTGGCTGCTATAGGGAGTGCCTGTGCTCAGACAGTTTGAGCAAGGGGCGCTGCAAGGGCTTTACATCAAATAGAGGGGCTAGACTGAAGAAACATTCACTTATCCCTCAATAGAAAAACCCTAACAACATCTTTAGGAAATGCTCATTATTTGTTCTCACTATGCCAGCATAAATTGTTATGCTAAACCTAAGAGAAATCGCACAGGATCTGGTGTTTATTTTTCACTATCAGATTGGCAAAAAAAAACACCTTGCTTCAAAGACTTTTTTTTTTTTTTCTAGGATACCTGTGATTCCTCTCCAAAGAGCTTTTTTTTAAATATATACATCTGTGAACATGTAGCAGCAGAAGCCTGAAATAGCCAAATTTGTGGACTTTTAGTATTATGTAACTACATAACCAAATCTAAAGGACCTGCTGACTTCGTTAGGCCATCTCTAGTGATAGAAATCTTAACTACTAGACTGTAAACACATATCTGATCAGGACTTTCTTGTTTTTGCTGGAGCTGAAAGCACCACATATAACTGCATACTCAGCCTCATCCACCCTTCCTTGACCAATTCAGAGGAAGAGCATCAATGGATGCTCACCACAGTCAGGGACTGAGGCCATCTGACATCTGCAGGCATGGCGATGGGATGAGGACAGAGCAGACGCAGCCATGCTAGGATCAAACCTTTGATTGCAGGCCAGGTGTTAACTTTCCCTGCCTCCTGCAGAGGAATCAGATGGCCCACATTGGCCAAGTAGATATCAGGAAGATAAATGAGGCACATGTAGACTTAAAGAAACTTGCTTTGACATGAATTTTTGAGACTTGTAGAAGGAGCTGTGCACCAGTAGAGAGAATTGCCCTGGTCTGTGAAGTGCACACTCCCAGGAAGAATATTTAATCTTGGCTCACTGGGCCTGCTGCTCTGAAGCATACCATGCTACAATACTGTCACTGCTCTGTGACCAAAGAGACCAAGCTAAATTGCCACTAAAGACTGTTTCTGTCAGCCTTTGTCAAGCACCCAGCACCTATGGGCTCTACTCATTATTGGTTTCCTTGTAAAATATGCAGTAGGTTTGAGAACCTGAGTAAGATTACCACACAACTCAATTCAATTACGCCTTGGAGTTATATATGTCTCTGCAATTTTTCAGCCTTCAAATCTCATCTGGATTAGCACGGAGACCCCAGGGGTGAGAGACAAGTGATTAGTCCATTAACCTTAGCCGTATCTTCCCGTATATCCAATCTTTCTATGAAGCAGGTGCATAATTTACTTAGAAGCACTTACTGTCATTGACAAGGCCCAGTTATCACCTGAAACTGTTGCTTTGGCAGTCAGCTCATCTGAGCTATGACACTGGGAGGGAGAAGATGGTGGGGCCACAAGGAGGGGAAGGGTGAGGAGGTATCCTGCACATGGACAGAACTCTTTCCCATTGCTATATTGGTCCATGTCAGTGCTGACCACAGTGCCCAGAGCCATTCTCCTGGTTAAAGGGAGGTGTAGCAGGCACTGGCCACAGCTTCAACATACGTCACAGGGTGTCTATGGCTCTCCCTCTGCTCTCCTCAGCAGGAGCAGAAGCTTTAGCAGAAGTTAAATCAACCACCAGGTGCAATTCTCATGCTGAAGGTGCAGGACTTCGTTAGGGTCTACTCAGAACACGTACAAGGAGCTGGCGTGAGCTCAGCAGTACCCACTCTTGCAGCTGAAAGCCGTATGTTCACAGTCATTGTATCATTATCTTGCAGCTCATACATTTGCTGCCCTCATCTCTTGCAGGAAAACAGCAGCACTCTAACTTGCAGTGGGACAGATCTCAACTAATGGGTGTGAAACAAGCTAATTGCATTGAATTTAACAGCTCCAGATCTGATTCAAGATCTTCTACTGCAAACTTGAGAGCCATGCTATAGAATCCCCCATTTTTTAATTTTAATTTTTTTTTGTAAGGGATGACAATAATACTGAAGAGAAGCCAAGTCAACAATCTGTATAGAGATTTGGCTAATATGGGGGTATTTTGGATTGACTGGATATGAACTCTCCCTCTGGCATATTTTAGTCACGAAGTTTAATTTTGACCTCTACTCCATCATAATAGAGGAAGTAATAAAATGTTGAACTCAACATTTAGAAACAGTTACATTCATACCAAATACCTTGACAGTGTTTTTACCCAATGGCATCACAGCTCCAGGAGCAAGGTTTTCTTTCTTAAGCAAATATTAATTTAAATATGATACTTAATCTTCTTTCCCTTAGCTTCTTTAAAATAATGGGAAGGAGAGGAGGAGAGCAAAGAGAGTTTTTGTAATGGATGGAGTGGGGGCTGCATAATGAAGAGCATCAATTGATTGAGTTAATCAGAAAGTGACCTCAACTGCTCATCAGCTAAATCACCTGCTGAATGGAATAATAATGATCAGGGCAAATTAGGATCCATAGCATTGCTTAATTAGTAGGTAATGGATCACAGAGGAAAAAGCACCGTGAAAACCATCAAATACAACATATACAGCATTAGTGCTCCTGTGTGGATGCCTGTATTTATGCAGTCATATTCATCAGTTATGTTTTAGCTCTCCAAGTAACAAAGTGAAGTGAAGACCAAGAGGAGAGTTATTATTTTTAAACAGATCTCCTAGTACAGTTGGGAAGAAAAGAAACCGAACAGGCAAGCTCAGGAACAGAAGTGGGGCATCGTATTTGGACGCTTCTGTGCTTTACAGTCATAGGAGAACCCACAGTGAAACAGTGTTCACTTCTTTGTACTCCAGTACTATTTGGTGCTTAATACAGCATTTTGTAGTTACAAAAAGTGTTTCAAGCCAAAGGTCTGGTATAAACAGATGAGCAGGTGACAATTTCCATCAGTTATGTGGGAGTTAAATTAAATTCATATAAATATTATTAATAAATCAAATGAATTATGGTACTACTGCTTTCAATTTAAGAAATTAATTGCACGCATCAGTGCATGTAAGTGTACTGAGGATATGCAAAATATGCAGATAGCCAGGAACAAAGCTGGACCTGAGATTCAGAGGTGTGCTATTAGCAGTTTGTGAGGCCACATCCCTCCATCCCTCCCTCCTTTCTCTTAAGATCAACCAGTTTTCTCAGCACTGGGCTTAGAGCAAGTCTGATGTTTAAAAAAAAAAATCCCAATGATTTTCCTGTCACAGAATCAAAAACACTGACAAACCTTACGGTTCCTTGAAGAATAAGTAGTAATATTTGATTAAAGGCTCCTTTAGAGTTTCCTTTTATCCTCCTTCAGCTTTCAATTTCTTAATGAAATTTCAAAATTCATGACATTTCCATCTAGGATGTGCTGTTTCTGAGTCACCTTGGGTAACGTGTCAGGACACAGCACTGCCGTCTTGCTTTTGTGGTGCTGGAAGCAGGGGGTTTTGATTTTGATCCTCTCTCTCTTTTCTGAAATCAGGAGATTGATGGCAACGCTTTGTTGCTGCTGAAAAGTGACATGATCATGAAATACCTGGGGCTGAAACTGGGACCCGCGCTGAAACTGTGCTACCACATCGATAAGCTCAAGCAAGCCAAGTTCTAACAGCTTCCTGAACAACAGCAGAACCTAAATCGAGACAGAAAACTATAGGTAACATGCTGCCTTACAGAAATGCATTCTTTTGGAGATTGTTTTTCCCTCTTTAACAAAGACTTTTTCTTTTTTAACATTTGTGCATCTTCACAATGTTTTAGTCCAATGGGAGCTTTCGGGCTGCTTTGTGTTAATAATTTGCCAAAAAGTGTATAATTACAGTAATTATTTTCTACCATTAATATTATTATGATTATAGTAAGTCCTATTTTTGTAATCAGAAGGGGGAAATCAAAAGCAAACAGTGACTGCTGGCAGAAAGACCATTGGCTGCCTGCCAGGAAGGGATGGGGTGGGACACAGCGCTGCCTGGGCTGCCACGTTCAGAGTGCTGGGGGGGAATGCGTGCCCTTTGGTCAGCCAGCACTGAACAGGAACCGCCCTGTGTCCTCAGTAACGTCTGGAAAAGCTGAATTCTTCAGTTTGAGAAAAGAAAAGAAAAAAAGGAAAAAAAAGAAAAGGAAAAAAAAAGAAAAAAAAAGTGGAAGGAAAATTCAAAGAGAGAAAAAGTGGTTGGTTTTTTTTTTGTTTGTTTGTTTTTTGTTTTTTTAAGAAATAAAAAGAGAGAAAAGGTTTTTATTGCAGCTGAAGTACCTTTTCCCACTAGAGGGAGCAGCCCTAATAGACTTGAGGCTGAAGCTGTGATGACATGGTGCTTTCCATCTGATGAGCTCTGACCATCTGACTCTACTAGCCAGCACATCTCTAAATACCCAGGAGGAATTGCAGGCTCCCAGCAGGACAAGCCGTAACCGGTTACAGTTAATTATTTCAAGAAAAGTCCCAATGCAGAAAGCGTCTCTGACAGGATGTTTCCTGTTAAGCTGAAGAGGGGGTGGATGGCTCCCACGGTGTCTGGCACGCTCAGCCATCATCTCCCCCACCTTTCTGCCTGACGTATGGTTTGCAGCACTCAAAGGAGAGAGAAAAACACAATTTCTGGGTTTGTTCTTGTTTGGCAGGTGGGAATGTTCCCCATGAGGAGGGCACACTGCTGTGCACTGCGGCAATAGTTAGGGCCAAGCTGGGTGCTGTAGGGCCACTGCCTGGTTGCACTGCTGCAGAGGATGATGCACACTTGCTTGTGTGCATATGTGCATGTATTTTCAAGTAGACTCAAAGTAACACTCCCTGGCCTCTTCCACAAAGATGAGAGGTAGGTGTTAATTGATATTCTATGTAGCCACGCCAGGAGAAAGGCAGGTCAAAGGGTGAGGAAGTGATTTGTGGAGTAGGTATGCCCTCATCTTCATCCTTCACAAATGGAGGATTATGAAGGGATACATCCATACGGTTTTAAACACTTGGTGCATGACAAGGAGTGGTAGCAAATGTTCGCTGATCATGCAGGTTGCTTTGAAGCTCACCTCAACAGAATTAGGTAACAGAGCCCTGGCAATAAGCAAGATAATAAGCATCCATTGCAGCTTCTGCATATAGCAGAATATTACAAAAAAATACCTCATGGAATGAAATTCATTTGGGTGCAAGTTGATAGAATATAACTCATATGAGAAGGTGCCACTTCAAGATCTAATCCTGAAAATCCTTGATCCAACCTTGTGTGCCTCCAGGGATGGAACACCCACAGCTTCTCAGGGCAGCTGTGCCAGCACTTCACCACCCTCTGAGTAAAGAATTTCCTCCTAACAGCTAAGCTAAACTGGCCCTCTTTCAGTTCAAAGTCATTCCCCCTTGTTCTATCATTATTAGACCATCCATGGTATGACTAGTGACATCCCACAAGACTTTGAGTAAACTCCTGGGAACTATTCCCAGATTAACAAAGTAGTCCACATAGGTTTGCAGAGTTGGATCTTGACATGACTGGATGGCTTTCTGCAGATCTTGTCGCCATGTTAAAGCATTTATAAAATGAATAGCTGAAGTTTTTAAATGAAAAGTCACATGCTACCTAGGGACACGATGTACTGAACCCGACACAGGCTGATTCTTAGAACATGTATTTTCATTGTATCTTCCTGGAGATTCTGTAAACTCACTTTTTGTTTGGAGAGTGAAAAAAAAGAAAAAAAGATTCAGAGCTACAGAATTCCCTGAAAAAGAGTCACTTCCTTTCAGCTCTACATCTCACCCTTTTCTTCCATCTCTACCCTGCAGAGATTGCAGCTGAGAAGACTGATAACACCACAGCAGCGGCAACAACGTTCATACATTTAACATGCTGAAATAGTTTTCATGTATGTATCTAATGTATACAGTCAATGGTGCTATCTCATTTGATATGGAACTTTTAGACATGTCAGGCTGTTCCAGCCTTGATATTTAATGTGCCACCTTTTACAGAGGTGGCATTTAGTGACTTGGTTTTACATGAAAGTAAAGCTTACAAAAGAAACTCCATGCTACGTTTCGTTTTTTGGTGTTTTTGTATTCTTCCCCCCCCCCCCCCCACCAAAAGGCAAGCAGGCAACAATCATTATTGCAATTATAAGTAGTTTTTCCTCTCAAGACTTGTCAGGGTGGTGGTTATGACACTGTGCTGCATGGAACATGTCAGGCCAGGAGGAAGCCACAAAGAGTCACCTGCCTGGTTGAAACACTATAACGTGATGGAAAACACAGCAATGACAGCTGGGTAGTGGAGTCCCAGGCCACCAGAGCAAGTACAGCAGCTGTAGACACAGAAACAAAGGGGTATAAATAAATAAATGAATAAATGAATGAATGAATGAATGAATGAATGAAGCTGCTTACCTTTGGAAGGCCTCAGGTAGGCAGCAATCTCCAGTAAGAAACCCTCACCTCCACTGCCAACCCTTACATGAGGTCTGGGAGGGCTCCATCCATCCTGGCTCCACCCCTTCCTATCAGTCAGGTACATTGCACGCACCTGAGCTCATTTAGGTTGGTCCTAACTTCCACCAGGTGCTCAGTCACCGTTTCAGGCTGTGACTTAGCATTTCTGCTACACTATGTTAGCTGTTGCTCATGTACTGCTGGTATAAATCGCTTAGTTTGCTATTCTGTTCACAGCTCTCACTTCAGACTGCATCCAACCACTTGCACTTCTTAACTCTTCCAAACAGGTGGGTGGATGTGCTTGTCTTTTGTGTGCAATGCATCTGCCTGTTCTCTGCTTTTAAATGCAGCTGCATTGGAAAGCACTTGGCTTGCTTTAGGTAGTTTCAATACATCATGACCCTTTGCTTTAAGAAAAACAAAAAAGCAGGCAAAGCCTGAAGATATGGGGAGAGCTCTTCCATTGCTGAAGTGCCAGCTGCAAAGCATGAGAAGTAGCAGAACTTGTGGCTGCAGAGCAGCTTCTCCCATCGCTCTCACACTGACTCACTGTCACGGCCCCATCTCCCACCCTGACAGATGCCTCCCTCCCAGTCCTAACTGGGTTTCCAGAAGTGCCCAAGGGAATGCTTCTACTACTCTGAGTGCACTGCCTTGCTGGAGGAGCACGGTGCCCTTTGCAGCGCTAGCAGCACAGGCCACTGTGATTAATGCAGCCAGGCACCCTTGAGATGGGCTGCAAAACATCGCTCTGGGTTGTTACTGCCCTGAAACAAATTGCTCAATTTCTACAGCTTGTCAGCAGTCTGTCAAGAGTCACACATCTTTCTTTCTTAAGAAAAAGCATGTTGGTTCATTGCTACTCAGATTTCCACTTCCCTCGATCCTCCCTTCGTAGCTGGTATTATGGGACTGCTGTGCTCACTTGTGCTACATCTGTACCAACAGGCTTGGGGTTGTTAGGAAAATAGTTCATAATAAGCACTTTGGGGACAAAAATCTTGGGAAATCAAAGGTCAGCAAAAGCCTCTCTCTTCTTCCAACATCTCTGTGTGCAGAGCCTTAGCATGACAGCTGCAGAGCAGGTCCCAGGCACTGCTGCCCATAACTGGTTGGATGGAGTTGTATGGGTTTTCCTCTCTCACCAAGAAATGGAATCCTGAACCTGCACCCTCTCACCAAAGAAAGTGGGCAGATCTCTGCATATGTTGCCTCAGTCCTTGCGATAGCTGCACGCTGCCTGCTGCCTTCCAATCCACTCTCCCTTCATGGACAATTGGAAACCGATTCCCCTGGAAATCTAAAATTTTGCTTGAGAAAAAATCACTTTTATTCGCTGCCATGAGTTAAATATTATGGAAACATGTCTGCTAACAATTTGCTTTGTGTAATTTGTACTAATGCTAATAAGCAACAGCTGCAATGCTTCCTGCTGTAAATTCTTTTGTGGTTGCAGTGGTATTATCACATATGTACTTCACAAATATGATAGACTCTAGCACAGCTCTCTCCTTCTGGCACCGGCTCCAGCAATTCCCCCTCCTCAGCACACAGCGAAGCGGACATGGATTTACAGCCTCTGTTTCCTTTTGCCCAAGCTCCCCACCAGGTGCCTGCGGCCAATGGGGGTGGGGGGAACATGATGCATGCACGGGGATGTCCCCCAGCAGCCGTGTTTACTGAGGTTTGGGCATAGAGGTTCTGGTCAGAGGCTGAGTGCAGAAGAAGTAAGATTCACTTAAGAAACAGAAAGAAAAAATGGTGTGCAATGCTCTGCCACCATAAGGCTTCAGCTGAAACCCAAGAATCTTTCAACTGTAATCTTAAGAAAAATATTTCCCTCGCTCATGATGTTAAATACAGCACGTTAGGCCAAACCCAGGTCCCACTGAGGTCCACGTAAGTTTTCCTATTGAATTCATAAGACCAGAGCTTGGCTAAAAAAGCAGGTCAAGCCTCAGCCATGTCCCACAGTAACCAGAGCCTAACACGCAATCCCAGCCCCCTCACAAAGAGTGGAGACAACCACTGCTGGCCAGCCCCGTGCCTCTGCCCCCAGGAGGGCTGCTGGTTCCTGGTAGAGAGCTCTTCCAGCCCCCATCTACCTGACCCCAACACTTTCTCCTGTTTGTTTGGTGTTGTAGCTGTAGGCTCTGTGAAAGGCAGTTTGCATTTTCCACTTAGCAGCAAACCAAAGCGCTGAGGATTTTCAGCCGTGCTGCTCAGCAGAAACTCGCCTTAATCTCAACATGACTTCACTGTGAGATTTCCACAAGTTCTTGAGGAGAAGCCCTCAGTGGAATTAAAAAATAAAACTTCTCAAAATCAGCCCTGCTGACCCACAGTTATTGGCTCCTTCAGCATCCCCAGCACTTCATCATCCTTCAGACGGCTGAGTCTCTTGGAAGTGCCATAACTGAGCAGGACGTCGGGAAGGGCTCCATCTCTGACTGGAGTCTCACTCCTTTTGGCCTATGGGCAGCTGCCAAAAATCAGAGCTTGAGCCTGGACAGGAGTGTGTGTGTATGTGTGTGTCTGTGTGTGTGCACATGTTGCCTGGCTGCATGGGCAGGCTGTGAAGGGAATGAAAGTAAATCAGAGTAGAAGATGAGCTTCAGAAAGTCCCTGTTGCACAGGTGTTCCCACATTTTGTGCTCTCCTCCAGAGCACGTATACAAATTGAACTTTCCCTGTGTAGAGCAGTACAACTTTATTAACCGAGTTTTCTCCTGGTGCTATAAAGGACTGACATCATGCTGCCCTCTTCTTTCTGAACATGAAATATGGGCCTCCTATTGTATGGGCCTCCAACCAGCCTCCTATTGTCAGGGATCTCTAAAAGAGAATAGGAAAAAACTGGGGACCAAGCAATACAGGGATGAGGACAGAGTGGAGCAGTTACACAGCTTCCTCTGTCTTTCAGGTGAAACACAGGAGAAGATGGGGAAAGCACATCTGAATTGCAATGATTCCAAGCCAGTGATTAATTTTATTCCTCACATCGATGGTTTCCTGATCAGTAATATTGGCTCTGAGCATTTGCTGCAGTGAGAGTATTGTGAATTGGTCCACGCGCCCAGGTTCCACCAAAACCAAATGACTGTCTCTAAAACCTATCTGTCTTCCTTATGGCATTGTTCATATGTTGTACCATGTAGAAAGCTATTGACAAACTTGGTAAGAGTCACTACTTAAAGAAAAATAGCTTTTAAATCTTCTTTATAACACAAAAGCTTCAGAAAGCAGCTATAGCCATAGCTGTGTAGCAGGTTAATATTTACCAGCTTTTCATTTTATGCCTCTTAGAAATCTTGTACTAAAAGAAAGTGTCTTGCTTACACAGTTTATATGATTATGGGAAGTCAATCTCAATTCCAGCAATCTGCTGTCAGTGCTGTAAATTTAGGAGACTTATTCTGCATTTTTAGCTGTGTAAATGAGATCTGTCTGACACTGCTAACTGTTCAAATACAGGCAAGTTAGGGCATTGTTGTCAAAACTCAGTTATTTGTGTTAGAGTGGTGTGTAGAGATTATATCTGGTGCTGGGCAGATGTATCATGAGAGACTCAGCCTGCTCTGGAGAGCTGACGGATGGCCTCACAGGGCAAAAGGGACAACTGAATGGGAAGGCTTTCCTAGAGGCAGTTTCCATTCGTGTTGCAGATAAAGGTTAAACACAGATATAAGTCAATTACATGAATTTCTCACAGCCATGTGATGGAAAAAATAGCAGAAGACTGAGAAAACTGAAGCAAAACTTCCATGAAGGATAACCTCACTGCCTGCTTCCCAACACTGCTAATCCTGACCTTTGCTGAAGCCAGAAGTTCCAACCCAGACCTCCTGTTCTGAATCCAGCACCTTATCCACCAGACCATCTGCTCACACTGAATACCAGCCTTTCTCCCTGTGCTCTCCACATTATATTTACTCCTAATATAGTCCTTGCCTACACTTTCTATGTGCCCACACAGGCCTTTAAAGGTCAGTTAGTCCCTTATCCTCATTTTTCTTCCCCTTAATCCTCTGCCCTCTTGTCCATTCCCTCCAAACTTCCCATCCCCATCCTCCCCCCTCTCTAGTTAAATTCAGTTTTTTCTCCTCAGCTACTCACTGGCGATATCACTTCTTCTTTTCCTTCCTTTCCATCTTTCAGTGACCATATATGTATCTCCTTCACACCTGTTGCAGCTCCTTCTCTACCTTTTGTCTATTCTCTTCCATTCTCTGATTTGTTTCCCCTCTCTCTTTCTCTGTAGTTTTCTGCAAACCTTTCCCTCCTGTCAACCGAATACCCCAACACAGGAGGTTCTAGTGCCAGGTCTGTGTGATAAAGACCACCATGCACTGACACCTTTGAATTAGGCTGTCTGTATTTTGTTGACCTCCTCTTTATCTTGCAGAAAAAGCCTTCCGCTCCTTTCATTCACCAGCATGAAAGACACTTTGTGAGGATGGTTCTTAACTAGTTGGCTGATTACTATTTGCAATTAAGTGCTCAGCACTTTTACACAGAGTGAGCGTGGCTTTCTCCTCTTTCTTCCATCTTTCCCTGTGCAGCCTTTTGATGTTCAAGCCTCTTAGATGCTGGTTGGCTTGAAGGGTCTCACTTACAGTGCCCAATGGGTTGAATCATGGACTCGCACCCCATAGCTGATGCATGTTGAGACCACATGAACCAGGCCCTGCGCACGGTACGCTATTAGGCAGGTGCAGGCATCCATATGTGCCAAGCTAAGAGCCACTGGTGTGACTCCCACGGACTGCAGAGGGATCAGGTTGGAAGGCTGGTTGGAAAGAAGAGGTGCCCCATTGTCAACAATACAGACAGCAGGAGGTAGGAAAGAGGACCAGTGCTGGCCAGCTGGGAGGCGATAGCAAAACAGAATCTGCACTTGTATGCCTACATGAAGCACTGTGACGACATCCATGTGGAAACTGGCACTGCAATGTTTACAGCATCATCCTTCATCCTGAAGTACGTGCAACAATGCAGGATAGATTCACACATGTACGCATGAGTGTGATTTTAGTAATGACTGTAGCTTCTGTGGGGCTACTGCATACTCCCAGCAGTGGGAATGAGATCAGATTTTGGCTCTGGGTCTCTGTTTCCAAACAGCATGAAGGATGAGAACAGTTTCCATCCAGCTGGAAAGTGACAGCTTTAAATCAAGCCACGAAGCAGCGCTGGTCCTGCTCACGCTTCTTTACTGGTGCTCTGAGCTCCCTTCCAGCTCCTCAGCATCAGCCTCCAAAGCTAGTGAAGCATGCACAAGGTTTTTTGATGTATGCGCAACTACCAATTTTTGTACTGCTAATTGGGCTCGAAGAGTGTTAGCTTTGATTTTTAATATGTTCTGTAATTTGTTAGATAAGCCTCAGTTTCTGCAGTAGCTGGATAAGCACAGCTGCTCCCATCACATCTTGCAGGTCTTTCACAATCTAGATTTTTTTACATATCCAATACATACTAGTGTACTTTTCCTAGAGTGGGTTAAGACAGCTCTTTCCTTCTACTGTACAACCTTCAGAAAGGGACATCAGATATCAAGTGAATATATAGAACTATTTTCATTTTTTCAAGCATGCACAAAATCTGCCGGAGAAAAAAAAATCTAAACATACCAACAATTTATTTGTAATCAACATTTAAAACTCACAGTCTTGTATTCAATCGCTCCAGAATTTATTACAGTCTATACTACTTACAACTGACACCTCACATCATTCGAAAAAGGACTGCTCTCATCCAGATCCTACAGAAGCTAGCAGAAGACCATCCAGAATGTGACACGGGCTTGTCTGCTGTGACTTGTCTTCAGAAAGAGCAATCAGCTGGTGTGCACCCACTCACCAGGCTCCCTTCTTCTGCCAGTGGGAATATTAAAAAGGGAACGTGAATAGCAAGATCGCTGTTTTAATAAAAATATGCTGTAGTGATGAGATTATGGGCTTGAATGATGTTGACTGCAGCCTTAGGTTTTGTGACTCAGCATAAGGTGTATATAAGGCAGGTTTATGGCAGGTTTATTATGGAATTGGGATTGTTCCACTTGTTTTCATCATTTTGCCTGATTTTACTCTACACTTGTGCCACCAAGTTCCCTCTCTTCCTGCTGGTAAAAGCAGCTGAGTTTATTTTACCAGGAGTACAACTCGCACCTGGGCTAGATGATATGAGTGATGCTGTCTGGGACTCTTTGCTTCAAGCTGACCACTTGACATGGCTTTTTGAACCCAAGAAATTTCTAGTTTTGTGAAGCCTTTGTAATTCTTCCACTTCACGCTCATTCTGCTGTCCATTCCTTTTAGCTTGCACAATATTTTAGTATTAATTTATTTTCCTATTATTGTCAGGCACTGAACAATTTCAGGTTAGAGAAACAGCTTATATGTCTATGACTTCTAATGAAAGTCTTCTTCATTTTCAATCAAGAATAGTTACGAAAGATGATATACAGGACATATTATTGATTATGCCAGGGTTCCCAGATGATGCTAACAACAACCAGGGAAAAGACATCTGCCCCTTAGTTCCACTTATTGGAAAATCAATGCAAACCCTTTAATATGTTGCTGTTTCTCAGCTATCAAAACCTCCCATAATAAATCATCTTCATGATGAACATCATATTATATTGAATAGTTCTGCATTTGCTTTGTGAATATGCAAACAATGGAGAGCTGAAGTAAAATAAATGTGAAACTTATGGGTGAGAATAACATGACAATAAAATATCTGGAGCCCTAGAGCAACAGAATTATGACAAGCAGCATATTAGTATTACTCTCACCTCATTTCAAAGGGTTATATTGAAATGATTTATCTTCAGTTGTGAAGGCGTGTGTCTTTCTATTGTATGCATACATATAGATCTGATGTGTGCACACAGATATGCACATGTCCACTGTATGCATATGTCCTACATATTCTCACATACAAGCAAAAAACTGTTAAGTTAGCATGTTCTATATGGATGGGTCCAACATACTCTTTCTTGTTATGTACAGTTTCAGTACATAAGCAACCATTTCATATAGTGTCAAACTGTCATTTTTAAAAATATTTCTGCAGACATTTTTTTTAATTTTTTGTAACTTAATCCTTCTAGTAGATTCTCCACCACTATTTAGAAATGTCTCAGTGTACTGGTAGATGTATATTGACTATTCTCTGTGCTGTATGCCACTACTCGTATCTGAATTAAACTGAGTATTACTTGTCTTAATGTTCTTAATTTTGTACAACACACTTTTGTTTGGGTTTTGCAATTTAGAATCATAGATTCTGGCTTGGGTTGGAAGGGACCCTAAGAATCATGAAGTTCCAACCCCACTGCTACAGGCACAGCCACTAACCTCCAGATCTGGTATTAGACCAGGTTGCCCAGGGCTCCATCCAGGCTCGTCTTGAACACTTCGAGGGATGATGCATCCACAGCCTCTCTGGGCAGCCTATGCCAGCACCTCACCACTCCCTCTGTAAAGAACCTCCCTCTGACATCCAGTCTAAACCTTCCCTTCCACGTAGTATGTTTAAGAGTGTAGTATTGAGAGGGACCAGCAGTGATAAAGCAAAATGGTCCTTAATCCTCAAGTTTATGTTTTACAGAAAAAGCTGTCAGTTTCTTTTACAATTGCAAAATTATTTCTGTATTTTTTAATAAAGAATTTGATTTTCTTGGTCCTACACATATTTTATCTAATAAACAGTATTTTTTTAAATAAGGGCCTGGTCTCACTTTGTACACCTGCAGTACTCATGGACACATAAAGCATTCTTATCTACCAAATTCCCAGTGGCAGAGTATGCATCTCTGCAAATGCCAGAATTACCTCCTACTCTGTCCAGTGCAGAAATGATCTCACATTTTTTATTCTCATTTCTCTCCTATGCAAATAAGAGATGGATAGCAAGGCGTCAGCCTGTTGATAAATCTCCACTACAATACATTAGCATCAATGCTCATTTGCAGGGCAAGCAGTTTCTTTGGTTCTCTGCTGAAATAAGGGTAGGGTGTCAATTTGAAGCAAGGGCGCAGCACACAGGCAGACTCCTAATGTCTCAGGCTGCATCTACATGTGCAGACCATGCTCTCATTTATGTTCATGTGAATCTGAAGTGGCTCAGCTGAAGTCATTACTGTAATTCTAGATTTACACTGGGGAGAAAACAAGAGCAAAACTTGTCCCAAGACCGTAATATTTCAAGGTTGATTTGCCCACTTTACATGCTGGCAGCTAGTGGAACACTCCAGCAATGTATAAATAAAAAGCCTAAAAAAGAGCCAAAAAAATCTCAGCTCAGCTACCTTTAAAAAACTTCCCCTAGAAAACAAGAAATGCTTTCCCTGTTATGTAGAGTTGGCTCTAGAAATACACTGCAGTGAATGGTTCTCCTCTTTTTTTGCCCTTTAATTACACTTTCCTCTATGATGCTATCAACTCTACAGCATGATGAATTTTCCCTTGAAGTCAATTTGCCATCCACATCAGTGAAAGCGAGAATAAGCCCCTGGATAATAGGTTTTGGGTCTTATCTTCTTATTGCTCTCTGTAATCATGTAGAAATCGGCTGCAAAAACTAGTGTTACAGAGACAGTGGCAGCGCATATCCAAGAAACACTAGTAGAGTGTTTCTAGTTTTCTAATAGAGAAAAGTGGGTTCAGGTCACTCCTTGATTTTTGTCCCCTCTTTATGAATCCTGAATTTGAGGTAGACTTAAAGAAATGCTTTAAAGTTGTCTTTCCTCATGCCATTCCTTTTTGTGCTGAGACCAAAGATGAGGCCTTGTATGGTGGGTAGCAGCCCACACACTGCTCACCACCAGCTGTGGGTCTCACTTGTGCCTCTAGTCGAGAGACAAGAAGAGAAAGAACAGGGAAGAACCTGTCTCTGTGCACAGCAGTCAGAGGCCTTGACACAGTCAGCACGAAGCCCTGAGCCAACCCCTGCGAATGATCGCAGTGTCCTGTCCCCTGCCGTGGGTGGATCCTCAACATGGATGGCGGTGGATCACCGTGTTAGGCCCCAGTTTGTACCTTGAGCCTGACCTCAGTCACACACATCCCCATGCCCAAAAAACAGCACTTGGTTTCTTCTGGCTATGAGAAATTTGCTTTTTTCACCAGGCAGTTCTTTTATCTCCAGGCTTTAAAGCCAGAAGGAAGGTTTCCTTAGAACTAAATATATGCAGAAGCTGCCTGAAGTCGTTTATAGCCTGGCTTCTGAGGTGAAGCGATTTAATTTCATAGTTAGTTTATGTGTCTGCAAAGTGCTCCGTTGCCTTGGTTTGAAGCTCAGACACTGTCTTCAATAAATATCACAGGGAGGGAGAAAGATACTTTCTTTGATTATGACAAGCCTATAGAGTAGAATGGACTTGTGGAAGCCAGCATTGATCTTGAAGATCACTGAGTAACACAGGCTGCGCTGCAGTTTCATTTGCTATTCTCTCTAAAGATCCCAGCTGGAGCTCACAACTCAGCTCCATTAGGAATCACATAAGGAAATCAGACATCAGCATTCCTGCGCTGCCCAACTCACAGGCTGGGAGTTAGACTTCAGGCAGTGGATGAAAAAATACATAGCCATGCATGTATGTGTAGAGACATACACATACATGCATATACAGATACAAATATATATTAATGCCATGTGTCTGAGCTTGTAGTCCAAAGCAAACAAAAGACTTATAATCACTTTGTAGTTGTTATGTGAATATAGCAGGCTTTTCCTAAATTTTTGATGTGACGATCTGACAGTCCTTCCCCGTAAGAGAAAATGCTCCATACAGGACCAGTCAGTCATTTGGAGCCATCCAAGAATGAATATATTAGAGAGATGATCGAGCTTTATGCAGCTCCCACGTACAAGGGACAAAAACGAGCTTCTCTGTGCCAGAGGCATTTCAGCCTGTTCTGGTTTCTGCAAGGGAAGCCTGCCAACTCTGCCATGGTTGCTTACACTAAACAAGTTTGGGAAGGATCTTGATTTATCCGGGTTTTGAGGAAAACTTCTGGTTGGAAATATATGCAGGCAAGGTGAGTAATTAAGCTAGAAAAAACTGTTGAGAGACAGGAGTTGCTTCCCATGCCCTTGACTCCCTCTGCACATCCCTGAGAAGAGCCGGGTTTAGCAGAGATTTGCTTTGGAGGAGACTATACACACTATTCCAACCCTGTAAATAATTCCAGGATTGTGCTGTGGGAGAGCAGTCAGGGGAAAAAAAAACAACCCCCATTCATGTCCTGGCAAGGAGACTGGTCCTAATGAACACATCTGCTTGACAGTGCCATCTTGATGGCACATATGCCACCGAAGGCTGAGCAGGACGTTCCTTCCCAGCTGTTTTTAGGCCACTGTGACATCTGGTGCAGAAGCTGAGGAGGAACAGATGTATCCCTCGCTTACTTGCTCTGTGCCCTGTTGGAGAGCGTGAAGGAGAAAGAGGCATCTTGAGCAGTGACAGAGAGCTAGGTCTGAGGGATAGGGACAGGAGACTGAGACAAAGCCCTGGAGATAGATCAGAGGCTGGGAGGTGCTTCAGAGAGCACAGCCCCTCCAGACTGCCGACAGACTCATGTCCCCATGTCACTGTGCTGGCAGCAGCCTCCCCACGCAGGGCTGGGGGCCAGGAGCACAGCTAGCCCCGGGGCACAACTGTGACACTCCAGCATGACTCCCTCCTGGCAGTTCCATTTCTGGCTTTACCTTGACCCCAGGCCTTTTCTTCCTCCTTCTTGAGCTCTCCCTCACACTCATTTTTATTCCTCTGGCTTTTCAAACGATCACAGTTCTTTGTTCGAAAATAAACCATCTCTTGAAATACCGTTACTTCTCTCCTTGAACTTTTCCCTGTGAATGACTTGACATTAAGCTGATAGTTGCTCTTAACTAATTGTTAACCTATTAGTTGAGATCATAAAAATTATTGAAAGGCCAAGGCTAAAGCTGTTTGAATGAGAAATATTTCTACAGAACTCCCTCGAGATGGAATAAAAAAGCTCCCGCCGACAGAGCGGCTGCCAGTTTCAGACTAACGGGTTTGAAGATGATGTTTTGCTAACAGCAGTTAATCAGAAAATTCCCATTACTAATAAGGCCATCACTCTTGGCTGAAGCTGCAAATTACATGTTATGTATCTCAGTGCTCAAGATAAAGTGTTCCTTAAATTTTGCATCTGCAAATGTAATGTTTAGCACAAAACCCCATCAGGAAGAACAAGAGGAAAATTGAAAAAGTGTCATATACATTCAGCATCAATTTGCTTCTCTGTCACTGAAATTACGTATCTTTTTTTGTTTCAGTATTTATTGCCATCTTGATAAGTGGGGAATGAAAACCTAGAGGGCTGAGTTTGATCTCAAGCACACTGTTGCTGTATGACAGTAATCCTAACGGCAGATAAAGCCCAGTGAAAGAGAGCACAATGTGGACCAGATGCTTAGGACAAAATTAAAAAGCAAAGAACCCCAAAGTTTCATTGCAGTGTTACATCTTGATTGTCTGTCAGATCTTTCACTTGCTGACAGTGCTGCAAGCCTGACTTCCTTCCACTGATGCAACAGTCATTCCAGATTTCAGCTCTCTTAGTAGAGAGCAGGATTTTTGCTATTAGTGTCCAAAGAGGAGTAAAAGAATGTGCTTTATTATGGCTAGGAAGCTAAAGGGAGTCCTTGATTACCAGTCCCTTTCGTACTTCTTTCCTTGTCCCAGGCACTCTGAACTCAGAGTCCAGCAAGTTGCTTGGAAATGAAAAGAGAAAAATACCAATAGCAAAGTAGATACTGGAGCTTTTTACAGTGTGAAATGTTCTCTATCTGAATTCCCAGAAACAGCTATATGAAAGTCAGCTGCTTCAGGCAAAGCTTTTCTCGTGGCATATGGTCTTTGCAAGGACAGAGTAGTCTCACCTATGCTGACCAGCCCCTGTGAAAGCCTGCTGCCTTTGCATCCCTACACCCCTGGCACCTCCCTGATACCCTGAGCAGCATCTCCAGGTTCACTTGGCTATGTGAGAGAGCAGGATCTTGCCCCACACACTCAATTCTGCATAGAAATGGTGAACACATATAGGCAGACACATGCCAGTGGCAGCAACCATGAATGCACACTAAATGTATGCACATGCTGGCTTGACTGTGGAGCAAACTGTTCAGCCTCCACGCTGAACATGAGTGGGTGCAATCAGACAGCTCTCAGCATTGGTGCTGGTGGGGGTGTTCCCTGCTTCTCGGTGCTGCTGAGGCTGTGCTTCGGACTGCTGGTCTGCTGTCTCCAAGGCTGGGGGCAGCCCCTTTCTGGAACACAGACAGAGCTGTGGTCCCCTGGGGAAGGAGAGATGCTGTAATGGTGTGCAGGCGGCAGACAGGAAATATTGTGCTTCAGTCCAAGAGAAGCCAATTCCCTCTCAGGGAAGAAGCTGAAAGACAACAGTTTTGAAGGAAAAGCATATGAGGCCCTGGAGAATATGCAATACGTTGTGCATACTATGTGCCCTTGCCGCGGCATCAGAAGTTGAGAAGGGCTCAGGACCACAGCGTCAGAGCTCACTATAAAAGTGCCTTTTGAATTACTGGTGCTATGCTTTCTTGGCACTAAAGAACTCGCCTGTGAATTTTTCAGTTGAGATTATGCTGGCTGGTGATGTCTGGTGTTTTCTTCCTTGCTTTCTTTTCTGTTAACACATCTTCTGCTTTCTCTAGTATGCCTTAAGAGCTACATACGTTTCCTGTTGGGTGGAACTTTGTATTTTTTGGCTGTGCTGTACTTTCTACATTTTCTGAGCATATTTTCCTTCTTTCGCTTGCACCTCTGTATCCTTCCTTCACTTAGCCACTAGCTTTGTTTGAATTAGGACTTTCCTCTTCTTCACTCTCCCTGGTTAGATAAAACGGGTTGTTTCTTCTCTTAAATCTCTCTATAGTCCACCAGAAAAAAAACACCTTCAAGGTGAATTGTTCTTTCAGGGGCAGTGTTGAAGAAACAGGATCTTCTATCTCAACCATGACGAGTTGACAGGCATGAAGTTTAAGTTCCAGGGAGCATGTCTAGGAAAGTGAGAACTCATTTTCTGTTGCAGCTGTACAACAGGAAAAGGTACTCGTGGCCTCAGGGCAGACCAGTGAGCTCTACTGCAGTTCTTAATTTTCCGTTTCCTGTGGCAAAACCAGCTCAAAATTCTCTTGGTCATGTTACCTGATCTTTGTCTCAGTCCACCTACCTGAAAAGGGGCATTCATACTGATTCTTCTCTTGATGAGCAATTTTAGACATTATTTCTCATGTTCTGGAATCCGCCTGAAGTCTCAGCTGTTGTAAGCTTAAAGCTAGGCATGGTGAAGTAGTACAAATTCTGTTAGATAGTCTCATGCACATACATATATGTATATACACGTATAAGTGTCTTTCTGGTCCCTTGGGAAGTGATCATGAAACATGAAAACCTGCCCATCCATCCCAAAGAGGCAGGACATGAACCTGGCTGTTGTTTGGAGTCTCCCCTGAGCACCCTGGAGGTTTTGTTGTTCCCAAACTGCTGATTCCATGCCCTGTGCTAACAAGGAGACTTAATTGGGTGCATGCCAGTGAAATTCTCACCTGATTTCCTGAGAAAGAGAGTGTTTCCTATTGATCTCCTTTGCCCAGCCAACCCTCAGATCAGCTGACAAAACTGAGCTAAAAGATAGAGCCTCGAGGATCCTTGAAGTTTTACTGATGGAGCCCTCACACTGACACAACACCTTTTCTCTGCGAAGGAGCCAGCCTTGCCATTGTTATGACCGGTGTCTCCACTGCCATGAACAGCTACTTCTACTAGGGACAGAGGTCGCAAACCATGATCCTCAAAGCTTCCTCTTAATGCCACCTCCAGCAAAAGTTGACATAAGTACTCTAACACTCACCAGGGATGTTCCCTGGAGAGCCTAGAACTCAGTCCAGGGCATCATCAGCAGTTCCTAAGCCTTCACAAAATGAGACTCGACACCTTACTCCTACTGCAATCCTGCAGTATCCATAAAATAAGCATTCTTATGGCTCCTCTTGTCTGCAGGGTTTTTTTTAAAGCTTCCTCATTGGACTGAAATTTATTCTGGCTTATTCCATACCTCAGAAAATGGTCTAGTCACCGACATGTCAAATAAAGGACCTGACTCCTTGGCACCAAGTTGTCTTTCTAAAGGACTGAGCTCCTCTGAGATTCTGAACCAGCAGGATTTACTCCTTAGTTCCCGGAGGTTTAAGGCTGTGAATTCTAATTCAAATGGAGCACCTCCTTCAGCTCACATAGCTCTTCCACCCTGGAGGGATATAACATTTAAGATGAACCCATAATGTTTCCTATCAGCAAGCTTCAGGTGATCTCTGCCTTCACAGACTCACAAATTAAGGGACTCTAGGGTTTTGTGCATTGACCAGGAACATAAAGTCAGATCTTAAAATTTTCAGTACTGTTATGAATCGAGTAATTTACAAATCTCCTCCTAAGCAGTTAACATAGCCAACTATTCCTGGCATGAGTCAGGAGAAAGTCCTCGCCTGAAAACAACAAAATCACAGTGGATTGGGTGTGTGGGGGAGGCAGGAAGGGGATAGATTTTCTCTTTTTCTTTCCTAAATTTCCATATCCCGATTTTCCATTTCCAAATGTGAGGCTGTCTATCTCCTGTGTTTTAATTATCCAATTTGAACCATTTTGACTTGGTCTTGATTTTATTGACTTCGGTATTTTTGTTGGCTCCAACAACAGCCATCAGCAGGGACTGGGAATGGGTCCTTCACAGCCAAAACCATATCCTGTTACTGCCTGAGTGCAAGAAGCATCACCAATAGCTATGGGCAGCAGGGGTTTTCTATCTACTCCAGAGAAAACCTACCCGAAAGAAGATGCAAACCCCTAAGCCAATGTGTTACACTGAAATAATAATAATAATACAAACATTAGAATAAGTTACTCTGGGTTTCCTTTAGTAGTTACTGTTAATGAGGTCACTGGCTGTTTCTTTTGCAGAGAACTGTGAAGCGTGGGCTTTCAAATGTGAACTGGTTCGTTGTAAACCAACTGTATAGCTCCATACACCAGCTGCGTAGACATAGACTGCAAGCCTTGCTTAGCTCAGAAACCATTTCAGATGAACCATCTGGGGAAGAGACTACAGTTTAAGAAGTAAACTGAATTAAAAAGCATGATGAATGGCTGCAGATTTCTCTGCTTTGCATGCTTACAAGAGAAATCAGAGCACCTACATTTGGTGCTAATAAAAACTTTATTAACACTAATTGATTTTTACACTGTAAATTTATTGCCTAGATTTTCGTCCTACGTAGCCATGTGATATAACACTGTACGGCCCACAGACTATCTACTGTTCTCTGTCAGTGCTCCACAAGAGGATATTGTAATTTCCATACCCAGTTTTGCAAAGTCCAGCACTATAGAAGTCCCTGAAGCTCATGTGACGACTGTGGCTGACTGCAAAAGTGCTGCTCCATTGGAAACACCAAGGTCTGGTCAGTTTCAGCTCACAGAAAGAATCCCAAGCCTGAAGCCATGCAGAAAGATTTGGGGGAATGGGAGAAGGAAGCTGTGGGCAGTCAGCATTGACTGAATATGCCCAGAGCTGAAGAGAAGGATGCAGCAAACAAGACTAACTGAAAATGAGCTGGATCACTTCAAATAAAAAAAATATTTGCCCACTGATCCAAAAAATTCAGTGTCTGTCATTTCTGAGGTTGCAATAGCTGTGTTTGCTTTTATTAAATTCTGCTTTCTTGAATTATCACCTCTGCCTGTGTGTTTCCATTTCAAAAAGAGCTGAACCTTTTCTTTTCCTCTCTATTTTCTTGCTCCAACTTTCCCTTCACCTTCATGAAGAGAGAAGGCCTGGAAAATTTCAGCCTTCTAGGTGA
Organism: Perdix hodgsoniae; assembly: GCA_035772895.1. Lineage (NCBI taxonomy): Eukaryota > Metazoa > Chordata > Aves > Galliformes > Phasianidae > Perdix > Perdix hodgsoniae. The sequence continues at coordinate 2,014,657 of JAPSGF010000094.1, read as the reverse complement.
AACTTTTGGATAGCCACAAGCAAGAGAAAACAGGGAGATATAACATAATGGAAACACTTTGGCAGCCTCAGTTGTGGCTCACTAACACTCCAGCCCTAATGAAAACTTTCCTGAAAAAAGGCTGGGGTGGAAACATTAACCCAAAGAGAGCCTTTCCTGACATCCACACTGTTTTATGGGGAGCAGAGCCCTCCAAGACTGCATGTGGAGCATGCTGGTGACCCTGTCATCCTTGCAGTAGGCTCCAGCTACATCATTGGTGGCTTCAGGCTGGTCGGAGGATGCACAGCCACCCAATCAGGCCTTCACAGACATGGTTAATCTGCTTGGATTGGGCTTTCTCCAACACGCCCCATATTGGAAGGGGCTTACATATGTAAATCAGAAAATTATTTCTATCCAGGGTTTAGTCCAGGGAGAGAAGCAACCCAGCTATTATGATTTGCCCATGACAGTGCATTCCTGGTTTGCAGGCGGTCTGATCTGGTGTTCCCCAAGTACCATCAGTGCTGTACCGGACAGCTTCCCTGGACCTACCATCCCATCACCCGCCAAGTTTCCATGGAAAGGATACTCAACCTCATCTGGCAGGAGCCAGAAAAGCTGCTCACTAAGCTGCTGGACTCCCGGCAGGGCCAAGGGCCCAGACAAATAACACCATCCTGCAGCTCCATCACCCTCAGCTGCCAGGTTGTCCTCCCTCGTGGGGCAGCAACTAGCAAATTCAAGAGCATTAGTTCCAAAAGCAGGTTACCAGCTAAGGGGACAAGGCCCCGGCAAAGTTTCTCATGGCTTCTCCATAGACAGAGCTGCCCCATCTCCAGAATGGATGAAGAAGGCTTCAGAGCCCCTTGGTAATCTGATGACCTCAAAAAGCAATGTGTTTGCTTGAGTTCACAGGCTGGCCCTTCTGTAAAAGATTTGTCAACAGTGTCGGCTAGTTTGCAACATGCAGAGCCAAAATGATCTTTTTTTTTTTTTATTAATAATTTCTTTTTTATAATGTGTCTAACTCTTTTCTAACAGGTGTGATTTCAAGAAAGGCTTGAGGGCTTCTGAAAGAATTAGCACATTTCCCTGCTAGTAAAGGGCCAGAGAAGTGAAAGGCCACTGTCACCAGCACTCACGTGACAGGTTTAACTGCCTCCAGAATGTGCTGCGCATCCTTCCCTCTCACGGGATCTCTTCTCCATCCACACGTTGCACAGGGCCCCGTTGCCAGACTTCAGAGACCGCTGCAGGAAATCCATGGTGTAGGCATGTCAGCATTGGGTCCATCCCAAGTCCTGTTTTCCAAAGGGACCATATAACCATGCAACACAGAGCAGCAAAAGTGATTCTGTTCTGCCTGTGTTTGGAGCCTTCAGAGTATGAAATTTTGTGCCAACTCTCTGGGACAAAAGGGCTCAAGGGCAGGCACAGTGCAATCTGTACAAACACCACAGCCTCAAGGCAAACACCAAGGTCAAAGCAAAAACAGATCTGGTTTTCTGAAAATAGGTAGCCTCTTGTCTCTGGCCCAGAAATAGTGCATGTGGTCCCAGACTCTGTCAGTGAGAAGCAGAGCAGGAAGAAATAATGTTCTTTTGACCATGGGCAACACCGTGGTCTGAGCTTGTATCATCTGTGCATGTACTGTGTGTACAGCTGTGCAACTCTTGCATCTCTATACAGAGATGAGTATAGATCTATATACATAAATATATTTTTTTAATTATTATTTTTTCTTATGCCTATCAATCAGGAGCAAGTCAGATTTGTGGTAAGAGTTGATCATTTTTCTCTGGAAAAGCAATTATTCATTGATTTGGAAGACAGCAGTAAAAAACAACAAACCTCTGACATCACAGGAAGGTTTCTGTCCCCACAGATGAAGGATTGCCACACAAGCAGTTGACTTTGCATCCAACGTAATGAGACATGGTGAATTAAGGAGTAAAGGATCCTCAAACAGCAAATCTACCACTGGTGGAGAAAGTTTATATTGCATCAGAAGCTGTGTGGCACAGGGCTGCTAATTCCTCCCCTCACTGTGCATTTCAACCTCCCCACCCCCTACAAATCCCTGCCCTCCCCCAGCATGAACCAAATAGCACAGTCTTTGCAGATCTGTTTCAAGTCAGGGCTAGAAGCTTCCAGGAGGAGTTGGGAACAAGCAACTGGGGCTGATGGCAGAGGGAAATTTAAAATGATAATAAAGTGCAGTGGCTACTGTTTAACAACTCTGTCTTTGATTAAGATTACACTAATATTAAAAACAGGAACATCAGAGATGGCACGTCCTTGTGAAAACATTCCATATAAACACAAAGGCCATTAAGGGATGGCCTTTAAAGTTCACAGCATCTTGCCAACATACAGGTTTCAGGCCATTCACAGGCCTAGATATATGAAGCAATGGAAGGGACAGATACTGTAATTACTGGGATGTACAGACATGCATGTGTTCCAACCTTCACTTCAGAGCAATAAATCTTTGTTAGATAGATAAATCTTCAGTTGATAAGAGAAGACTCTTGCAGATGGTTCTTGTAAAGAAAATGTCCTTTCACGTTAACGAGCCTTAAAAGTGAACAGTTCCATCGATTTTGGTGGGTTTACTTACAAAAATGAAGATGGTAGCATTTCTTTGTAAGAAACCTACCCAGGACACATTTTGTCACTGCACTTCAGACACATTTTCAGCAATGCTTAGTAACTTTTCCAAACTGAGAGTCCAGTGCGTTGCTTTTTTTATCATTAAAACACTGATCTATAGCAGTCATTATTTTTCTCTGGAATAGCCCTCGATACATTTACTGCAGGCAGGTAAGGTATGATGGTTTTACTACCACACCAGGGAGTAATTGTGCCACTACCATTCTGTACTGATGAATTAAAAATAAGCGTACAAGGCTCACAAAAATGCCCCAAAAAATGAGTGTAAGTATCTTCAGGGTTTACTACCGTGTAGTTAAAGGACTCTATGAATCTCATCTTAACTCATGCAAGTGGTTACCGATAGCAGAGCTGCCTAGAAGTTCCAAGTCTATTTCAAACCGCATCTCTGTGACTGGCACTCATTGGGAGCATCATAAGAAGGAGCAAAGACTATGAATATATCCTAATGTTTTGCCATTCACTACCAACTAACAGCTGGCTTGTGCTCTGGAAAACATAACTCTGAATGTTCTTCCCTGTGTAAACACGACATCCTTTTAGAAATTACTCTGGCTCCAAAGGCAATGGTTTCCTCGAGTCAATATCCAATGCTAAAAAAAACAACAACAACAACAAAAAAACTTGTACTGTTTTATTTTTATTTCTTTTTCTGTATTGGGCAGAGTATGCAGCAATATTTATTGCATCTACCCATCCATGCCTTTGTTTTGTTCTTCCTTCAGTCTTCAAACCAGCATCTCAGCCTTTCACATCTCCCTTCTCACAGAAGCCTGTCCACGTTTCCAACAGTTTTATTATCCATTTTGTTATCCATTTCTTTCTCTCATAGTAATTGTCAGGTAAGCAGTTCTAGCTCAATAACAGCATGGGCATAGTGTTTCCTAGTAGTACTCTTGTCAATCTGGCATCTATCTCATGCTGTGCCAAGGAGCTTCTGGGAGCCAGGAATGCCTTTTTGCACTGTTTGGACCGCCCTGCAGCCCTAAGAGGCTTTGTCATCAGCAGAAGTTACTTAAGCAAAGTGAATAATTAACCATTAATCATCTGAGTAAGTCTAACCAAATTCCGTGGCTTATAGGATTGACTCTTTTTGCTCTGAAAACTTTCTCCAATTAGGCAGTATTTCAAAAGAGGCTGTGGGATTTGGATCATTACATGTGGCAGTTCTTGTGGGTTCTGAGGAAAGGGCCAGAGGGAATGGCCTCCCTTCTCATGTAAGCAATGAAGTGACATCCCTAGAAACCACTCCTTTTAGTGTCCTATTAGTATTCTGACATATCATTCATCCTATTAAAAATTACCTTGTCACCTGTGCCTTTACTAACTGTCATTGCACAGCTGGGGCATTAGCAGGCAATTCATTAACTCTACCCTGTTTGAAGCTATCTCACAGCTGCTGAGAAAGGGTGTGTTCTGGTTGGGACATGGCCTGCCCTGTAACCATACAGATGCATGCATCTTTGTGTTATGTGACCTATGGGTCACAGCACTATATTGCTTCGGGTACTCCCCAAATCAATTTCAGACACATCTCCCCCCTTCATCATAAAATGGTGAAAAAAGCAATGACGCTAACAGCTTTGTCAGGGACGTGGGTGAGATTTAGATGAGGTCTGACAAAGTGTTTGGAAGAAATAACATTGCTGCTCTTCACCCCACATCTTTCTTGGAGATTTTTTTTTGCAAGGGTTCCCAGAGAAAAAAAAAAAAAGAAAGAAAAAAAAAGGTGTACAAAACTCCTCTGTTTAGCTGCTGGTGGTCCCTTTTCATGAAATAACTATCTTTCCTTTTTTTTTTTTTTTTCCCCTCAAGGATAATGGAAGGATAATGGTTGTTTTTATTTAGTTAACTAATTTCAATCAGTTGAATTAACAGTAAAAATTCATTAGCTGTAATAAAGTCAGTTTCATGTCATGGGTATTTAAAGCAAGCTTACCGCTAAAGATATGGAAACTTTATAACAGTTCTTAAAAATAAAATCCCAAAGAATTATGCAGGACCACTGATTAAAGACCTACACTCTCTGTGTGATATTACTAGAGTAACAGAAATAACTTTTTTTTTTTTTCTGTTCACATTTCAATTACTCTTTGGACATGGAGAAATACTCAGTTTACATTTTTTTTTTCCTTTCCAGTTGTTTCCTACATTCAATTTACATTAATGCTGATCTTAAAATGAAATCTGTTCTATTTGTTCCTCTTTTTAAGTTTGTGGTATCTTGTACTCTCTGGCTGACCCAGACCATGCTACAAAAAGGCATATTTATAAATCCTTCTTTGTTGTTTATTTGGTTTCTATGGTATATATTCTGCAGGAAATCTGCACATGTCTTTTTATTTGGGAAAAGGAAACTTCATTAGAGGGGCCTTCTTTGTGCGTAAATACTTAAGAGAACAGAGTAGAAGCAGTTACAGAGAAGTCCAGTGCACAGTCAATTGAAAATCCTGGTAATCTGCTAACTCTTCTGTGTGCCCCCCCCCCCCCCCCAGCCACCTCCATCACAAGTGGCGTCACAGCTCTCTCAGTGCCAGAAGCACAGGGAAGAAGCAGCCTTCATCCTCTGATCAGTGAGCGTAAAACAAAAAGAGAAACATGGAGAAATCATCTTGAAATTATGTGGGATTAACAGATCTAATTCAAGAAATCCTCACCATATTCACTGATGGATGCATTGAGTCAGTTAACATCTGCTTCCTTGACAATGCATTGTTTCCCAGGGCCCGCATTTCACAATGCAGATAAAGCATTTGCTGAGGCACTCAGTCTGTCATAGCCCAGTAAAGGGGCAGCCCCAGGTTTACCCACAGCAGAGGTAAATGTCAACTGAAATGAACTCTAGAGCTCATAAGAAGAACAGCTAAGAAAGCTGTTTCCTGCTCTTTACCTAGGGAACAAGAACAGTGCTTTGGGACCTGGCTTTCCACTAAATATCATAAATAACTACACACAGCAGTGAAAAAAAAAGCAAGCTTCTTAATTTATTTCCATGAGTTAGGCACATACTTTAGGAATAAGTGAATCATTCTGTTGCTTCCTGTCTCCTACCAATAAAAGGGGAATTATTTTAAGCATTATGCATGCCGATGTACAACAGCACTCAATTCTTACAAAGAGCGGCTGGGTAATTTTAGCGAAGTCCAGCAGCACGGTGATCCCAGGTGTGCTGGAGCTGCCAGACCTGAGGGCTGCTTCCCAGCAGGGAGTCACAGCTTGGAGAGCAGAAGGTGAGGGACTGCTCGCAGGAATGTGAGGGAGGGCCTCGGTGAGATCATTTGTTTAGAGATGAAATGCACTGTTTGAGCAGCCCAGCAAGAAATTCACCTGCTTGCAGCGTGTAAAACTCTGCAGCCCTGTGATCGCGGCAGAGATACACTGAACGTGACCCAGTGAACTCGCAGGGCAATTATTAGCACAGATCCCAGAGACCTGCAGAGGCAATCATATTCCTAATTCATACCGATTCAGCCTCTCCCAATATCCAGGCACCTAATTCTTACCAAAATATTTACCTCCCCTGAAGCCTCCATTGAAGATCTCAGTGCAACGCACCCCAAGTACATAACACCTAAAGGTCACAGGTCCTTCTTGTCCAGCAGGACATCACCCAGAGATTATAGGCATCCCAAGCCGCTGATCAAACCACCAGCGGGTCAGAGGCTCACAGACAGGAAGGCAGCTCTGGGGATCCCTCCCATAGCAGCCCTGCCCTCCCCGCGCCGGGACAGCGGGGCTCCCTGCCTGTCTCTCCGTGAGGAGAAGCAGCCCAGGGGCAGCGAGCACAAAGCCTCGACGGCCCTGGCGGCAAGGCCGCCATTTTCTCCCCTGCCCGGCCGCTAAGGGTCGCGATCGGCCTGCCTGCCCGGTGCCGGCAGTTAGAACGCAGCCCCGAGTCTCGCCGCGGGGAGCCGAGCCGGGAGGGGTGCGGCAGCGCGCCCCGCAGAGCTGCCGTCCGGCGCGTCCCACGGCGGCCACCTGCCCGGCCCGCGGCTGACACCTTGTGGCTGCCAGGCAGCGTGCCCGCCCTTGGCGGCGGCCGGCGAGGCCGTCCGGCGACGGGGACCGGCTTTGGGCTCGGCTGAGCGAGGGCCGCGGCGAGTTAACCGCCGGCTCTGCGTGGCCCCTCGCGCCGCCGGCCCGGGCAGCCCCTCTGCCCGAGGCCGGCGGCTCCGCGGGAGCACCGCGAGATGGCGCCACAGTGCGGGAGGTGCGGCGCCCCGAGCGGAGCCTCCCGGGAAGAAGGGACCGACCCGCGGGCGGTGTTTCGGGTGGGGGTTTGCCCCATCCGTCCCCGGCTGGGGATCCGCTTGCCGGCCTGCCGTCTGGCCGGCCCGTCTGTTCGACGTCCCCCGTGCGAGTGGGGTGCAGCCTGACCCGGAGTGGGGGCTTGTCTCTCTGAAACGAAAACGCGTGTGCAGAAATTCCTTGAAAGGTGTCCTGCGGCGCAGGCGGGCGTGCAGGCTGTGGTCGCTGCCCTTGGTGAGCCGTGGCCGTTCCCTGCGTCGCACCACGCTGCAACAGGCTGTCTTATATTGACTGACACCGGGCCTGGCACACAGAGACTGAATTTGTACGGAAAAGTTTGAGGTTTCTCTGCCAGTGGTGTGTTTGAAACTCAGTTTTTCCTTAGCTATTTTTTGTGTTGCACCTTGTCACAGAATCACAGAATGGCCAGGGTTGGAAGGGACCTCAAGGATCATGAATCTCCAACCCCCTGCCACACGCAGGGCCACCAACCTCCCCATTTAATGCTAGACCAGGCTGCCCAGGGCCCCACCCAGTCTGGCCTTGAACACCTCCAGGGACGGGGCATCCACAGTGGCAATCCCTATAGCAAGGCATCCAGACAGGCGAGATTTCACGGTACCTGCCACAAAGATTATTTGCATCTGTCTTGTCAGGGTCAGAAAGCCCAAAGTTTGGCTTTTTCAGCAGAGAAATAATGTGTTTTTGAACAAAAGAGCCCAACTGCGTGCTGGCTGTGCCATCTTTCGTCTCTCTGATCCCCTGCTGCAAGCTGCCAGTCTCTCTCTGCATCATTATTTGCCAGAAGCATCTGTGATTTTAAAGTAGATCTCTGTGGTGCCGCATTTACCACAGCAGCCTTGCTCCGTGTTTTGCATTCCCAGCTGTGGGAGCCAGGATGGACCTGGCCCAGTGAGGCAGGCAATGGGGCCCAGCCCACAGAGGGGCATGGCAAAGCTGAGGTGAAGTCACTGAGGGGCTTCATCTGAATTCACTCATGTGGCATTTCATTAAAGGACTTTGCACGCATTGAAATGATGGAGCAGAGGCCATCATGTTGGCTCTGCTGGCTAATTAGCCTCTCAGACCTTCTGCTCCTCTGGAAGTCCCAGCCCTGCTGGGCAGGATGGGGCTTTGTGCAGCTCGTGTCGAGTGGCCAGGTTCCACATCTGCGGCACTGGTATTTTGCTGGTCTGCAGGGCTCTCATTTGGCCTATAAACTGCAAACATCTGCTGGGGTTATGGTCGGCTTGTTGGCTGATTTCAGCAGGGGTGGTGACCTGCTGTACTGCTCCATCAGTTCTGGAAGAGCAAACTGGAGGCAATGTGGAGGAGTTTGAGAGAGCAGGAAAAGCACTCACCCGGTCCAAAATAAAAACTAGGTGAAAAAAAGAGCTGTAGAAATAGTAAGATGCTGCAGCTTGGTATCCCAGCATCCCTGGCATTTTTCACACATTCTCTCCCTTGAAGGCTTGGTATTATTTTTTAATGCATGTTGACAATTGAGCAGGATCCTTTATCAACCCAATAAGAAAAACAAAAATCTAAAGTCACTTAAGAGGAAGTAAATTATGAGAAGCAAATGTGCCTCATGCCTACACTGATAAAGTACATTTAATTTGATTTAGTCAGGGAACAGTTTATATTAAAATGATATAATAGCAATTAATTTGCAGTAATAGCCCTGAACACAATGACATCTTCTGCTGTTAATGCAGATGTCATGTCCATCTCAGAGACGCATCACCCCAGTTTGGCAGGCCCTGTAAAAGAAAACTCTGCTCTCCAGCACAGAGCAACCCCATCAAGCTTTCCCTCTTATTACTTTGGACTGACAGAGATGTACACGAAGGCAGGACTGGGCTGTCAGACTCTCAGCATTCACCCTTGTTTCTTTACAAAGTCCCTGCTTCCAGTCCACCTCCCTTCCCTACCAGACAGAGCAGCAATGACTCTGGATTTGCTCTAACTGAGAGCAGATCTGTCCTTTCTTCAGTGGAATATGTATTGTTCTTCCCATATAAATTTGGTTTAGATGCAGTCATTTGGGTGAACAACTGCAGAAGATACTTATTCCTGCCAGTTATTCTATAGTCTCACTGAGCATTGATTTCCAGGGCAAGCAGGGCAGCACATGTCGAGAAGGAGTGATGGAGCACAGCTCAGTGAAAATAATACATTAGGCCTGACCTGGGCCCATTTCTACTGGCAAAACAGTCTCTTTGTTCAGGAACTTTGTCCATTTGGGATTATTCAACAAATGGAAGTGTTTTGTACAGCAACCCTGTAAACTACACAGGGGTTTCAAAAATAAACAAATACAAGAGAAGACTCTGGTGCTGATCCTCACTCAGTGCCTGATAATTACTCATGAGTGTGGATGGCAGAAGAAAGGAGAAGAAAGAAGAAAGATTTCCTGTGATTACAGATCCTGTCTGTGTGATCCCGCCAGTTAGTGACCTGCATTATAAAAATACATGTAATGAAGTCTCCCCTTGGGTTTGTACACCTGAAGAAAGCCATGGCAGCTCAGAGTACAGCTCACACCAGCAGAACTGCTTCCCGTGAGCTGGGCGAGTTCCTTGAGGGCACACACACAGAGCCCGTGTGCCCAGCTGCTCACAAAGGCCAGTCCCCTGGCACCTCTGCTGGGTGTCTCTCAGGGGAAGCACACTGAGAGGACACCTCTGTATGAAGCAGCTGGCCAGCCCCTCAACTTAATGGAGGGTGGAAGACATGATTTTTTTAAATCAGCCGTTGTAAGTCTTGGAGTGGGGATGAAATTTTCCGTTAAGTTCTGTATGATGGAAAGGTTATCACTGTCTATCGAATTTTCCTGGATTTTCCTGTGAGAGCAAACGTGCCTGACTGATAGTGCGTGGCTATCAGGCACGAGGAAAATTATCTAATTTATGGCCGGCATTGAGAAAGCCACCAGAAACAGAATAAAATAGTTCTCCATATGGTATCGTAAAGCTTCCAAAAGCTATAGTTAAAGAAAACAACAATGCTGGCGGAGAAATTCTCCTTTTGTGTATAAAGTAAAGGGTTACAGCGACAAGGCTGGTTGCAACCAACAGGAAGGAGCGACGTCTTTGATTGTCCTATATGAATTTATAGCTTTTATGCAGAGGATTACAAGTATTAGATGCATCTTTGTGCTAACAGGACTCATGTTTTGAAGTACAAGAAAACTCTACAGTTACATTCTGTGGAGGCTTCGGGACACAGTTTGCCAAATGGAAAAACATTTGGAGGTTTGGAAAAATCTTGCACATAAATTACTAAAGGCACGAAGCGCCTGAAAGATGGATGAAATCAGAAGCCAAGGAAAAGCAGCGTGTGTGCCAAGGAACAAAAAAAAACATGTAATGATTTCTTTTAATGACTCTCCTGCAAAATGGAGAGCAAGCTTCCAGGGCATGTCATATTCTCATAAAAGCAGCTTGCCTGGGTGATGAGAAATACCCTGTAAGTGGCCAGACCAAGACCCAATTTTTCATCCTTTCTGCACGTAGCTCTCCATTGATTATGTTAAGTGCTACCCACTGGTTAAAAACACAGAAAGCTCATTGTCTCTGCCTGTGGCAAAGGGCAGCTACACACTTGTTAATTTCCTGATTTATGACACCTTATAGAAGGAACTGAAAGTGGGCACATGGCGGCAGGGTTGGGGTTGTGGAACACTATTAAAACGGAGGGAGATCAGGAAGTTTGTGATAAAGAAAAGGCAGGCTCTCGTCTGACATGTAATCTCTCTCTTGGCTTGGAGTAAACCTGCTCCTTCAAGGCAATGCCATCAGCAGGGTCTGGCTCAAGTTTCACCACTAAATCTGAGTCAACAATCTCTAATCTGGACACTGGGCTTGGGATCCAGGCTCAAGTTGCATTTGGAAGCAGACAACAGGGGACATGGGAAGGTGGGGGCCAGGGGGAGTGGGTAGAGGAGGAAAAAGACAATCTTTGTTTCTCATTTGATTGTCCACACAAGGCTGAACTGAGGTCATGTGTCTTTTTTTTTTTTTTTTTTGGGGGGGGGGCATCTCCCAGATAGAGCGTCGCACCTCTCTGGCCTTGAAATTACCTTCCTGACACCTACATTAAGTACAGAAGATATATGCCCAAGAATCAGGGACGTAAGTTTGTGGAGCAGCTCAGATTTGGAGTTCTTTTCATCTTTCTGACATGTGATACCGTGACATAAGCTGCCTGCAGTGGGGTTGCTATGCAGATATACAATTTCTGAAAAGTTACACCAGGAAAACTAAAACCTACCGATGGATTTAGCATTTCACGAAGAAGCAGGGTAAAATGTGCAGCAGTGAGACTAAAAAGCTAAAAAAAAAAAAAAAAAAAAAAAAGGTGAATTGAACTTTCATGAAAACAATCTCCCTAAAAAAAGGATCAATAAGTATAAAAGTATCTTGTTGCATTCTTAGCCTTTGGGCTAATCCAGCTACTGTATATAATAAAGGAGACACTGTTTGCTTAATGGCAGGAGCAGAAAGAAGGGGGAAATACTTGGGTACTACTCCCCCTAATTCCATCCTCTTCCCCCTCTTTGTTGCTGCCTCGCAATGATTTTATTTTGAAAAATAAAGACTAGAATAAAAAATATGTTGTCTGAGGCTTCAAGCCAAAAATGTGCCAGCACTTTCCCTTCCCACCCCACCCCCCCAAGCTCCTTAGGCCAAAAGCCTTAACAAAAGCTGTTTTCTGTTTGGAAGATCTCTGGGTCCTTCACTCTCTTTCCTAACCCCTAACACAGGAAATGATTTTATAATTCACATTATTAAGGAATTCAACTCATGCTCCCCCCCTCCTGCCCCACTCCCTGGATGCCGACCGACGAGAAGCCTGCGGCCTGGCACCCGGCCTTGCCGACCCCTTTGTGTCAGCTCCTCTACCTGACCCTGTTGTAAATCAGATCCTTGGACCTCTCCGGCAGGCAGGCAGCAGCCAGTGTTCCCCAGCCTCTAGAGGCACTTGTTTACTTCTAAGCTTGAGCTTAGAAGTATACCTGTAAGCTAGACAGAGAGATGCTCTTGACTCCTCCCCCCCCCCCCCCCCCCCCCCCCCCCCCCCCCCCCCCC
>JAPSGF010000094.1:1989502-2002558 GCA_035772895.1 Perdix hodgsoniae | reverse complement strand
CCCCCCCCCCCCCCCCCCCCCCCCGAGCATTATGTCTCATGTATGTATCAGTGTTCTTCAGTGGATGCTATGACACAGGCTGTGCTAGCAGGCAATAAATCAGTCTCTTGGTACCTCAATCCCAGTCCTGATGGAGTGACACTGGGACAGCCTGGGGGCTGGAAACTCCAAAAGCCGAAGCAGTGGTGTGCTGGGGGTGGACTGAGGTTCTTACACAGAGAAATGTCTGTAAAATGTCAGGCTTTTTGAGGTGCCTTCTCTGCACACCTTTTCATAGAATCACACAATCATTAAGGTTAGAAAAGACCTCTAAGATCATCTAGTCCAGCCACAACCCATCCCTACCATGTCCACAAATCACATCCCTCTATGCCACAGCTACACGTTTCTTGAATTTCAGGGATAGTTACTCCACCACCTTCCTGGGCAGCCTGTCCCAATACAGTACTACTCTTTCTGAGAATTTTTTTTTTCCTAAAATCCAACCTAAATCTCTGCTAGCACAACTTGAGGCCATTGCCTCTCATCTTAAATCTTGAAGTGGTCCTATCAGCCTCTGTGCTTCAGAACCCCCAGTTGGCTGGGAAAAGCTCACTTTGCTTTGCAATCTCTCAGCAATTCCTGCAGCAGCTCTGAAACCCTTCTGGGAGCAGAAGCAGGTGTCCTTGTTGCAGGAGCGAGCCTATAATATCAGCCTGAGGGCTGTACTCACTTGTCCTGGCCCTGAAGATGGCAGGTCTGTATCTCCCCCACAAGGCATGAAGAATTCTGTTCCTCTTGGCATGGCTCACATCTCAGTGGGAAACTGCGAGAGACTGTATCTCATCAGTCCTGACCTGGGGCAGTGGGACAGCTCTCAACACCTTGCTTTGTTTGAGCCTCTGTCGGCTTGATCCTGTAGCTGGAGGATGGAAGAGGACCTCTGGAGTCTCCCAGTCCCTCAGCAAGGTATCCAACCACAAAGTTTTCTGGAAAAGAAGAAAGAATGGCTTCTTCCTCAAGCCTTCCCCTTTTACTAAAGAGGTCCTGCAAGGTCTTTCAAAGAAGGTATAAGGCTGTGAGAATGCTATACTGGTGAGACCTACATGCAGTTTGTGGTGAGGATGCCCCTTCTCCTATGAAAACCATGTGTCTGGGCATCCCAGGTAGGCAGATGCAATTTTTAAATACTTACATCATTTGTAAGGAAAGGTCCTGGTCAGTGGACCTGGCTCTGTCTCTCTCAGTGCTGTATTTCCTTAGAAAACTATTTCAGGAGAGCAGCAGGTGAAGCAGTCTTGACTCTCACCTGCTCCAGACAATAGGTAGTGGTACAGACACCAGGGAACAGCATCAGGAAAAGAGACTGTCAGCAGCCTAAATTTTTTTTTTTTTTTCATGGTGGCTCAGTCAGCTCCTCACAGTGTCACAGAAGCAATCCCAAACACTGAGTCAGATTTGGGTGGGAGTGGAAAGCAAAGCAATTCAAGGGCCATTTCTTTTTTGAATTAGACCTCCATGAATCTAGAGTGACTCTGAGGGAATCAACCTGCACCGGTACGGGCAAATGGATTCTGTTTTTGACAACTGCCTGTTTGTCATAGTTGTTATTAAATGATGCCTTTCCATATTCCAGGCCTATTTTTAAAACAAAGGCAATGAAGTTAGAGCATCCAGTTCTATATATGGACACTCTGAATGGCACTGAAATGCCTCATGCATGTGTTTGGCTGAGTGTTGATTTGGGTGTCCAAATATGGACCTCAGAATGGGATATCTCACTTGGATAAGCATCCTTGCAAATTTGGCTTGTGGCTCTTATTTGAACAAAGCAAATTTATTTCCATCATTTAGCGCACACACACACACAAAAAAAAGCACGAAATCCTTTCATTTTATGGGACCATCTTATTCATAGAATTGAGCTAACCAAATGGCAAAGTGTGTAGCAGTTCTGGGGAAAAAAAAAAAGCCTTCAAACTCATCTAGGACAAGGAAGGTAATTAATGCAGAGTGTTTGCAGCAAGGGCAAAGCTTGCTGGCAGCAAGAATTCAGTGCCAGCAGAAGGATCCGAGCATCTTGATCGAAGCAAACTCCCCCTTTGCCTGGTGCATGATGGGGTGCACATGGGGCAGATTTCAGGGTCTTGAAGCAAAGCCACCTCTTCTGCTTGTGAGCACAGCCTCTGCAGCTCCCAACAGCACATGTGCAATGGCTGCTGCAGGCAGAACCTTCCTGTGCATCTCCCGGTACATCAGGATTTTCTTTGTCTGCTTTCTTAATGGTAAATTCTCTGGGAAAGGGCTTGGCTTGGTTATTGTGAATTAGTCCATAATAAATAATGTCAGTGGCGAGCGAGAGCCATTCTGCAGCCCTTTGCTGGGTTCTTGTTAATTGCAAAGGACCTTCTCATGTCCTTTGTGTAATTCCACTCATTTTGTTGGCATTATGCAAGGGGTGGATTTGGCCTAAAAAACAGAGCAGGTTTCTTTTGCATAATGTATCATACCATTTGGTCTACATTTCACTGAAGGTTTATGTGTGCTTGGAGATTTCTCCACAGATACGCAGCTGTAGATATTTTTAAAATAGCAAACAATGAACCAATTCAACTGTCTCAGTCAGTTGTTCATATTCCGAATTTTGGGGGGAAAAAAAAAGCATAACACAGGAAAATTTTCAGGAAAGCTAAGGTAAGTTCGTGATCCTTTGGAAAACCCCAAACCAGTTTCAGCCCCGATCACTTTCTGCACCTCTGCCATCCTGATTCCGCTTGTGGAAAAAGCGGCTCACAGGAGAGAAAGATTTCTCTGAAGAGTCTGTTGTTTTTCAGAAGAGTGAAAATGTGTGCTAACAATTCTGGACCACTGACAAAAGCAAAATCAATACATGCGGCCTTGATTTTATAGCCAAGTTCAGATGAATAAATAGAGATGTAGCAAGCTGTTTACCAGCGAGATAAGCTCTGCTCTGCATGCCCTTCTAAGCAGCGTGCCTCTGCTCCTGTTGTTTTCCTTACATGACTGGTTAATAAAATCAAGTCAGAAGTTACAAAGCTCACTGGACATTTCAATTCCCTCTGTCAGCAGCACTGGCCAAGAGCTGGGAAGCAAACACCCTTCTGCACGACAGCTCAGGGCCTGCAAGCATGTTGCTGTTGCAGAGTTGGGGGCATCTGGGAGGAGTTTGGTTCTTGAAAAGAGCCCAAGCCTGATTTCAGGGGGAGCTCATGCACTGAAAAACCACATCCTTGCAAAAGGCATGTGGAACACACTCCACACACAGACCCCAAATGCGTGGGGATGAGCACACTGTGCTCACATATATCCCCTTGAAGGGAACAAAGCTGCGTTCAGAGCATCTGTACAGGGCTCTTCTGTATATTTCAGGGCCTGAATCTTAGTAGAGAATGAGATGTTGTTTTTTTCCCCTGCACCTTGCAGAAGCTGGGATATGATGGAGGCACAAAAATGGAAAGGACATAGATAGGGCCTCTAGGATCACTTACAATCACAGAATGGCTTGGACTGAAAGGAACCTCAAAGCCCACAAGTCCCACCCCCAGCCATGGGCAGGGCTGCTACCCCCCAGCTCAGCTGCCCAGAACCTCATCCAACCTGGCCTCGAACACCTCCAGGGATGGAGCACCCAGTTTCTTGTGCAGCTGTGCCAGTGCTTCACCACTCTCTGATTAAAAAATTTCTTCCTAAAATCTAACCTGAATTTCTCCTCTTTTAGTTTAAAGCCACTCCTGTTTTACTATCACTAACAGACCGTGTAAAACGTCAGTCTCCATCCTGTTCATAAGTTCTCTTTAGGTACTGGAGGGTTGCAGTGCAGTCTCCCCACAGCCTGCTGCAGGCTGAATAAACCCAGCTCCCTCAGCCTTTCTTCGCAGGAGAGATGCCATCACTTATGCACGTTTCTCAACCTTCAGAGTGACCTCTGTGTCAGCAGTGACCAGGCAGGTAGAGGAGTGAATAGCTGCACGCACAAGAAGAAAATAAGAATAATAAAACAACAGCACATTTAAGTGCATTTTTTTTTCTTGGAGATTTATTTTGTTTTAATAAATCTGACACCAGTCAGGGAGAGAGAAAAGTGTTGCAAGCCCAAAAGGAATGCAGAGCACATAGAGGGTGCTTTAGGTTCTTGCTCTCTTGAAGATGTTTCATCGATGTCTCTTGGAGTTCTCTCCCTTGGCTCAGGAGCTGTTGGATCCCCCCCTGCCCTTTTTTCTTTTTTTTTCTTTTTTTTTTCTTTTTTTTGTGTTTTTTTTTTAAAAAGCGAGCTCGCTCGCCCGGTGTGTTTTCCAAGCTTTCACAGCTCTAATAAATAAGGAGCACCTGTAAAACAGTAGCTTGACTTAAGTGAATCTGTACAAAGGAAAATATAGAAATACAGTATATACATAGTGCTCACAGTGCACCGTCGCTACAAGGCTCTGGCTCAGCTGACTCGGAAACCCCATCCCAGCACCGCCAACACCATCAGCCCCACTTGTGCCAACTGCTCTCATTGCCCCACAGCAGCCTTATAGAAAAGGTGTGCTCTGAACACTGGAGAGTGAACAATTGCTTTATTGGAGTTAGTAAACAGTTACACTGTATCACAAGGTGATCTGATTATTTTTTTTAATTTTTTTTTGTTTTTGATTTTTTTTGTGTTTTTTTTTTCTTTTGTGTTTTTTTTTTTGTTTTGTTTTCTTTTGTTGGTTTTTTTTTTTTTTGTATTTGTCAGAATGGGATACTCCACGACTCTCTTACCAATTCAGTGCCAGTATAACATGCTCTAGTGTACTTTTGGACTCTTGGCTACGACTGTACAAGTGCACACAAGTAAATTCTACCCTGTTATCCTCCACCCACTGATTGAGGATCGAATTGCACATTTCTCTTAACCATGACAGGAGAAAGCAAACAGTGAAACAGAATCATGAGGGATCTTTCTCACTTTACCCTTGTTTTCATTGGTTTGTCCATACCATTCTAATTATCATGAAAGGGCTATGCATATGGAGAGATTGTCTCACTGCCTTCCTGGATCACTGAAAACCATCAGGGTTGAAATTTCATCCGAGTCTTTCGTGACGCCCAGCAAATATTCCCCTCAGATTATTTTACACCTTGAGGGAATTTTGGTCTTTAGTTCAACACTCTTGCTCTGTTCCCAAATGGGGCGCTATTTAGGGGAATTTAAAGAGAAAGCTGAGAAGAATAAACATTTACTGAGTTCTCTTGGCATTCAGTCTCTGAAAAACCACAGTATAAACTATTCATGCTGCTTCTTACATCTGTCAAATCAAAAATTAAAAGCCATAAAAGTGTAACACTGAAAATATGGCATTAGAAAGGATAAAGGTGGCCTTTGTAAAAATAACAAGGAAAGTATATTAGCCAATAAAATATTCTACCTCTTCATTTAAAAGTGCATCGTGGGTAGGACAGAGATGACTCTGAAGCGTTGCTACTCCAGTATTACCCCTTTCCCCCATCAAAACTTGAATAGGTCCAAAACCATACAATGCAAATCACGATTCTTAGTGTAGCAGCAAAACCACAGCAGTTTTTCGAAGGAAAAAAAAAAAAAAAAAAAGGAAAAAAAAAATCCATATCACTGTCCAGTCTCAAATATCTGAACTTTGAAGTCAGGGAGGGAAAAAGTACCTACATTGGTCCATGTGGTTTTTGAAACCAGGGTGAAAAATCCCCACAGCAAGAAACCAAGAGGAGAAAGCGTTCCTTGGAGGAGAAGAGGGGCGGTCGCAGGAATGCTGAGCACACTGTGTGGGTCCATGATGTGCTGTCTTCTGGGTCAAAGGCACCCGTGGGACTGAGGCTTCCTCGGAGGGACTTCGTGATGGGAAGCTGCTTTATTTGCTTGACTTTTAGCCAGAGGGGTGGTGAGCGGACCAGCTGGTGTCGTTCAATGGAGCGATGTGGCTTGCTCTGCTCCCTTTCTCCATGCAAGGTACCCTGTTGGCGAGCGTTCCTGCAAAGCAGACAAGGACAGTGTAAACTTCCTGAGCACCCAGACTGCTATATCTAGGGTGGGGAGTGACATTTGGGCTTCAGGGCAACGTGCTCAGAGCCTTGTGTGCAGAGTGCTGAGGGCAAGAACTGGACAGAGAATTGGGATGCGTTCACTTCCTGAGTATTCTTCATAAAGTACAGGGCTGCTTTCTGTCACTTTTTGGCTTGAAATCTTGCTCTGAGATTAAGAAGGGAAGCAGTGAAAACAAATTCTACATCCTCTCTATGAAACCTCCCTCTGCACTTCAGGTGCTTTGTCTGTTTCTTAACATACATCAACGAAAATTACTGTCCATCCCTCACTAGTCAGACTCAAATGGCTCAGCAGAGTGATAAGTGATTTGGGAAGGAGCACATGAGGATGCTCCTTGGCTCTCAGAGCTTTCTGTGCAGAGCAGTCAGCTGGCTCTGTGCGCCTGTTCATTTTCCCCCACTGCAGACAGGCTCCATGTAACAGAGCACAGGCTGGAGAAGCATCTTTCCCGGTGATTGGTTCCCATGACAGTCATTGTGTTTGATGAATGCATCTTCATAGTGATCGAGTGACAGAATAAAAATCCATATCAGACACAGCATGCAAAGTTTTATAAAAAACAGCATAAGTACTGATCGTTACACTTCACAGTCAGATGTTCTACACCTTGTGCCAACACCAGTGTGCATGGCCAGCATAATGAAATCAGCTATTTGTATCTCCCCTCCAAAACAAATGACTTTGTAGGAGAACAACATAGGCTTGTCACTCCAGCTGAACTTGCTGAACACTGTAAACATTGCTGATCAGATAGAAAAATTGCAATGGCTAAAAGGACAAATTTTTATAATTATACGGCAACAGAGTTGAGCTTATATGAGTTGCCTGAGAGGACACATGGGGTTCCGCCTGCTTTCCAATGCCAAACAGTGTGCTGACTCAGGGCTGGAAGACCACTCAGAAGGCAGAGGCACGCTGTGGTCCCATTCCCAAGTGGCAGCATGGAGAAGTTGACAGAAAAAGAGCAAGCCCACTGTCAGTGCAGGCAGGGGGAAGGAGAGTAGCTCTGCTGAATGATGACCCAGTTCAGACAGGTAACTTGGAAGATTCACCTGTGTGGGCTTGAATACCATCAGGGTAGGTGAGAGCTGTGCTCATGCTCTGGCAGTGCCTTAGCCAGGAAGAGCTGCTCCTATCGTGTCCTAACTCCTCAGGAGGCCATGCCATTGACATGGCTTCAGACATCTGTGCACTCACACAGAAGTTTTTTTCCACGGCTGCTTCCCTCTCGCCCTGTGCTCCATTGAATGTTTCTGTCTCCAGATTCACACCATTATTGTTCAGGAAAAAATAGATGCTGGGTGGGGAGGGGTGAAGCAGTCATTGATGTGGGCTGGCATGGCAGAGTTTTCAGCACTTAATTCACCCGGACAATGAATGTTGATATGCTAGAGGAGGCCTGGTTCATCTGGGACATGCATGGCCCTGGAGAAAAGGCACTGCAATTCTTTTCTCAGGGAAACTGCTCTGAAAATAAACCACAAGAGTGCATCTGAAGTCAGCATGGGAGCAAGCTCAGTCGTGGAAACACTCTGGAGTCATCTGTTACTTGTAATAGTTCTGTAATTTATCCTATTCTTTTTTTCAACTATTCTTAAATTTTTTTCATTAAAACCTTCCCCTTAGAATACTTGATGATTTATCTTCCCATGAAGTCAGGCTGCCATATTGCAAGAGTCAGGGGAAGCCTTCAGCACAAATGGGATAACAAGTTGGCTCCTTCTGCACCATCCCTTGATTTCGAGGGTGGTGTTTTCTTTCTGCTCTGCTCTTGCTAGCTATGGATCCTTCTCCACTTTCAGTCAGATACACAACCTGTGCTCTACCATCCACTGGAATGTCCCCTAATCATCAGGTCTGAATTTTCTTAGGCATAACAGCTGTCAGCAGGAATTCATGCTCCAACGTCTTGGATTTCCATTTTCACTCCTCGAGTGTCCTTGTCCTCCACACCCAGAGCAGGTGCTGCCTCAGGTACTTCAAAACATGCCTGGAAGAACCTCTCTATCCACCAGCCAAGGTGGACAGATGGAGAGACTAGTCTTGGAGGCTAACCCAAGTTGTGAACTCACATTTCAGTATCAGTGCTGTCAAGTTTCCTTGCACTTGTCAACCTTCCATACCACCCTCTTATACCACTTTCTACTTTTCACAGCATCAATTTCCCCAGGACCTCTATAAATATTTCCTTAATACAATTTTACAGCATTTCAAAGAAGTCTATCATCTTTTAGCCTTTTATAGGACAATTGTTCAGGCAGTTCATGAAACTCCCCTTCATTTTCACTCTGAACTAAAGACAAAACCCATGTCAGCTACATCCTTCTGCCCAGCCGCACAGCACCATCATTCTCTGGGCTTTCACTCTAGTTCACATTTGGGGGCATTTTGAGGTATGTAGGCAAGCCATGCAAAGTGAAAAATGCCATGACAGCTCTGGGCTTCTAATCTCAGCGATAGCACGTGCCATCTCTGGAACACCACAGAGAATGCAGAGGCCTGATCCTGCTTTATGTTGCATAATCAGGTATATTTCCACAGCAGCAAGGCAGCCCATTGCCCCAGAGTGAGTGCAGCACCAGCCTAAACTTCTAAAAACTGACAGATCTGTTCAAAGTTTGCTTCACCCCAGCAGCACTTCAAGAACATATCTGGAAGAAGGTATCATAGAATCATAGAGTCATAGAATGGCTTGGGTTGGAAGAGACTTCAAAGATCATCAAGTTTCAACCTCCATGCCACAGGTAGAGTTGTCAGCCACTATATCAAGTACTAGATCCTATCACCCAGGCCCCCATTCAACCTGGTCTTAAACACCTCCAGGGATGGGGCATCCACTACCTGTCTGGACAGTATGTTACAGCACCTCATCATTCTCTCAGTAAAAAATTTCTCCCTGACATCTAATCTAAATCTCCCTTGCTTTTGTTTAAAACTATTCCCTTGTTCTATCACTGCACAGCTGTGTGAGAAGTTGATTCCTCATAATGACTTCCCATTAAAAAAAAAAAAAAAAGTCTGCTCTTCAATTAATGCTCCCATTCTACACTGGAATAAAGCTGAAACTTTTCAAAGATGTTTTTGTAAATAAACAAACAAAACAAAACAAAAAAACTAAAGCAAAAACAAAATAAAATCCAGACAGTTCATCTTCTTCTTTCCTGAAAACAAGCAATCACAGCCTCACTTTTGTCCCTGGGAAGCTGATGAAACAGCTTACTATGGATGTCATCTCCAAGAAAGTGGAAGAGAAAATTATCAGGAATAGTCAACACAGGTTTCCCAAAGAGAAATCATGCTTGACCAATCAGGTAGCCTTCTATGATTTCATCACTGGCTGAGTAGATGAGGGAAGAGCACTGCATGTTGTGTGCCTTGACTTCAGCAAGGCTTTTGTCACTCTCTCCCATAACATCCTCATAGATACGGTCAGAAAGTGTGGGATAAATGCGTGGATGGTGAGGTGGATAGAGAACTGGCTGACTCACAGAGCTCAGAGGGTTGTGATCAGAGGCGCAGTGTCTAGTTGGAGGCCTGTAGCTAGTGGTGTTCCCCAGTGGCAAGTACTGGGTCAGGTCTTGTTCGGCATCTTCATCAATGACCTGGAAGAAGGGATAGAATGAACCCTCAAAAGCTTGCTGGTGATACAAAGCTGGGAGGAGTGGCTGACACACCAGAAGGCTGTGCTGCCATTCAGTGAGACCTGGACAGGCTGGAGAGATGGGTAGAGAGGAGCCTGATGATGTTTGACAAGGGCACACGGAGAGAAACAACTGCAGCCATCTGTATAGGTTAGAGGATGACCTGCTGGAGTCAGCTCTGCAGAGAAGAACCTGGGTGTTCTGGTGGATGACAGGTTGGCCATGAGCCAGCAGTGTGCCTTTGTGGCCAAGAAGGCCAATGGGATCCTGGGGTTCAAGGGAGGTGATTCTCTCCCTCTACTCCGCCCTGAAGAGGCCACATTTGGAGTAATGCCCTGTTCTGGGCTCTCCAGTTCAAGAAAGACAGGGAACTTCTAGGGAGAGTCCAGCGGAAGGCCGCAAAGATGATGAGAGGCCTGGAGCATCTCGCTTGTGAGGAAAGGCTGAGAGACATGGGACTGTTCAGCCTGGAGAAGAATGAACTGGGGTATCTTATCAATGCTTATAAGTATCTAAAGGGAGGGTGTCAAGTAGGTGGGGCCAAGTTCTTTCCTGTGGTGTTCTTTTCTGTGCTGTTCTTGTTCTGTCTCTGTGCCCAGCAAAAGAACAAGAGGCAACAGACACAAACTGGAATATTGTAAGTTTCATATGAACAAGAGGAAAAACTTTACTTTGATGTTTTACTTTGATGGTGACACAGCACTGGAAAAGGCTGCCCAGATTTTCCCTGTTTCTTATGTGCCCTCCATCCCCAAGAAAACAGAAACAATATCTTCACCACCAAAATAACTGTCCAGCAATAACTGCTGAACTACTTCAAATAAAACCTAATTGGAATGTTAATTGAACTTTGAAAGTTAGGGTCAGAATTCAAATCTTCAGTGACCTCATCATGTAACTTTTATTTACGCTAGACTTCAAGCTTCTCTCAATTGCAGAATTCCTGTGGTAAAGGGTATTTTTCGCCTTTGGATAAGAAACTTAGAAGTGGCAGCAAAGTGGTTCATGAAAGTTAAAAGTATTTGGAGTGCAAGCAGGCAGCAGATCACAATGACACAAAGTTTTGCATTTTACCATGTGGGCTCCATATAAATAGCTGAAAATTGTTCTAGCCATAGGCTTAAATATCAGTTGACCAATGATGGGATGCAGATCTTTCCAGAGAGGCTGCAACTTGATAGTTGTTTTATTCTGCACTATTCAATCCCCACATTTTTTTTTAATTTTTATTTTTGAATTGTATGCTTCCATAGAAGCTGATTACATTACCCAGCCTGAACATCCAAAAGCAGAGCTGGAAGAGAGTGAGGCAGAGACTGAGGATGTCCTCTCAACAAACACAGTTCAGCCTCTTTGCCACTGGATAATTTGTTGTTGTAGGCTGGCTTGAATTTAAGTCAGTAATGTTTCAGAAACACTTGGAAAAGCAAGCCAGCTGCAGAGAGGATATCGTTACAAATTGAGACACATGTTGTACAGGAATACCATTCTTTTCAAATACCAAAATTGTGTCTGGGGAAGTAAAGCTATGCAAATGAGTCAGAGACAGAACCTCATTCTGTAATGCGCTGAGAGCCTTCAGCTTTCATTAGAAGTTCCAAGAGCTAAGAGTGTACGCTACTTCAAAGGATCAAGCCCAGACATTTAATTAGCTGCAATTGTCATGGCAGAAGTGAATGTGGAACATGTGAGAGGTTTGTAAAATGCTGGAGTTTGATTCATATCTCTCACAAGATGGTCACATGCACTTCCAAACACAATCCTTGGTCCCAGGAGTGAAATGCATCTTCTTATCAAAAAAGTATGAAGAAGGTAAGGTTATGGCTCAGGTGAGACTGAGCTGTGAGGCCTTGATTGATGAAGGCATCCAGCAATGTAATGAACTTCCCTGCTTTGCTGTAGGAAACCTAAAAATTAGACAGGGAGGAACTCAGGAGGTAATCTGGAAACAACAACAACAACAAAAATGCTTCAGAAAATCTTGCTTGGCATAGCCTTGATTTCCTCCTGATTTCTTGCACAAACAGCTTTACTTCTGCTTTACTTTATTCTCCCATAGATTTTTGAACAGGAATTCTCTTTTTCTTCACTTCTGTCACTCACTGCTTGATTATGTCCAGTTCTTTTGTAACCTCCATCTTCAAATGTGTTTTGTTCCTTCCTGACCCACTTTCAGGTATTGCTCCTAACACTGAGAAACAGTTTACAAGCACCTCACAACTCTTCAGAGTTCACCACTCAGCTCAGAAGCTGGCCATGGTTGTCTCCGGGTCAAGCTTCACAAAGGCATTTGAGTGCTTAACTCTTTATCAGATTTCAGTGGCAATGAGGCACATGCTGTCTAACACCTTGTCTTCTGAATGTAAAAGGTAATCATTGGCTCTGATTATGTTTTTACAAGGATGGCTGTCTGCTTAATTCTGATCTTTGTTGTTGTACACTCTGTATTTAACCACGAGTTGTGCTTTTCTCCTCATAAATTTTGCGTGCACCACTGGCTTTGGTAGTTCAACAGCATGAGAACACACTGCTGGAGAGCCCAAGCTTCTCCCTACAACCATTACACACTTCATATTTTTGAATGTAGCCAAATCTGCAGTTACAGTATAAGAAAATAAAACTATTAGAGAATGTTCACAGGAGGGCTATGAAGATGCTGGAGGATCTAGAGGACAAGGTGTGTGAGGAGCAACTGAAGTCCCTCGGTTTGCTCAGCCCAGAGCAGAGGAGCTGAGGGCAGCCCTCATGGCGCTGCAGCTCCTCACAGGGAGCGGAGGGCAGCGCTGAGCTCTGCTCTGTGTGACAGCGACAGGGCCTGAGGGAAAGAATGGAGCTGTGTCAGGGGAGGGGCAGCTTATATGGCTGAGGATCTTGGCCTTGTGTTTTATTTGCTGAGAATTCTAGATATTGGCTACTTTCTGCAAAATACCAGGTGTAGCTGTTTCTAAACTGAGTTCAGGAATCAGATTTTCTATTTAAAACATATGCCCTGGGAGGTTTTATGGAAAATCAGGAGGAACCCATCAGAAACTAGCACTTGTTGAAAGGATTTCAAGGCATGTACACTGATCTACAGCATTGTACCACAAACCTACTATTTACTGCCACTGAGATGGAAGCTATCGCTCCCACATCCCAGCAGCAAGACTGGGAGCCGAAAGCAGCTCTGCAAGTATGTCATTTTATACTCCAATATTTTGAGAACCCTTTCTTTTTCCTGTTTATTTCTTTCTTTTCTCCTCTTTTTTCTTACTCTCTTTTTTCCTCTCCTCTCCTCTCCTCTCCTCTCCTCTCCTCTCCTCTCCTCTCCTCTCCTCTCCTCTCCTCTCCTCTCCTCTCCTCTCCTCTCCTCTCCTCTCCTCTCCAGCC
>JAPSGF010000094.1:1971609-1989402 GCA_035772895.1 Perdix hodgsoniae | reverse complement strand
CTCCTCTCCTCTCCTCTCCTCTCCTCTCCTCTCCTCTCCTCTCCTCTTCCCAAACCCCTTTTTTCTGACTCAATATATCTGAAAAGCTACTCAGGCAATTTTTAAATGTAAGATCACACTGCTTGAGCCAGGAAGCTCTGAAAGGCAAAACATCGGTTCCAAGCAGATGTGTTTAAGGATATTTGGTGTTAACAATCTCTTCTCTCACCTTTAGAATAAATGGAAGTATTATGTAGGCTCATAAGAAGCCAGGTGAAGGAAAAATTCTGAACCAGAAGAGTAGGTGTTAAGTGTATGAGTTCAATTACTTAGCTGATTTAAATTAATTTAGCATGAGTAGAACTATATCCAATTAAAATTTGCTAAGGCTCTGGCCCATAGTAGCTCATCAACAAAGATGACTGGCATAGAAATGTGTGTAAATATACAAAATCTGTTTTGAAACATACCTTTAAGGTCAAATTCTAACCTGGTCAGAGCAATGAGAGCAGGGTATGATGCTGTAGGTAGATACTACAGTGATGGGTGAGCTATAAAAATTCTTAAGGCAGAAGGGGAGGTTAATAGCTATGGCTCTTGCCTTAGGAATCCTGACCAGAGAAGGAAATCTTGTGCTGGACCATTATGGGCAGGGGAGTTCACACTGGGATATATATTACTTCTAGCCTAAACTGGAGCACTCTGTTCATTGTACACTTTTATGACTACAATGTATGGACTAGACAGCTGGAAGTTTGGGCCTATAACTCATCAGATGCTGACCCCAGGACATATGCATTGGCTCAGTAGGTGGCCACACTCTTACTATTTCCATTACTTCTGGGAGAAATTCTGTTTACACAAGCAGAAAAACTCCTTCCTTTCTTTACTCCTCCGTCCTCAACTTAGAACAAGTTAACAAACACGCACACACATGCACATACACAGAAACTAGTCTTGAGTTTAGCCTGTGCCTTTTTCCATTTACTTTACCAGTACTATTATGTTAAAGTCAAGCAGTCTTTAGAGTTTTCAGTTTTCCTTAGGAAACCATATCCTGCACCAAAACTGTGGGGTTAAAGCTGATCCTGCCTGCACGTAGAGAATGCAGGCAGGCAACACTAATTTAAAAACTCCTGTTGCTTAAACTCAAAAAAACTGCACTTAACGGTCTTACTTGCTTCATTGCTTTATCATAGTAGACTTTGGCACTAGGACATCTTTTACCGCTTCTTTTAATTGCATCAAAATAGAACAGCTTGACAGTCCACATCCTGTTGGAGAGACTAAACTTTAACACCAAGGATTATGTTGCTGATTAGCACTTCCAATAATCAAGTAATTGGTACATTAAATAATCTGGAGTTTGGCAACTTGCCTGTAAAGGTCACGCTTGCATTGATTCCTTTTTAGAGAGTCTATGTTGCCATTACATGAATTCAATCTGTTTGTCCAGAATTCTAGCGTAAAAATAGTTGGCTAATTTCCTTCATTTTATACAATTTGATGGGAAATAAAATCCAGGAAAAGCTGCACACTATGACAATGCGTTCAGACTTTTCTGCTGGGGGATGGGATCAGGAGAAAAAAAGACAACTCTCTGGACATTTTCTTCTCTCGGGTCAGCGTGACCAGTGCAGTGAAAAACGCTAAAGGCCCCAGTCAGCACAATTAGTAATACAGAACCTACTCGCTTTGTTTTTTATTAAAATTTTTGTCAGGCTGGGAGGCTCTGGTATGGGATATTCCTCACAGCCGTGTTGCTGACAAAGCAGGCTTTTCTCTCTGCCCTTCTCAAGGCCTGGGCAGAGAAGCTATGGAAATGGTGGAGGTCCAGTCAGTGGTGTAAGCTTGAAGCAATTCTGTACCCAACATCTGTCCCCACTCTGAGTCCTGCACAGCCCTTGCAGACAGGCTTCTTGAAGGACAGAAATATGTAATACAGAAAAACAGGTCCCACAGCCCCCCTGGACTGGTTGCTACCAGCACTAGTGAAAGGAGGGCTCTGCGTGAAACCAAAGAGTGCTCACCTCAAATCAATCATCAGGCCTACACAAATCACTTGTGCGTGCCTTGAGAGATTCAAAACCCACCCACATTTCACTGAGGTACCCGCTGGAATGAGATGGTTATCAAACTGTTTATTTCTGCAGCGCATTTGGGGTATCCTCTTTCCCTTGAAACACACAAAGATCCTGGTCTCACGTGTCTGCATGGAGGCTACTTCTTTTCTTTTTTTGTGAAGGAGGGACAAGCACAGCTTGACTAATAGCCACTGCTGTGCTATGCCAAGCTATTGCGTGAAGTCCCAGCAGCATGACAAACAACTAGGCTGGGCTTTGTCTCCCTTAAATTCCAGCGTGTATGGGGATGTCGAGGTCTGCTCCAGTCACCCTCAGTTTCCTTCACAGCAGAGAGAAATAGGTGCTCCTAGGGCACAATTCATCTCAGCTGTCTTCACTGTTGATTCAGGATGAGCTCAACTGTCTCTCTGAAGTGCCTGTTTCTCTAGCCTGGTTTAAAAGAGAGTTCAGACAATGAGATCAGCTGTGTCTTCATTACTGATGTCTACACAGGGTCAGCTTGGGTTTGCCTGGCAAACTGAGAACTTTCCTGTAAGAAAGTCCTTCCACTGAGACAAAGGACTGTATAAAACTTGGTGAATGGGAAAATGGTTATTCCTGAGGATAACCAAAGTGCTAACTATTGATGCTAACTATTGACATTTAGAGAATATAAACAGCTGAGAACAATAACAATAATAATGTGGAAAAGCATCTTTCTTTTCAGTACAGACTGTACCATTTGCCTGCTCCCTCTGTCAAACATCATCCTCAATGTCACGCATTATCATGTCAACAGGTAAAATACACAACTCAGTGAAGCCAGAACTCTCGTTGAGTTTAAAGGCTCTGGCTCTGGATGACGCTAAAGCCCTCCCAGGGCTGAGACCTCAGAGAGGTGGCACTAATGCAGCCTGGGTGGTCCAGGTAAGCTACGTGCACATGGAAGTCAATGCATGCTAAGAAACAGCCCGTAAGACTACAGCATCAGCACACAAGTGCACAAGTCTTTTAGCACTGGATTGAAACAAAGCATAGCTATGGGGAGATGGAGCAAGGTGGGAGGAGTTGTGTTAACCATAGCTGTCCTAAAATTAAATAAAAGGCATTCAGTCAAACAGTGGGCTTCTCCTTTGACCCAGTCCCTACCCTTAAGTAAAAGCATACGTACATTTATGCATAGACAAATTTTCAAGCTCCAAAGGTGGGACACTGGGCTGTGCAAAAAAGATCTTGCTGCTTAAATAACCAAATAATAGAGCAGATGGACATACAGTCCATCCATACCAGGGGGAGCTTGGCAAAATCCTCCCAGCAGCGCTTAGGAGAGTGTAAAAGTTTTAAATATATATTTGACTTCTGAGTTATTGTATATATTGATTATTAGCCCAAGAAAGTTACAGGTATCCTTTGTTCTTACAAATGTGTCAGTACACACCTAAAGCAAAGAATACCAGTTCTGTTCCACCAAAGAAAATAAATAAATACTGCATGTGATCAAAGGAGGTAACATTTTAGCATGGCAGTCAGAATAGGGAACGTGACAGTAACAAATACAAGGGTGGAGCAGGGAGATACTGCAATGCTTCAACTCCCACAGCATGCACTATATATGGCTGTAGATGCCAAGCTGCTCAAGGTAATGTTCATGTTGCACTGCTGCAGTCAGTATTTGTGCTACCAGGGACAGGGATTTACTGGAGGCTACAGAATATTCCATGGATTATAATGAAATCTGGCATCTCACCAAGCCACATCCAGCAAAACATCAGTATCTTGCTGCTGAACAGATTTCTTGTAACACCTACCATTTTCCCTTTTCCTGAAAGAAGCTCTCCATGCTTGTGAATCTAAACAAATACAATTACATTTGTTTCTTGCTCACAAGTTTGAAACAACAGACACGTATTAAACTAACAGTTTTATAAAGGTGCTGATTTATCAGAGGGATCAGTAAATTGGGAATAAGGAGTAAAGAATGGGGGAGGATTCTGCCTCTCTAGCAGAAATGTTGGCCAAGCCAAGTCCTTGGCCAAGCCACAGCTGTTGGTAGACTTATCCAAACTGCTGCCTCGTTTTTACAGCTCTCTCATTAACCACACACCTATAGAAACTGCAGCGCTGAGGGAAATCTCAACTGCCAAAGACAAGTGCCTCAGGTAAGAGCAAAGCCCCACGGCAAGACCTACAGCTGCGTGCTGCCCATTGAGTGACCCCTGAACTAAGGCAGCTCCAACAGCAGATAATCCCTGCATGCTGACACCTGGAGAAGGAAAGCTCAGCAAGGGGGACTCAGCCCTGGAGAGCATCTTGGCTGGAAGTGAGAGTATGGTCTGGAGGCAGACCAAAGTAAGATGGCTGGAGATGACCATTTGGTAAGTCAACTGGATCCAAGCTAACTGTAAGCAGCTGGGTAATCCTGCTCTATGCTATGCTGTAGGGCAATTTCAATCATCATCATGAAGGCTTGAGTTGCTGCGTAACTCAGCTGGAATAAGTAAGCAGATTAATGGCCCAGACCTAAGCCTTATCTTAGGCAGAAAACCACTGAATTTGACATACACAACACACAGCCAGCACCATCACAAAATGTTCTGTGAGCAAAAGTGTAATGAGGCTGCAGATAGATGGAGTGCTGACAAGAACAAATGCAGTGCAACACAAAGAACAATATTAAAACATAAATACCGATACTTTTCTAGAAGTGCTGATAAATTGGAATCTGTGTCTTTCTGTTTCAGAAAGGCCACATCCACATTCAACCTCGTACCTGAAAATAACCATTCTACTCACACAGAAGGCAGTAGTGATTACACAAACCTTTACTTATTCTGATTTCGAATTCGGAGACACCTCCTTTTCAATGGTGGCTCCAGATCCTCTGGCCCTGTGCTGAGGATTGGCGTTGACATAATACACGGCGCGATAGCAGTCTTTTCTGCTGGTTTTGGCACAGGCTGGATCACACAACCTGTCTTGGGCAGCATCCGCAAAGCATACGCATGGTCCTCGTCTGCCGGATTGTTGAGGTTGGGGTCCTGCTTGTCTCCTCCAGCAAGGGGCTCTTCCCCAGCCTTCTTGCCAGTGTCTCCCTCGAGGTGGCAGTTCGATGCGCAGTTATTCTCCTTCACAGACTCCAGCTCGCTCACCGCCAGCTCCTCTGGGGGCTGTGGCTTTTTCGGGTCCTGGGGTGGCTCCGGGTTCTTGGAACCCTCTGTGCTCTTTGTGCCATTCACAATGACATTGCACACAGCTGCTCCGGCTTCCAGTCCCGGTGTGCCAGAGGCCAAGGAGACAGGGCAGCAGTGGGCTGCGTCACCGCATGGCAATGTTTTTGAGTCAATTGGGCTGCAATTGTCCCTGCAGTCGCTGCAGTTCCTTTTGTCTGAGCTACCGAAAGCCAAGTTTACAACACTGTTAGGTTCACGCTCGACTTTCACTTGGGCATGTAGAGCCCTGTGGATGACATTGTGCAGCCTAGACCGGTGGCCTACCGTTAGGTCTATCACACCATCCTGCGGACCCTGTAGCACACTGGGGAAACCAAACTTACTGTTCACAGGACTACTAGGTCTGACAGTCAAGTCAACAACTTCATTTTTACCGTGCTCCTGAAGCACTTGAGCTTGATTTAGGGACTGGCCTGAGCAGCTCGGAGAGGAGTCGGAGGGTTTGGACGATCCTTGTTTTGACTCTCGAGGGGACGAAGAGCTATTGGGTGGCTTTGCTCCAGGCGTCTCGCTGGAGTTACTCGGAATGAAGTTTTCGCCGTTGCTGGAGAAACCGCTGGGGGGCTTGGAATCGTTGATATGAGGGATAGGGATGGGAATGGGGATGGGGACGGGCAAAGGGACGATGACAGGATATGGCACTAGTAGAGTCGGGGGTGGCACCAGCGGGGCAAGGGATGGCAGCCCAAAGTTCATCATCTGTGGCATAGGCATAGGACCATTTGGCATCATGCTGACAGGGGGGAAGGGAAGACTGGGCAAAGGGGCTCCAGGAGGAGGGGGTGGCAGCAAGCCTGGAGGGTTGCCAGGCATGGTCGGTGTCGTGGGGGGGTGGATGTGAGGGGAAAGCATTGGCCTGTGCATGGGGCTGGAGGTGGGACCCATATTTCTGGGGCCACCTGGTGGTGGACCGATTCCAGGGATCATTGGATTTGACAGAGGGCTGTTAGGATTTGAGGCGTGGTGAGGTGGCCCACGAATAAATGGCGGACGGATTTGCTGCATAATTTGCTGTTCCATGAATATGGGCAGCGGAACTGGCCCACGGTTTGTCATTACCATGGGAGGACTGCGAGGTGGGACACCAATTGGAGGCACAATGCTAGCAGGTGGCTGGACAGAAACTGGTGGAATATTTGGATTCTCACTGATGGGAATAGGTTTGGGAACTGGCGTGGGGATTTTAGTGACAGAGCAGTTGGCAGTGTCAGACGGAGAGGCAGTGGTAGACGCTGATGGTCCAGGACCTTGAATTTG
Organism: Perdix hodgsoniae; assembly: GCA_035772895.1. Taxonomy (NCBI): domain Eukaryota; kingdom Metazoa; phylum Chordata; class Aves; order Galliformes; family Phasianidae; genus Perdix; species Perdix hodgsoniae. Next base: position 1,982,873 of record JAPSGF010000094.1, on the reverse strand, counting down.
GCCAGCTGCAGACGCTGGGGATGGAGCTTTTCTCCGAGCATCTGCTAGCGGTATATTCCAAGAATCTGGAGTCAGCAGCTGTACTCCAGTGCCTTCTGCTTTATTTTCAACTGGAGGATGTAATGTACTGCACAGTCCAGCTGGAAGATTGGCCTGTGTCTCTTTGTAGAAAATGTCCATTTTGTACTGATTGAGACATTTTGCACTGCAGAACTGAAGCCTTCTTTCCCCGTCCCCAAAATCCAGATACTCTTTTGTGTGTCTTATGTGCTTACACCAGTCACATACCTACAACACAGTAATAAAATCAAATCAGGTATGAAAAGCAATCTTCTCTTCATAGTGTTATTTTAAAAGTCATTTTTCAGTTGCTTTGTAAATGCATTATTTTTATAGCATAAAAAAAAGTTATGTTTGTGAAAACTAACATTTTTCCACCCAAAATATTGGAGAATTGAATACTACTTCCTTTTCTGGCTACTATGTTCTCAATTCTGTCTTATACAGTATGTTGCATATTTTATAGCCATGCCACAGTGAAGACTCCTCAGCTGGCATAAACTGTTATAACACACATATGTATACATTAAAAAAATCCATATGAACGTGGCTGTGATTACTCCTCACTGGTAAACTAAACACACTGTTACCATCTCCAATGCAATACTACACAGTATATATGACAAGAGGAAAAGGACACTGAAAGCCACTGGAAATGAATGCAAAACATTGGCACTACATCATAAACTGTAATATTTTGTACTTTATCAATGGTATTAAATACTAAATTGGAAAGGGTGTGGGACTTTAAAGTGGCATCACAAAGCAAAGCATCCCCTGCCCCTTATTCTGAGGAGTAACTTGGAAATAGTCAGGAAATTTGTGTAACATTTAAATAGTCCTAATTCATGATGTTTGCAAGCTGTTTGTCCCCTTTTGCATACTGGTCACTCTGAGTAAAGCTTCTTGGCAATAAGGGCATTTTAGCAACTTTTCAAATACTACAGCAAAAAGTTTGCATTGCAGTTTTTTTGTTGTTTTTGTTTTTTAATTCATCTCCTTTCCATTTAATCCTTTTCTGTGTTATTATTGATGTGGTAAAGGCATAGCCAATTTTTTTAAAAAGTAAGGCTGCAGAACTAATTAAGCTGTGAAAGGTTTTCCCAGTTGTAAACCACTAGACACCAAAGTTCAAAAAATAGTCATTCCAGGCTTCAGAATCCATTACTTCAGAGAAATTATTGTGATTTCATTAACACATTAATTTTGCAACACCAACAGCTCTCACAGATGGTGAAGACATGATCTACAATTCAAATATGACTCTTGTTTGCACAAATGCCTTTCCTTCATATGGCATTTTAAACAAGAATTAATATGAGTAATCTTGCCATAGCTATAAACAGATAAACAGATGTCAGAATTTTCAGTGCCTTCCTTTTTTGACAGAATTTTATGCACACAGAAAAAAAAATTAAAAAAAAAAAAAAAAAAAAAAAGCATTTTTATCATTTACATTAGCTCTCAAAACATTCCACCGGCAGGGATTTGTGGTGCTTCCTATCTGCACATTGAGCCTATGACCATGTCAAGAATACACTGCGGTATCATTTGCTCTGCCTTTTCCAAACAGCCAGTTTTAGCCCGTTTCGAATGACTGTATCCTTTGTATGAAAAAAGGAATATGATTGTGAAAAGTCTGCATTAAAAGGATAATTAATTTTAATAACGACTGGCCATATAAACAATTCAAAACAACATATGTCGGGCATCTGATTACCCATCTCATTTAACTCTCAGCTTTCCTGTAATATAAACAGTGGTGACATTTTTGAGTTTTCAGTAATATATCTTATATATAGACATACATAGATACACACATGCACACACGCACCCAGCACACTATCAGACAGCCAATTTTGGCTCTGCAGCATTTGGGTTACCCAGTCTAGTTGCTGTTTGATTCTTCTCCTGCCTCCACACCCCATTCACACACACACTCCCTTTCTCTACCAGGAAGATTTTATCCCAAGTTTTAAATCAAACTAAATAATTACTGGAGAAAGAGCAGCTCTGAAGTCACTGCTGAAGCACAGTAATGCTGGGCCCAGGTTGGGCACAAGGATGCAGCACAACGGGAGATAAATCACAGGGCGCCTAGTCTCACGGTGATTCTGCAGCCTTCCTATGGGCATGTTCCCCCCACGATCACCCACACAAGGAAGAATGTCCCTCTATGTGTTACAAATGAGGTTTTACATGGCTTTGCAAGGCGCCAGCTCTCCCTCGGCGCCTGGGGCTTTGCAATCCCTTGCCGCAAACACGTGGCTATGGGCACTGAACCATCTCGGGTATTTGGCAAGGGATGGACTGTGCCACCCGCTTGGCAAATCAACACCACCCCATCCCAGGATGAGCTGATGGAAACACCTTGTAATTGACCTCCTGAATTTTTTTGGCTTGCCACAGCCTTCCAAGCGGACAACAGAGGAATTTGTGTGTCTATGCTGTGAGTTAATAAGGTGCTGTTTGCCTCAGTGATGCTGCTGGATTTCCCTTAAAGCCATTTTTGATCCAAAGCTCACTTCTACAGTAAAAAACGCTATCTATTTTGCATGTATGGAATCAGGATATAAACCACTCTGCTGCTTTTGCAGGGCATGCTCCTACCATACAGGCTGTGGAGAAAGGCAGGGGCCCTCCAGGCAGGCTGGGATAGGATGAAGTTCACCCTGGCCCACCACCACGCCTGTCTGCAGGGAAGAGGCCTAGAGACCAGTCCCGAGGGCAGCTGCTGAATGGGATGGAGCAGGATCCAGGGGCAGCTACCTCTCTGCCGTAGTCATAGAACAGATGCATAGAATCATTAAGATTTGAAAAGACCACTAAGATCATTTAGTCCAACCGTTAGCCCATCCCCACCATGTCCACTACACCATATCACTCTAATCATGTCCTGGGACCTGCAGCCAAGGCCTCACCTTTCCTCAGGGCAAAGGAAGGAAACCAATTCTCAACTTGTACACCTGGTGCCAAAGAAGCACCTGAGAAACATGAGGGAAGATACAGCCCTCTTACCACTCTAGGAAGAGCCTCCATTGGTGCCTTCAATTAAAAAGGCCAAAAGAAAAATACAGCAAAAGCAAAAACAAACCTAAAATACTTGTGGCATTTTTCCTAATCATTTAACTTTATTAATTAGCAGTTGATCAATTCACTGAAATACTTTCATGTTTTATTGCTGCATTGACTTGTTTATCTCAAGTGGACCCCTATGTCACTCGCAGCTAAACAAATATTTTCTCTTCTTGGGTAAAATATTTAGAAATCCTGCTTAGAAATTCTCTACTGATTTCTCCTGTTTTCAATAATTCACCAAGGTACAAGAAACTCTGAAATCTGACTGCCTCCCTCATGCATTGATCACAGACCATTCTGTGTATTTTATCACTAGATTAAATCAATTAAAGCCACAGAAATTAAAGGCAATAATTCCGTTCCTCTGAACATCGTGGATGGACCAAATATCTCATAATTATCTCCTTGATTTTATGCAGCATTCCAAAGTGTTGAAGTTAACATTAGTGAGAGATGTGTATCTGCCATGTCTATGTGTTTCATTACTTCTGTTTCTGTTTATCTATATAAGCAATCACTCTACGTGGCTTATTTAAGACACGAGTATAAAACGTGCATGCTGTATGCAGGTAATAGGACACCTTAGAATAGCACACTAAAATGCAGAAAAACATTCCTACAACGAGGAGGAAATTACTGGTGGAAAAAAAATGTCACTTAACAATTAATGAATCAAGTCTGTCTTACAGGATTGATCATTTAAGATGAGGTCAATGAATTTATGATACAAATGGCTATATCACTAGAGGTAATAAAATGGAGCAATATCATTCATTTTACATCTAACTAATGACACGCTCAGAGTAATTACAGACTTCTTCTAAAAGCCTACGCTGATTAGTTCAGATGTGATAGGTGAAACATACATCTTTCAGTTCAATACAATAACATTTTATCTATAAAATACACAGCAAATGTCTTATTTTTTTAAGTACTCGCATTCTGTATAGAGCATCATCTGTCTTTGTAAGCAGCTCAGATCCTCTCTATTCATCTATTCCTTTTGCTTCCTTTTTCTGCCTTACCCTTCACTGTATAATTGCAAGGGGAGCTAAGCTGGTGCAGAGGGGCTGTGAGTGCGGTGCCATTTGGCAATGCTTCCCAGGGGCAGGGTTAGCCAGGAGAATTCATGCTGTGGGATCACGGTGATCAGGCCTGACCCAGCACCCAGGAGAACTATGGGAAGATCCCTCTTCATCACACTCAGCTGGCTTTGGAGCTATGGTTAACACCTGGGGCCAGTAAGAGATTGGTCACTGACCTCCATAGGAATGGGCACATGGATAAGAGATTTCCAGACGAACTGCAAAAGTTAACATATGAGATACAAGGGAAGAAAACACACGCCGCAATTATGGATTTCAGACATTTTCTAACACACATAAAGCGACCATTTTGTACATTCCTACAGAAAAAGAGGCAAAATCCTTAGCACTGTGACTGACAAGGGATTTAGGGCAGTGAAGACGTCAGAGATAAAGGGTCAGGGCTGCAGTGTGCTAACAGACCCCCTACACATCTCCCTCTCCCTCGGGGAATACTCACAGCACCGCCACTGGGCAAGCGCACTGCACACCACAAATGTCAGAGCACAAAACCTGAATGACAGAAAGATCGGTAATGAGATAAGGGTCTATCTCATTCAGCTGTAACACAACAACCCTCAAGAAGATTAAATTTACCTAACTGGGGCATGTCCAATGCTAAACAACAGAATGAACATTTCCTTTAGTACATTTAATGTATTTATATTTTAGTGGCGGGTTGCCAGTGTGCTACTTATGAGCTCAATGACTTGATATCATTCATCCGCTTTCCTGTGAAACACACGGCAATCTACACCACAGGACTACTCAGAAGACACCGCATCAGCAGAAACATGACTCGGTCCCGATACGGGAGCACCAAGAAAGCCAGGGCTGAGGGATCGTGTGTCATTCGGATTCCTCTAACACAAAGATGGGAATAAAAGCCATTCCTGTTGGCATCTGTATCTTTCTTTTGATAGAGGTGTCCGACACAGAGCCTGGCCTTGGCCACGAGGTGACCCTGCAGGCACAACACAGATGTCCCGCAGCCTGAAAAGAGCTGTGCCTGAGCCTTCAAGCATGGGTAATTAATGCTTTTACCACCTGTCAAACACAGGCACCAATTTCATCCATTAGTGCCATCTACCAACAAACTCTGAATGATAATCTGGTAGCAGACACTTTTATTAAGAAATATGTTTGCATATTTCATACCAGTCATACCAATACTCAGACAGCTCAGCTTCACTTCCCTGTGCCTAAATCACCCAGTCTCAGGCATAGCCTGCAGTGTGGACACCAAGTTCCAGCAGGACAGGGATATGAAGAACTGCCAGCAAGACACTGGGGAACAAAGTCAGTGTATCAGAAGGAAAGAAAGCCAGATCTGCATGTCCTGAAGCACTAGCCATTGAACACTCTGTCAAGGGTGAAAGAATATATCAAAGAACCATAAAATCATAGAATCACAGAATCATAGAATGGCTTGGGTGGGAAGGCCTTAAAGCAGTTCCAACCCCATGCCATGGGCAGGGCTGCCACCCCCCAGCTCAGCTGCTCGGGGCCCCATCCAGCCTGGCCTTGAGAGCTTCGAGGGATGCGGAACCCACAGCTTCTCTGAGCAATAGGTTCCAGTGCCTCACTGTCTGCCCCCTGAGTAAAGAATTTCCTCCTAACATCCAATCTGAATCTCTCTTTTTTTTTAGTTTAAAACTATTTCCCCATACTGCCTGTCCATGTAAACAGTTGGTCTTCCACCTGTTAATAAGCTCCTCTAAAGTGCTGGGAAGCTGCAATGAGCTGTCCCCAGTGCCTTCTCTTCTCCAGTCTGAAGAAGTCCAGTTCCCTCAGCCTTTCTTCACAGCGTAGGAGCTGAGGGAGCATAAAACCTCTCTCGGCTACCCCAGCCAGCCGCCCCTCCCAGCTTGCTGGCAATGTTGCCTTCCAACCTTCCTTCATTTCTTCATCACCAAAGTTTCTCCAAGCAATCCACCCAAAAGGCAATAGTAATACCTAAGCAAATTCCCTTGCAGATCTCTCCTGTGATGATAAGCCCTGTGCACAGCCCCATCTCTGCAGCATGATGCATGGCCAGACCGGGAAAAGTTTTAGGGCAAGAGCCCCATCTCAAGCACTTATGTATTCAACACTTGTGAGCAGGATGAATCTTTGGGTCAAAGAGCAGCAGCAACCTGTAGGTCTGTCTTAACACTTCATCCCCACACTGTGCACCTCCTGGAGTCTTGCCTATAGAACAGATCTCACCAAGCCACATCAGGCCAGAATGGCAACCTCAGCAATTAGTGCTCCAACACGTGCCTGTGTGTGGCATCAAGATGGCTCCAAGACATCAGAATTCCCTTTAGCACCCTCTGACTTGGAAAGATGAATACTAAGAAGCACAAGCTGGGCACCATGCTGAGACATTTGGGAAACCAAGCACATGGACATTTCCAGAAGGACACAGCCATGTGCTGCTCAAATGTGCAGGGTCAGAGTGAGAAAGAGATCGGATGCAGAGACAACAGCAGAAGACAAACTCCTTCAACAGGATAGCGATCAATTCAGTGGAATTCAGATTTATAATTTAAAGGGTTTATTTTTTTTCAATTGTCCTGATGCTGTTGTGCTTTTTTTTCCAGCCAAGCAACAGAGTGGACACAGCCTCAACAGAAGCCATACAACCTATCATCACCTAAAGGTGTATGGATATGTCCTATGTCCCCATAGCAAATCTTCCTCCAAAATGCTGACCCCAGGCCTGCATTGTGCAGGAGAGCTCCCTCCTGAGAAGGGCTGGATGCCCAAACAGGGGACATAGTGGCCAGCATGCTCAGCACCACATGTAGGCCACAGGTAGGGAGGCTCTGGTGCAGGGTCCCCAGGAGGGATGAAGGCTGTCCAAAGATCCACAGACATTTCACAGCATCTACTTTCAAGATGACTGTAACCAAGGCTGTGCCTTAGTCATCATTACTGGGAATTAATGCTCTTTCACTACTAAATCTCATATAATAGGCAGAATCCAGCATAGTGGCTCTGAGCAGTCATCAAGGCTTGATCACCATTTTCAATGTGCTTATTGCACAACATTCAGCATGTTTATCGTGGCAGGGTTTTCCTGCCCAAGATGGCTCATAATTTTTCATAATGATTGTTCCACTTGAATGGAATGATTATTATATAAAAAAAAATCATTCCAGCTGAAACCTGCTGTGAAGGAACCCCGAGGCAGGCTCTAACACACTCTGAATGTGGTTATAATACAGCTCGTAGCGATGCTAGGTGTGAATGAAAACAGATTTTTACAATGTTTGCAGCTTTGTGCAAAAAAACAGTTTTACAGAACAGAACACTGCAGTTGCCTCCAACTTAAAACCATCTTGTGACAAATTTGTAGTTTTCCTTTCAACCTTCCTGTTGAAAAGAGAACAAAGCTTGCCTGCTTGCTTGCTTTTCCTTTTGAGGATGTAACCCTCGCAATCTCCTTTTCTTCCTGAAAACCTTGACCACGGTTTTCTGAAGAGCGAACACTAACTTTGTGTCATTTAAATGCAAGACCCACTGCCTCCATTTTTCACTCTAATCATGCAGAATTCTCAGCTACATGAAGCAGAAGGGGAAAATAGAGTGATTTGGTAATTAATGGCTAATGATAAATTGATTTCATTTTTGAATCATTGCAGTTGTCATCTGCGGTATTTAAAACACAGCCTTTTCAAAGCATCCGTGTTCCTTTGTTTTGAGGGCTTTTTTGCGCTTCCGGCCAAAAGCAGCGAATGTAAGTTATGCTAATGCCCGATGGAAATCCAGGTTGGCTCTTGTTTCATCAGAGTGGCTACATATTTGATTTTGTGTATAAACAGCTGAGCTCTGTGTTTTCAACTTCAGTCTGAGGCTTTGTAACCACGGTAAGAACGCTGGATCTGAAACCACTGGTGAAGCCCAAAGTACGGTGGGCACAAGTAAGGGAAAATGAATGTAGTGGGAAGCAGGATTTGCCAGGAGGGAAGTTCTTCTCCCCAGAAACCTTCCTGTATGAAATAACACAGAATGGGACAATAATAGCATATAAACCTTAAAATCCCTGATGTGGGGTTTTTACTCATGTTCCATCCAGACTGCTGTTTCACTACTAGCTAAGGATATCACTTCAGCAGCAACAGAAGCCCTAAATAAAATTAATATTCTGTAGGAGATGACAGGAAGACAAGAGTGGGAGAGACAGGGCTGTAGACATTCTCAGCAGGATAGACAGACTGTCTCAGCAAGGCTCATTTTCCAAAACATCTGAAGAACCTGAATGCTTATTCCAAGGGTAACAGAAGAGCTGAGAAACCTCATCTAGTGCAAGTCAGTTGGTCATGGAGTGGAAGCACATCACGCAGGACACTGAGGAGCAAAGCAAACCCCAGCTCAGGCTGCCAAGTCCCATGTGGCTGTCATGTCTCAAGCTCATCAGGTAGCTGCTGCAGATCTCAAGGAGTAGCCCAGTGTTGGCATGGTGTTGTGCCAACACCACAAGGCCAAGAGGCAGCTCCTCTTCCAGACTGAGCCTGGTCAGACAGGAGAGCACACAAGCATAGCCCCTTTTATAGAATGCAAGATTTAGGACAGGGATGTGTGGAGTCAGCTGAGTGTCAGTAGCATGATGCTCCTCACTCCGTGGGTGGCAGTGGTGGTCAGCAGCTTGGTCAAAGAGCAGAATGGCAGCTTCATTCAGGCTATGTGGGCACTGGTCAGACTGAGCTCTAGCAACTGATTTTCTGGCCAAGACTTCCCATGATGTGCATTCCTCAGCTCCCCCTAAAGTGATGAACAAGAAGACTGAGTAGCCAGAAACAACTCAATTGCGTAGGTGGAGCTGGGAGTCTCAGTGAACCACAGTAATGTGCCTTTCTCCAGACGTGGTTTTTCCTTTTGCTATCTTTAAGCTGTTAGTGCCACAGTGAGAGCTCTGCTTCCTCCTGAAGGTGACACTAAAGTACCTCTTCAGACCGCTGCTGCTCAAGCCCTGCAGCAGTGAGAAGCACTGCAAACATCTTCAGAAGATGACAGGGACTGTAGGCTCTGAATACTCAGGAAACCAAAAGAAAGAAAACAAAGCTAGCAGCTGCAAAAACACTTGAGGGGCTGTAAGTACTTCATCACAGCGTCCCATGCCTGCCACCTCTCTGGAGCATCAGGGGAAGGTCACATTAGGAAATCTCCCCCCTTCTCCCTCAAAAAATGGAAATGCACTTCTTTCCTCTTTAGGACAGTCATCTCTGCATCCTTGGAGAACATTTTGCACAGTTTCCATTTGCAGGTGCTGAGCAACAGGAGGCAGCAGGGCATCTTCTCCACCCCTGGGGCACCTGAGCTGTGAGGACCCTTGGTACCGGGGCCGAGAACCACCATCAGTGGCAGTCTAGGGGGGAGAGGAGTGCTCTGGCCCCAGAGCTCTGCATTCCCACCTAGGGGCTGCAAGACAGGACCAGAAGCAAACACAGTGCAGAAGGTTTCTTCTGAAGGCCAGCTATCAACTGGTGGAAAATGAAGAAATAGCAGTCTGCATGCTTTCCAGCGCTGCCTGCATGGAGCCCCAGAAACCACAAAAAGAGAGGAATTAAGAGCCATTAATACTGTAAATGGTTACCTCAAATTGTTGTGAGAATTACAGATGCTGCTAAGCACAGGAAAACTTAAAAGGAAAAGAGGAAAGGGGCACTTTATTGACCTTCAATAGCATCTCCCTTATAACCCTTAATAACTTCCTTATAACTGAGTAACCAAAACCTTAACCCTCATTCTCCCACATCTGCAGATAACTTAAGAAGCCAGATGAAGAATTATATTCTCTAATTAATTCACTTTCTTGTTCAGTACCTGAATAAACACATTCACCCTATTTTTCTGACCAAAACTTTATTCTGGTCATATAGCAAAGTAACATTGTGAGATGGAAAATAACCCATGTGGCTCATCTGTCTAGAATTTATATCTAGTAATATCTTATATGGATTTTTTCTCCAATATATTTTCTTTTTAATATTCAAGAGAATATAAAAATAACAATAAACCCCCTTCCATTGTGTTTCCAGTGGCTCATAAGACAGTTGACAGGACTATAAATGTAATAATGAGGAGGTTTGAGGGGCAGGTTAATGTTTTTTCCTAACACATGATGCTTTTAGCCTAAGGCATTGCTGGAGGCCAATACCACTTCACCTGGACCAAAATCACCAGCAAACACCCATTAAATCACTCAGACTTAAATGTAATATTACTGGGTCTAGAAAATATTACTGTAATCCAGATTTGAAATATCATTAGCCCATAGAATAGCAAGCAGGAATGCAATCTGAAGCTCTGGGAAATCTTTATTTACCTGTAATGAAGAGTTCTAAGTCCAATTCCTCTTTTCACCTATGGCATTTTACAGTGGAATAACTGTCACAGATTTGCATGTGGTTTCTTCTGATTTATGCTTGTATAAAAAAGAGGCTTATGAATAAAATCTGGGTGCTTTGGACTATATATATATATGTGCATATATATTTATTTATTTATACATGGACTACACATATATATTTTTTCCATCTATCTATCTAGGTCAGGGATCTTCAGACTTCATTATTACATGTTAATCTGTATCATGCAGTAACATTTCTAGACTAGAAGCCCTTGTGCCATGTGCTATAGAACCCACATCACCATGGCCACAGAAGGCTACAGTAGGGCTGGCTGAGTCTCAGCTCCTACCTGGGGCAGACTCACATACAAATTTCTCCACCTTTCCCAAACATACAAAATCCTCGAGAGACTACATCAGATGCTTAGACCACATGAGCTGCTTACTTGGAAAAGTAATGTTAGGGAAAGGCTGACTTGATTAGGGAAAGAGTGATGTGAGTGTTAGTAAAAACAGGTGGAAAAAAACAGATCAAAACTTTCTGAGAGGACTTTTGCTGGATTTCAGTCTACAGGGCTTTGAAGGGAGTCAAAACTGGAGGGGAGGGGAGGGGAGGGGAGGGGAGGGGAGAAAAGAAAAAAGAAAAGAAAAGAAAAGAAAGGAAAAGAAAAAAGAAAAGAAAAAAGAAAAGAAAAAAGAAAAGA
>JAPSGF010000094.1:1886600-1966609 GCA_035772895.1 Perdix hodgsoniae | reverse complement strand
AGGGTTGAAATTCCATTATAGGCTTTAAATAATTAAGCACTACATGTTTGGAAGCTCATTCCTTTCTATTACTTTTTAAATAATTAATCCGTATTTACATCTATTGAGCTTCATGGCGCTATACACATAACAAATTTGAGTCAAGTTGCAGAAGGGAGATTCTCCCATCTGACAGCACCGCAAATGTTTCTTGTTTCAGTGGCTTCCACTATGTGGGATCAGTCAAAATGCAATTCATCTAGACGCTGTACATCACAGACACACATATAAAGGGTTTTCTATCAAATTATTCACAAGCAATCAAAACACTAAGAGAGGATGTAAATCCCCGGAAGAAAAAATATGCTTCTAACAAACATCTTAGAATAGCAAAAAGTGATTCAAGTTAGAATAGAATACACAAATTCAAAAAGAGAGAGAGAAATGTATTTTTCCAATTGAGCACAGCCATTATGTTCAGTCTAGCGCAATCACTTCCATATAACCTCTAGTCCAACTTTATAAAAAATTTACAGATTGCTGTGATTGAAAATGCTAATCTCAAAAGCTAGAATAACAGATAGAGTAACAGATAGAGTAACAGAACTTAGAACAGTAAAAAAAAAACCCAAAACATCTTTACCTAGAGCACTTCTCATCCTACAACATGTTATTTTCTCAAAACCATGATACACCCAGCAGGTTCCACCAATGGGAACTACACCCAAGAAAGCAGCCACTGCTGCTCAGACCCTTTAAACAATGAAGCACTGAAACACACTCTTGAAACCATAGCTCTGCCCCGGGAAACCAATCTGTAGCGCTGGCATCGGGACTGCATGTTTGTGGGAATGTGATTTGCAGATCAAGTTAGCTCCTATTTACGAGTAAGCAGATATTTATGCATTCACTTATGCAATTCTAGCTGGCATTCCTGCAGATTCTGTATGAAAGTCCAACTAAGTTATTTCCGTTTGAAAAAGCATTACAAGTAACAGAAATGCTGCCGGCCAAACAGTTCCTTCAATTACAATAAATGGAGCAAAGCTGCCTTCAAACTGAGATCTCAGTTACACCTGCACGGCTATTCTGGAAGTTAATTAGATTGCACAGGGGTAAATATGGACTTAATGCGTTCTTCAGAGGCCTCATAATGGCAGAAGACGTATTAGGGATAAAAGAAAGAAACCAGCTTGACTTTCAAATACCTGGGTGCTCCTTGCCATGCAGGCAGACAAAACATCTGTACCTGTAGGTGAAGCGATCTGGTGGTAGAAATCATGGAAAGAAAGCCAGTAACCATTTTGCTCTGTGATAATTTTACATTGACACTTCGCAGGGGAGAGGGACACTTAAAACACTTCTTGCAATGCTCTTATTTTGTAATTGTTACCAAAAAAAGCAATATCGCATCCATCAAGGACAGCCATCAGCTCTCCTAATGATGACTCTCCTGTATGCTCCTCTGACCCGTACAGCTCTAATTCGGAGTCCTGCAGACAGCAGCTCAGCCTTCCCGAGCGGCAGAGCGGGAACAGAGCTGTGCAAGAAGGTCAGCCCCCAGCGCAAAGCAGGCACGGGATCAAGGGCCGACTAACTCAAAGCACAGGAAGAGCCCGTGCCTCAGATGTCAGCTGCTTCAAGGCTGATGGCCCCACTGCTGCTGGTGTGGAGGAAACAATCAGAGCAGTGAATGCAGCAGGCTCCTCGCTGCCATCGCCGAGCCCGCGGCGTTCTGCACGAAGCCAGTTTGGGGATTTTGCTTCCCTTTTAGACAAAGCCAGCACATCACGGTATTCATGTTTCAAGGCCGTTTTAAGGATCAAAACCCATCTTACTTAATAATAAAGAAGAGCAAGATTCAAAGCGAAAAATTATATGGGAGCTTCACATGCAGTAGGTAGAGAGGCAGCATTCTGTGACTTTTATCAGAGGTATGCGTTAGAGATTGCTGCTAATGACAGCTTCTAAAAGCACTCCCCCCACCCAGCATTCGTGTTTTCACATAAATCCAGATTCTGGCATATTACTTTACTGTGGAGACATCTTCTGTGTACAGGATGGCTTATGCAAATTAACCACATGTCCTATAAATTAGTCCTGAAATGCCCGGGATAATGAGCTGCCTGCATGGAGAGCGGTGCACGGTGCTCAAAGAAGGGCTCCTTCCAGGCTGGGGGAGCAGGAGGGCACAGTCGGTGCGGACGTGAGCGCAGCGAGGCAGGACACTCCACTGGCCCCGTGCCGCCATCCTGCCGGGCAGAGCTCACTGACTAGGGCTCGAAAACGCGGTGCTAGGAGATATCTACAAATTGAAAACCCCATTAATTATTGGGAAGGAAGACAGTGTGCTCCCGGCTGCTGAAACCCAAGCCTGCAGATCTGCCCAGCTGACTCGACCAACACATTAAAGCTGGCTGCAGGCTGGGTTTTCTTCCCTGCAGAATTAGGATTTTTGCTGCAAACTTTTTGATGTGTGTGCGAACGTTACTGCATTCGGTGCCTTTTCTGGAGATGACTGCCTGCCTACCTAAGCCGTACCTTCTCTGCATTCCTCACCTGAGATGGAGGGCATGCCTCAAAACTAGCTCTCAACTGGAACTCAAGAAAAAACGTTTTAAGTCAGCTGCTACTTTCCTGTGAAGTGCAGGTTTAGGAGGAAGCTGCTGCTTTCCGTGCCCCTGACTCAGGCAGTGCTGGCTGAGGTGAGGAAGGTGAACCCTAACAAAGCGGATGACAAACCAAAACCACGCCACGTGGTTTTGCTGTGCACTTAATTGGCACGTGACATATAATAATTAAAGCTATATTGAATTTGTGTGTGGGCAACTTAATTTGCAATACTACAATAATTAAATGACATTACTGTTCAGAAGTAGGTATCTGAAACACAAAGTATATTAGCATGATTTGGCAACACTGACAGCCTTACAAATGCTTTACTTTTCACGGCTACTGACGGTTAGACTAGATGGCCTTAGTGGTCTTTCCCAACCTTAATGATTCTATGGTTTTGATCTGATGGCATCTTATCCCACCCGCCAGCAGTGTGGGAAGAAGGGTGAGATAAAGGCAAAGCAAGCCAGAGGAATCTGTCTCCACAATCCCATAGGAAATTCAGAAATGCAGTGATGTCCATTTCATGAACAGGAGCAGAGACAAAGAGAGGTGAGGTGACTTGACTGCGGTGACAGGGAGTAGCTGCAGCAGAGCCTAGAGGTGAGCAGCTGCCTCACTAGGTGCTGGTCTAACACCACACATCAGGGCCATCTTCCTCATATGGAACTCATGGTTTGTGTTCAGAGTCACAAGCCTTACAGGATGGAGGTTAGAAGTTAAGAAGAAATTCTTTACCCAGAGGTGGTGAAGCACCAATACAGGCTGTCCAGAGAGGTTATGGGTGCCCCATCCCTGGAGGCACTCAAGGCCAGGTTGGATGGGGTCCTGGGCAGCCTGAGCTGGGGGGTGGCAGCCTGCCCACAGCAGGGGTTGGAACTGAGTGGGCTTTAAGCCCCTTCCCATCCAAACCATTCTATGATTCTATGATATAGTGAGACATCAAGTTGTGCAGCAGCCTGGTCTTTCTTAGATGTTAAGAAAGCCATTTAGTAACATCTGGGCATTTAGGAAAGGGGTTTTCTACAACCACAGAACTGAGGAGATGGAGAACATAGGAACTGGATGTACCAAAAATACGTGACACAAGTTGCCTTGTACCCATGGAAGAGAATAATGAAACTGAGGGAAAGTATGATTGCAAGGAAGGAAGATGAAGGGGAAGAGAGGCCTAAGAAAAAGGTTGCAAGGAGCAGAAAACAAACAAACAGAAAAAGAAAATGAATTCTGATGAATTCTGTATGGAGGAGTGTGCTCATGCTGGGGACAGTCCTAAGGGGATGGGCACAGAGGCAAGCTGCTGGGCTCCAGGGCTCCAGGGCCTAAGGCAGGGAGAGGCAGTGGCTGTGCCCTGCTAGGGCTGCTCAGCACTGCTCAGGTGCAACTCTAGCAGCAGCTGTTTCAGAAATATATTAAACCTTCCTGCCCTCCTTTCCAGAGCTCCCGCATGCAGATTCAAATCCCTGGACATTCACAAGCAATTATTTCCTAATGATGCTAGAAGCAAAGCTTCCAGTCCTATAGCTTCAAAAAGGCCGGCTCGGCTGTGATCTGCTGTTGACCTTTTCAAGACCTAAATATACATGAGATACCTAAATAGGATAATTGGCTAGAAATAATGCCAGTGTAAGCCAGGGGCCTTTCCCCAGAGGTGACACAGGCCCAGAGTAAGCAGAAGAGAAGTTACAGGAGCTCCATCCTTGCTGCTTTGCCCCCTGCATTCAAAGGCCTCTGCTGCTCACAGCTCTCTTGATTTTGTGTGAATTTATTCATGTGCATCTCAGGGTTGGGTTTCACAGTGGATGTGCTTGGCTGTACAAACTGTGCCAAGAGAGCTTAGCGGCACGGCACTGTTTTGTGTGCAAGATGTTACTTTTGCAAGGGCAGGCCCACATCCCTATTTCTAGCATTGCACAATAGGATGCCGTGCAAGAAATAAACATGCAGTGGCCTTGCAGACAAGCTAGATCAACAGCTCATCCATCACAGCGCTCCACATCCCCACTGATGGGAAGGGACAAGGAGCGATGCTGATGGCTTCTACACAACAAACAAGCAAGCAGAGGCGGTGTTTGCTCATTTCAACGTGCAAAGCTGACTTGTTTAAATATGAATATGTTGCTTATAGCCAGATTTTAGCAACAGAAGCCCTTCGGCATCTATCACTGTTTGCACTTTTGCTAAAAATAGTTGCACTGGCTGGGGAGCTTTTAGGATGTCACATCTGCAGGAGATGTTAGTTTCCCCATGCCATCTCTACCCATTATGGTTCCCCCATGCTCCTGGGTGCCCTGTGTCAGGAGGCATCACACACACAGCTTGTGTGGTGCCGCGGTGACCTGTATTCACTTTCCTGCTCTCACAAAGTCCTTTCCTCTCTCCTCCTCTCCCCTTCTCACTCCTCACCCATCCCAAACACTGGCTGACCTGCCTTGAGCCAGGCTCCTCCCAGAGCTCACAACAATGCTGTGTCTGGAGCTATGAGAAGGATCTAATCCCACAGCAGAAGCAGGAAAATATATCACAGGAACCCCAAACACTGCTGCCTCCCCCCAAGAGCCATGATGCTGATGCCCTCCAGGTCTCTCCTCTGAGACAGAGCCACACAGGTACCCGGAGGATCAGCAAAGCCCTCTGCATCTCACCAGAAAGCATAGCAGATCCCATCCCCACTGCAAAGGGAATCACTGGGCTGGATTTTGATGCATGTGGGGTTTTTGCCTCCGTGGATGTGACATCTTCATGATGCTCCTGCTGTGGTACAAGTGCCCTGGCAGCCCAGCAGCCCAGAAAATAAAGACAGGCCATCAGCAGAGATCATGGTTACTGCCCAAGCAGCTGGAATTTCGGCTGGGTCGCTGGGATGGATTTTCATAACAAAGGCAGACAAATATCTAGCTTTGCTCAGGGGCTGTGTGGGCAGCCAGGCCCTCTGGTTATCTCCCTTCAGTGACCACAGCTAATCTGGTTTGACCTCTGGACAGCTGGCACTCACCCAGGCCTCAGCTTTCAGCCCTGTTTTGTGGCTGCAGGAAAGAGAGCCAAAAAGCGGGACTGCTGGCCTGCGCAATCCTATCAGCTGTGTAGCCCTCATTAAATGAACTCCGCACTCTGGATAAGGACAACAGCGCAGCGCCTGATGGCAATACGCTGTGCAAACCCCGTGGGGACAAAAGCATTTGCTCAGCTCAGACTCCTGCAATATCTCGGAAAGCAAGGACCAAGGCATGCGTATGAGAAAGCTGGAGACATTTTCCAGGCCCTGCACAACTCCTGTGCCTGCTACAGTGTGCGTGCACCTGCTGTAAGGGAGGCTGCTCCCAGGGGCACCGCCCAGCAGCGAACTTCCAGCTGGGCCATGCTGCTGTCACGCACATCTGGGTCCCACATCTGGAGATGGAGATGAGAGGGAGCCCCACAGATTTATCAATAGAAGGTGAAAAATAACTGATAGGGGAGGCATTTATCTTTTCTCTATACTCAGTCTATTTGCTCTCTATTATTTTAGTTTTTAGCATCCTTTGCTCCTTACAACATGTGCTAGGCAAGCAGCAATAAGCCCGAAGCTCCACCAGCTTGAAGTCCTGTCACCACCTCCCAGTACTAAACAAACCCATCTCTGGGACAGATTCTCCCCAGCTGGAGACTCCTTTACATCACTCCAGCAGCAGAAAGGCACCCTGGGAACACATCACATGCTGTTACACCTCTGTGGTGGAATGAAGGAAAGAAATCTCTCAGAAAATGACTGTTTCCCATCCTGAGTGAAGAGACGTTTATTTCAGTGCAGTAATGTTCATTCAGGACTGGGCACAGGTGGTCAATTATTTTTCTGCCTGTCTAGAAGAAGCACGTTGATTCCTCATAATAAAAAGTATTAGTACAATCCTGAGTTTATTGCTCAATTAGGGAAGTGACATGGAAAGAGTTACAGCCTCTTGCAGGGAATACAGCTAGAAACACATTTTTTGCTGCTGAATGAAATAACCATCCTCCTCCCCATCAGACACATGAAGTCTACACAACCAAAGAATCAACTGACAGCTTTTTTAGGTCCCGTATTTAGCTGGCCTGTGCAACAGTATACCGTACTGCATATTGACGCTCTATGATATAACTGCATTACTTTCTCTGTTTAAACATATTTAATTGATCATTCAAGCACAGACTAAAAATAAACAACTGAGCACAGAATTTAATTTCGGTGCCCAGCATAAACAAAACTGCATTGAGCAGGATTGAGCAGGATTTGAGAACAACGTACATGTGCACAGTTTGATCACTTTGTGGGATCCTCATAGACAACTCCAGCAGAGCTTCATTGCCTGGGCAGTCAGATGGTTTTGAAATGCCTGAAGGTAAAGCTGGGAACCTGCTCTCCACTGCTGTGTCAGATAACAATTCATAATAAATGAACAGCTCTTTGCAAATACCAAGGGTGCCGTTGTCAGCTATTTGGAGTATCACACAACTTTAAATAATAGATATCGTTTTGCACTTCCAACATTTTAATCTCAATCTCAAATTGCATGCAAAAGTAATTAAATAACAGAATCCTCATTTCAAAGCTGAAGACCAGACACCTAGACATCAAGTTAGCAGATAGCTAGGTGTACCATTAGTACCTCTGCTTGAGTTGAATGGTTCTATGTGCAAACTCTAAGGAGTACAGATGCAAAAATATGCTGCTGATCTCATGGTTACAGCTGCCAAAAATGTGGATGTCGTATGGAACATGTATCTAGTTAATGGACAGATACAGCACCTCAAGAAGTGGTTTAACCAATCCTATATCTGCACCTAATTATTTCAAGTAAATTGTGCTTGCTTTCCTTCATTAACTATCAGCAGATCCTGAACAGAGCTCAGCCCTGAGGTGCTGCAGTAGGAACATAAACCAAATCATGTCCTAAGCTGAGGCTGCCGTGGAACTGGGAAGACATGAGACACAGGTGGAAAACAGAGTGAAATACCTACTGTCACTGCTATTGCACAACTAATCATAGAATCACAGAATCAACAATGTTGGAAAAGACCACTAAGATCATCTAGTCCAACCACTGAGTCTATGAGCAATGCGTGACCCCCTGAATGTACCAGGAGCATCACCCTGCCAAACACAGGGGTCATCCTCAAGAAGAGAAGCAATGTCCAGTCACAATGAAGGTTTCACTGAAGTTGCTAATGCTAGTTTGGTGCCAGGGTACAGCAATGAAATCATACAGATCGCTACAAGCAAAATGGACCCTCTTTGTACGTTGTGCTCAGGGTATCGCTGGGCATTAATCTGCCTGTACACCCACCTGAGTCTACAAATGAAAGCAACAAGAATGCTTTGTGTGGGGAAACAGACACTTCTTCCCAAAGACAGTGACAGCAGCACATCAAAATCACACTGTGCAAGACAACATTTATAAGAACCTTGACAGATATCATCGCTTGTTTGACTTATGGAGCCATCAAATGCTCACTTCCACGCAGCCTTTTTGGGCCCTTCAGCTGACTGAATCACCAATTTAGAATCTGTCAGACTTCATTATGCAGATTAAGAGCCTCTCCTTGGTTCCATTTGTTATGCATTGATAAGAGAGCATTGGCGAATGTATCCCCTCACACAACCAAATCCTTTGTGCCATTACATAGTAAATTTTGTTCTTTTGAGTGTTTGGGGAAAAAAAAAAACCTCCACACAACAGCAACATGGCTTAGTTGCTATGCACAGACTGAGAGCCATTGCATAGGAATCAGCTCTGGAGTTTGGCCTAACTTGAAGCACTCATGGCCAATTACGCCTGGGTACAATCAGACATGGTCTGCCTGCTCCTTTCACCTCCACAAGTGTGCTCAGTCCTGACTGCTGCAGTACTCCCAGAGTGGTGTGCAGTCTCCAGGCACACCAACTGCCCTACAGCTCAATGTCTGGTGCTGCTGCAGCGCTCAGCAACAAAAGGCAGATTTATTATGAATGCTGGTAGGGCTCTTTTTTCTCTCTCATTGACTAGATGTGACTCAAAAAGTTAATGGTAATTGCTCTCATCTTCATTTAGCAATGTGAGAGAGAGAGAAATGGGAGCAATTTGCAGATCTGAGAACAGGTCATTACAGGTGTGTTATATTAGTGTATTCATGAGCCCCCTGGGACAGCCATGCTGAGATATCCAATAACTTTCTTAATGTGTAATTACACACCATTGGACTATAATTGATTAATTGAGAAGAGAATGTAGGCAGATGCTAGGCCAAGGCTTCTGCTGCTCATTAAATGAATATGTCCTTGCTTCTTTTTAATAAGTTAAGTGAACTACTCAAAAGCAATTAAGTGAGAACTGAAATTCATTAAATTTTAAGTAATTATTGGTACTAGCTTTTATAATAAAATGCAGGATTTATACTTCGTAGAAATGGCATCCTACTGCAGAGAGCAGTGAAGAACCCGCTCCTTGCAGACAGACCTGCTCTGGAGTGCCCTCAGAGCATGACTGTGTGAAGTTAACCTGCCTTGCTTGGGCATCATCCCTGCACAGTCCCGACGGTTCCCAAAGAGAGGGCCTTGCCATGCGATGGACCTTAATTCTGAGAAATAAACAGACTGTCAACTCCTGATTTTCAAACCCCTGCTTTCTTATGTCGACTCTTTTTACTTGAAAGGATGCCAAAGCAGTATCCCATCAAACCCTCTTCCTTTTTAATGGGGAGGGCAGTATGTTCAGCAATACAAGGCAGGAGCCAAGTGCAGAATGACAGAGCTCACGCAGGTCCACGTAGCACTTGCTCAGACCCGACAACACTCATTTTCATTGACGCTGGCATGGCAGCTCCTGGGAGCCAGGAGATATTTTGGGGCCTGGCCCTGGTGCTCCAGGTACAAAGGCATCTGTGGCTCCCAGAGTGCCCCATGACATCTCCTTCACACTCCACTAAGCCCTCTGATTTCTCTGCAAATACCTTCTGCAAATATTTATAGCTCTGAAAAAGCTTAGGAAATTTTATTTCCAATTTAACTTAACTTTCTTTGGAACAAGGCATATCTTCATACTTTAACCTTTCTACAAAAACTGTCTGAATTTTATTTAAATTGGTTATAAATGCCAGTTTCTTAAAGCAAAGCCACAACTCACAATCCTTCCAATGGATACAAACCTTTTTTTTTCAAGTTTTATATAGGTTGGGGGCAGATTACTTCTTTTTTCCAGGCATTTTTACATTAAACCATGACAAAGATATACTGAAATTATCATTAAAAAACAGACTTCTAAAATCAGTTTTCAGCTAACAGCTTGCTAACTTAATTGTTTAAACTCCCAGCCAATGAAAAGATTGATATTTCTTTGAGATCATTTTTGAATAAAACATTTGTCAACAAGAACATGTTTAATATATTCTAAAGGGGAGCTACTGGAAAGGGGACAGACTCTGGCAGGGTCTGTGACAATAGGACAAGAGGAAATGGCTTCAAGCTCAAAGAGGGTAGATTTAGGTTGGGTATAAGGAAAAAGCCTTTTACAGTGAGAGTGTTGAGGCACTGGAACAGGTTGCCCAGACATGTGGTGAATGCCCCATCCCTGGAGACTTTCAAGGCCAGGCTTGATGGGGCCCTGGGCAACCTGACCAACTGTGGTGTCCCTGTTCATTGCATGAAAGTCAGTCTAGATGACCTTTAAAGGTCCCTTCCAACTCTAAGGATTCTTTCATTCTACGATAATATGAAAATTATAACTTCAGTGAACACATCAAATGAGGAAAACAAAGAGTAAAAATAGAGAAATACAGCACAGCACTGCAGTGAGGAGAAATTAAAGTAGGAGAAATTATTCAGAGATCACCAATAATTGCACATTTATTAATAAAAACCTTAATGCTGGTTCTGGGAAGACAACAGAACTGGGGCTGTAACGGGATTTTAATTATTTTCCTTTTTAATAAATGCATTCTGCTTCCCTTTTGAAATAATAATAATGTCAAAAACTAGAAAACTGCCTCCTTCTGAGGAAAGGAAAGCAAAGTTTCAAGTGTCGCATCCTAAAATAATACTCCTGTATTGATATGAAGGAAAATGCCCAACCAGAGCTCCCAGGCTAAGCTGATGGCTATAACTGGAGCACTGAGGGGAGCTCTGCTGGTGAGGGGAGGGGGCTGGCATGCAGCCCAAAGGTCCTAACACATCCTGTCACCCCACCAGCCCCATAAAAACACTGAGTGATAGGCAGGGAAAGTACCTGCCTATCACATGGCTTAATCCCACCCTGCACCACCACTGAGTAGGTCCTCGTCCCACGCAAACCTGTAGATGGTGGCCACCCTCAGCAGCCCTGTGCATCCAAAAAATGAAACATGGGTCTTATTTCCAAAGGTGTTCCTTCAAGTGTGACTATCCCGTCTGGCATGGCGGTATTTTCTGCAGATTCCTACCACAGCCTTCACATTCAATGTTATAAAAAGAAGAGTGTGTTCGCCATTTAATGTGTGTGTTAGCACATGTGTGTGTGTTAGCAGGCCTACAGCACTTTCTGGTCAGAGAGGGGGAAGGAGACTATGGGCACTTGTTTGTCCTTCTTTGCCTGTGGAATACAGGGTGTGATCCAGAGCTCACAGCAAGTTAATGGAAGGGATCCTACTGATTTCATGGGGATTTGGATCAGACGTCGGCAGAGCCCTAAACATGCTGTGAGTCAAGGACAACAGCAGCCTCCCCCAGGTCCCAGAGCAGGCAAGGCACAAGGCTGCCACTGACATGGAGGAGGCTGGGAGCACACAGGGCAGAACTGGGAAGGTGCAGGAAACTTCTCCAGCCCCAAAGAAGAATTTCTTCCCAACTCACATCCCATAAGTAAGCTGTAACAAGAGCCACCACCATCCGTTCCACTGTGGAGCAGAAAAATAGATAACCAGGAGCAGGGCAAGAGGGACACAGCACACACATGGCATACCCAGCCTGACAGCAATTCAGGACCACAAAAAATCATTGCTGATTTTGCCTGGGATGTTCCCTTTGCTTGAAAAGAAGCAGGATGCAATTTCTTTTGTTTTGGTTTGGTTTGGTAGGGTCTGGGGCAAGTTCTTTTTAGAAAATATTCTGCTCTAACTCATGAACAATTTAGCTCTTGAAACTGAAATGTTACAGATGGTCAGACCACGATACAACCTAAGCTCCACTGTTATTTCAGTCACAGAAAAGGTTGAATTTCATGTGGCCAAGATTACTGAGTTTTCAAGAACACCCGTACCAATTCTCTGCTAAAATTGCTTTGCTCGATTTTTCTGTTCCAGAGCCGTAACTGCAGTTCTGACAGTTCTTTGGGCCTGCTCCAAAGCCCCTGAAGACAACGCTGGGCTCTCCATCGGCAGCCGTGCATTTCCATCAGTCGCATGCCCGGATGGCTGCTGGCACAGCTGACAGTGTGCCATGGGATGCCTCCGGGCTGCGGCCGCAAACTGATCAAGAAGCTGATGAAACCCACTGGTAAACAATCAAAAAATGGTACCAGAGGAAAGAGGCAGCAAAAAACAGGTATTGCTGGAACAGCAGTCAGCTCTGGTGTGGAGGTTTTGGCTGGTGGGTGGGTACTACCACCACAGAGTGCCCCAGCTCTGGGCTGTTCTCTCCTGTTACATCCTCAGGGCAGTGGGATCTCCTTCAGACCCAACTCAGGGTAGTGCCCTGAAGACTGGAGGTGCCCCAGCCCTTGGGAAGGCTGAGAAGGTGTTCTCCTTCTCCCTCTGTTGGTTTGAACCTAAGGGGAAGGAGAGAGACTCCACAGAGAGCATCTGCTTTTGCTCTTTGCTAAGAATAGGGTGGCAACAAAAGGGGAAAGGCAGAAGAGGGGATAAGCAAAGCAATTTCCCCCTGATTTGATGCTTTTTTTAAGGGTCTGTGATTGAACAGGCAGTTCATTTCAGCACTGAATCAATAGCTGTTTTATTAGACACTGGAACACAGGAAATAGGTCAGGTGCCTTGTAAAAAGGGAGAACCCAAACCTTGCTTTCTGAAACCCAAATTCTTGTGGCTGCCTGAGTACACTGATACACGTACCTATGTTTAATGTGCCTAGGACTACAAAAGCTACAAGACCTACCCAATCACAACTATTCTCAGTGCCCTCTAAAGCCTGTCTAGTAAATATTGAAGTGATTCCCTTTCCAGAAGTATAACTCTGAGGTCAGGACTTTCCCCCTTGTCACCTTCCTGGGTGCCACCCTGTGCCAGGCTCCCTGACCCTGGCTTTCTGCTGCAGCAACAGTGTGACAGAAGCTGAGAGGTGCATCCTCTGCAGCCCTGGCTCCTCTCAGCCTTGCCACCGCATCCATGACAGCCTTCTGCTCACATCTAAGCAGCTTGCATTCTGTGCTTCACTTGCATTTGCGTCAGATATCTTTTCAGAGCTTTCTCTCCCTTTATTTGTTAGTGATTATAGATCAATGGCTGTGGGTGAGTTTGTGTTCAATCTGATAACAAGCATGTTTTATTTTTTTGTCATTTACGTAACAGTTCCCAGACACCACTAACCGAACACCACACACTCCTAAGTCACTGTACACTGGAGTCACAGATTTATCCTCCAGGAGCAGAACTGCTGGGAGCAGACTTTTTGATTTCAAAGAGAAAGACTTTACTGCAGCACAGCCATGCATCACAGCTGAATGTGAAACTGGAAAGGAATTTTTTTTCGGGCTCTTTATGTTTTGTTTGTGCTTTTGTTTGTTGCTTTTTTTTTTCTTTTTTTTTTTTTTTTTGGCCTGCTTTACACATAGTCCCAGAGTGGTAGGTGGTACTCAGATCATCTCCCTAAACAAATGATCTGGAAAGCAACCTGGCATTTAATTTCCATAACCCATTGGACCCTCCTGAGCTTAGATAGCAGCACACTGGTCTGAAACCTTGACTCGGTATTCTGGGAAGCCCAGAGGGGGGAAGGATGAACTGTTGATTTTTCTTTCCCACTTTTGTTAAAAGGCACCCAAGCATGGCTCTTCCTACCCTGACTAACCTGGGTAGGTGCCAGATGGATTTCCCCTTTCTCTAGGCAATGGCTGAGGAATTTCAGCTGGCTAGGGCAAGGGCTGGAGGCTTTTCAGTGGCCTTTTCATCCCAGCCTGCCCTTTCTCAGCAACTAATCCCATCTCTGCCCAGATCCACTATTTGCTGGACTGTACTGCTCCTTTACAATCAGCTTCCAGAGGACTAAATTCTGCCTTTTCCTTGTGGACACAAAGAGATGTGTCTGAAAGAAAAGCTTCCAGCCACTCGTGGAAAAAGGAATTAAAATCCTGAGGCAGTGCCTTTGGTAGTAGGGTGGGTGGCTGGCCAAAACAGCATGCTGGCCAGGCTCTTTAAAAAGAAATTTGTATTATGCACTTCTCAGTATTTATCATGGATAACTAATCTTAAGAAAACACGATCCACAAAACTGCTGAAATGCTCACAGGGAAAAATTTATCTCCTCAATGACTGGAGCTTCCCATCCACTTTGCTTTCTGTGCTGTAAGACACAGCACATGACACAAAGCATGTCTGGATTTAGTGCGGGACATGATCGCCCTCACCTAATCCTGTCACTGCAGAATGGCTTTTGATGCCAACCAAAATCTTTAATTGTCTCTGCTTTTCTTAACATACACTGTAAGCACTCAGTGGGTTATGTTGCACAAATTATAACTCATTCCTCCTCCTTTTTCCTATCAAGCTGTCTCTCAAATGAAAAAAAACACACAGCAGAGCTGCATCACTCTAACCAAAGCATCTCCTCCTCCGAGGTGTGAGCAGCGAAGATAGCACATGACTTGCAGTACTGCAGGCTGCCATGCTTTCAAATCCCTCCAAGTACTCAGGAGTTAAGCTCTCCCTGGTGCCCGTGACCCAGGCTATTAGCATGCAGCCCGTGTAGTACAGCTCCCGCGGGCAAACATCCGCGCACAGCCCCACAGCGCCCAGCCCCGCACCCGCCTGCCAGCGCCACGCAGCACAAGCATCTCCCCAGCCCGCAGCCCACGCTCAGTGCAGCAAGCCTGGCTCGTAAACGGCAGCTGAACCCTACAGCAAAGAATGCACTTTGGAGCCTCGGCTTCCCAGCTCACCTGACAGCCTACCGCAGCACTCAGCTGCACTAAGAAAACTCCAAGGATTTCCTCATCCTCAAAAGCATAAACAACTTTCACTTTCTCTTTTCTTTAAGAATCTCAGCTATCCACTCCTTCTCAGGCAGTGCCTGACTTGCACTGTTCGAGCCTGGGTAAGTTTTTACCACTGGGAAAATATTTTTTAGAGGAAGCAGCTGGAGTCCCCACTCCTTTCTTTCATATTTTTGGTTCATCCCTCCCAAGGAAACAGTTGCTAGCACAAACTCAGGAATTCCAACTGGCCTTCAGGAGACCAGACGCTGTCTTACTGGCCAGTTCCTGTGACATTCATTTTACTCTCAAGCACATTTTAATACATCACTGCTAAAAATAAATAAATAAATAAATAAAAGGCAAACATTAAGAAAAAGGCACTACCTCTCTGTGAAACATGTAGCATCTTCAACAAATAATGACACCAGTTCCTCCTTCCCCCGAATCCTAGTCCCACCATTGTATATCCACTATCAGTTCCTAAAATGCATCTTGAAAGATAGCAGAAGTATTCACTGTTTATTTACTTTGTTTTTGTTGCTACCGGCGAATTGAGTACGGGTTACATCCCTGCCAATTTTGTTTCCAATAGCATAGGAAAATACAACTATGACAAATTGCTTTTATTACTTCCTTAAACAAGAACTGAAACTTGTCCAAAAAAGCACATGAAAGACTAACTCGGATGATTTGAGCTTTTGCCAGGTACAGAAGTGATACAATAATGCAATAACTTACATGGATACTGATAAAGGAGTATTTAACAGGGCATTGAAAGAACGCTTGATTTTGATAGTACAAAGAAGGTTGATTGGTTCTTTCATAGCTTGTGCTAAAAATAAAGCAGATTTTCAGTCAAAACAACACATTTCTTATTTTGTATACATGCCATTGTGCTGTCTTATGACCCTAGGTCTGAAGTTCAGCAACACTCAGAAGCCTTCAGGGACATCGCGGGGGCATGGGATGGGTCCTCACGCTCAGTCTGAGCTAGGGCATGGTAATTAAGCATGGCTGTGATGAAACCCCTCCACTTAATAGGCAATGGAATTGGGACTACCGCAGGGAATCTCTTTTTGTGTTTGTCTACTTTCCTCACCTTAGCATGTAACCTTGCTGCCCCTGAAACCACCAGGAGCTTTGCAAGGGATTAAAGAAGAAACAAGCCCAGGTCAAAAGGTTCAAGTCCCTTTTTGTTTGAGGAAATTACACTGGGAACCAGCCAACTCTTCTGAGTGTCACATGTAGCCCTGAAAACATTGTCATGACCCCACAGGGGCTGGTTTCACACCGAGGATGCTGGCAGTATATGAGCCTGTGGTCCACCAGTGTGGATTCCAAGCCCATCTCAAAGGGACAGCAGTATGGGCATCTCTACAAATCTCACCAGTCTAGGGGCCAGTTCTCATGCTGGGTTATCCCAGCTCGATTTCTTGGCTCTCCTGGCTGTCCCACCTGGGGATCAATGCTAGCATTTGGTCAGCACCTTTTGCACAGGCTTCAGTGCCTTGGGAACGCAGCTTGCTTCTCTGCTATCCCTCTCTTGGCTATTACAATTAGGACAAAAGCACTGTCGCTTGTTTCAGCTTATTTCAAAATCTAATCCTGCATTCTGGTTCTCTGCAAATATTTCCATTTAGCCAAATGACACATTTTATGTAGGTGAGGCCAAAAAGGGTGAGGGGGAGATCTACCGATTCATCTCAACCTCCACTTTCAAACGCAGTGCATGAATCTCCTTTACATACACTACAATTCATTCTCTATTTACTCTAGGTAAACAGAAAAACTCATTGTGGAGCACTCATTTTCACAAGCTAATCAAGAACATTAGGTCCCAACAGATTCATTTAATAGAAATATAATAGGCATTCCTGCTTGCCTTTCATCTCGCGTAGCTGCAAACGCTGAAATGAACAGAGTTAACCCTGCTTTTGGAACTGAGATCCCTTTGCAGCTAATAGTGGCTGTGCTTCAGCTTGCAAACACTGCAGGCTCCCCATCAGTGCTTCCTGGCTTTTGCTCTTTCCCCGCAGCAGAGGAGCGGCGAGGAGAGGGCTGTGGGCGAGGAAGCTCTGAGCCCTATGGCTGTGTGTACTGAGTGGATGGGGGTGAGAGCTTTGGGGCACCGGCCTGGATGTCTCCTTGCACCACATGGGACCAGGCAGCACCATGAGGCCGTTCACATTCTGACATCAAACATACGAGATTGGCAAGCAATTCAAGATCTTAAATCGTTCACGGATACCAGAACTAGCATTAGAATGCTAAACAGAAACACACACACACACACACACAAAAAAAAAAAAAAAAAAAAAAAAAAAAGAAAAAAAAAGAAAAAAAAAAGAAAAAAAAGAAAAAAAAGAAATATTTCATAATGTATGGCATAATGAACAAAAGCCTTTCAGAAAGAAAAACGGTTTTCACTGTGCTAAAGTAACAATCTAGACTTGTTGTAAGTATGTTATTCTTACAAGTAGTTCGCAGTTATTCTTGAAGGCAAGTCTTGGAGTTTCCTTAGCATAGTGCTGCTGGGGAAAATTTTCAGCATGTCCATCTTCATCTCTAGCCTGAAGGGAAATATAATGGCCTATTTAGGGACTTACAAATAATGGAAGGAAAAAAAAAAATAGCTAAAAGCATAACAGCTCAGATCATTAAAACAGACGGGAATCCCCAAACACAACATCATTAAAAAGTTTGTTTAAATACACCTTTTAGATACGAGAACCTGCGATGCCGTTCTCTTACACAGCTTAGGTTGAACATGCAAATTCATCGCAGCATAAGCATTAGAACAACAAAGGACAAACCCAAAACAAAATATTTGAGCTGGAAACTATGAGTAACTTCAGGGTTTCCATTTACTTCATTGCATTTTTCAGGATTACATTACATACGTTCTCGTTTCAACTTTTTGACATGCGTAAGCAATCCCTAGATAATGTATTTTCAGTTTAACAGCAAGGCCAAAAAAAATAAATCAGCTTTCATAGTCATATTTTACATGTAACACTATTGTAGACAAACGGACTCCCCCTCCGTGCTTAAGCGAAGATCCAAAAGGAGCAGTCAGCTCGCGAGAGCAGCCACCCTTCCATCAAACGCGGGAAAAATATTTAATTACGAAGATGCATTAAAAGTTGCCGGTTATTTGGAGCTGCACTGTTAATTAAGAAAGCCGAAGTTTAAATGGAGACATTAACAGAGCCCATTAGCAACACTGCCTGCATATAGCATTTTCCTTCTAATCTGCAGCGTTTTTGGGTTTTGAGCTGAAGCAAAAGGGAGAAGAGGGTGAGAGGAGGAGTGTCGGCAGAGCACTCATTACACTGTTCATTTGGGTGACACTTGCACTCTGTTCCGCTCCGTCTCATCTGATCCCTGACTGTTCGCTCTCTCCCTCTCGCAGCCTCCCGAAATTCACAGCTGAGCTGTCTCCCTCGCATATGGCTTGCATATAATTATGCACATTCCATTTTACACTGCATTAAAATGATGAGATCCTGGCTCCCTGCCAGCGTATTTAAATAAGCCCCAATGAGCTGGGGGTGGGGGAAGGAGTGGGGCCGAGGAAGGGATGTGGGGGGGGGAGGCAGGGGGGGGCACGTTGTGGTTCCAGTCCCCACAGCAAAGTGACAGCCAAGCCCGGGGCACGGCATCTCCACGGCTGTGGCAGAGCTCCTGCATCGTCCCTTCTTGCGTTTGCATGTGTCACGCTGCCAGAACAGGGACATTTTTTTTAGCGTTGGCATTTGTGAAAGCTATTTGCACCTTGCACGTTGCACGGCTGCTTTGCCTGCAGAGAGGCTTCTGCCTCTCCTCTGGAGAAGGGCTGGGAAAGGGAAGCAATGGGTGAGTGGCGCAGGGATTTTGGGGAAAACGTGACGGGGTTACACCAGCTGCACCTCAGCTCTCTGCTGGCTGCTCTGCAACATTAGCAAAATTTGCCCAATGGAGACAATGCCATTTTTAAAAGTGCAAACTTTGCCCAAAAAGTATCTTTCAAACAGCATCTATATCTATTTATACAGAAAAATAGCTTACAGTGTGCGTGTTGCAACAGCTTATATATATTTTTTTCTTTTGCTGCCTCAATAGCTGCCGTGTGGAAAATGTTTTACAATTTTCCTTCTAACCACAAAGAAGAGGCAAAGCATTCCCGAGCGCCCGAAATCCCTTTTATATTGACAAAGGCTTAAATGTATTCTTCTAATTATTAACTTGGAACTGAACTGTGTCTCACACAATACATTTCCCTCCCATGCTGCATCAAAACCAAGTCCAAATCTGAACATATCTTATTAAAAAAATAAAATAAAATTGCTCATTTTGAAAACAAACTTGGTCATTTTCTCATCTCACAGACTGGCCAGCTCGACGAGGCCCTTCCAAGCAATTCAGAACTCAGCGGGACACAAATGCCTTCCCAATGCCATGCACAGCTCAGCACCAGTGGCTCCAGCAGCAGCTCTGCTCTGCAGAAATGGCTGCACGTCCGTGCAGCCAGGTGGCAGAGACCTTCTGAGACCTCGCATGGGGCTGTATGGGTGCTGCACAGAGCCGGGAACGCTGCCCCAGAGCCATGCAGCCATGTCCTGGAGCTGCACTGGATGCTGCTCACATGCCGGGCTGCAGGTTGCAGCCCGTCTCTTGGGGCCCTGTCCCAGTGCACACACCTTGCAAAGTGAAATGGATAGCAGGGTGTTTGTGATGCACGTGTCACAACACAGAGACAAAGCTCGCTGACCTTGAGCCACTTAGGAAAACTGCTGGTTCAACAAAGGCTGCTGCTGCCAGCAATACGCTCCCCTCCTGCCTTTCCTTACTTCGTTTAACTTCAGATGTCACCAAAATTTCCTTGTCTCAAAACCAGTTGAATGGCATTCTGCTATCATTTACTTAAGCAGCAAAAGTATATTTGGCTAGCTCCTTTTCACTGGATAAAATACTTGCCTTCAGCAGCCAGACCTATTTCCCCAGCTGCCTCACATGAATCCGTTACTACCATCTTCCAGTTGTAAATAATTTGTAGAAGGAAATACCCTGACAATGTTCAGCACCGTTATAAGCGCATTAAGAGTGGCTCAGAGTTTATCGTGTCACTGCAGC
The DNA here is from genome assembly GCA_035772895.1 of Perdix hodgsoniae. Classification (NCBI taxonomy): domain Eukaryota; kingdom Metazoa; phylum Chordata; class Aves; order Galliformes; family Phasianidae; genus Perdix; species Perdix hodgsoniae. Next base: position 1,946,792 of record JAPSGF010000094.1, on the reverse strand, counting down.
ACTGTGATATGCCTGTATCTGTGCTGAGTCCCTCTCTGTCACTGCTGTACACCAGCGGGCACCTGCCCCAGCTGCCCTGCCTCTCTGCCTCGTTCCCAGCACGCTGGCATCTGCAGCTTCTCCATCAGCCCCACTGCCATGGGGTACATTTGGAGTGCTACTGTTCAAAAGCAAGCAGCTGAAAAAAAAGCAGATCAAACCTGTCATCTCTCTGTTTTCTAAAATGCTTTTAAACCCCAATACTGCTACAGAAATGCTTTCAACAAAAAGTGCATGTCCGAAGTGCTAGATGTAATGAATGCATGTACGCAATATACGGTACGACTGTTCTCATAGCACATTTTGTTCCAGGACAATAAAGGCTTCAGCTCTTACTCTGCACCTTGGGATCATGGTGAACACTCACTTTCATCAGCAGAAATCTACTTCAACCTTTCTGCAGCAACATATCTCCTGGGATTTCCAAATCCCTCACTGAGCAGCCCCAGCTGGCAGGTAGCTGCCTGCCGGCAGGGTGCCATCCAGGAGGGGAACTCAGCACAGGGACTGCTGGCAGAGGAGAGCACATCACCCAGGGCGTGTTGATGGCCAGGAAGATCTATGGAGGAAACTACAGCCATCTCTGAGGGGCTGACTTGACTTGAAAGTTCAACATGATGACGGGTGACAGAGGAAATTGTGGCCTTTAATTGCAGGTTAGATATCAGGAAACCTGTCTTAATGATAGTTACAGCAAAGCACTGGAGTAGATTGCCTAAGGAGGCTGTCAAAGCCCCATCACTAGAGATTTTTAAGAGCAGATTAGGCAAACATCTGTCAGAAATGGCATGCACAGAGTAGCTTCTGACTTGAGGAAGTGGGATGGATGAGTGCACCTCCTCTCCCAGGACCCTTCCCTTGTTGTTCCCTGACACTAAGCTTTGGAGGAAAATGGCAGGAGGCTAAGGGGAAAAAAAAAAAGAAGAAAAAAAAAAAAAAAAAGAACAGAAAGAGGGATCTGAAAGGACTTCTCTGAAAATAGCACAGCATTTGATGTTCAGTGTGTACTCATTAATAAGTGCATCATGACAACTATCTTTAGCTACACAAACTGTGCTATCTGCTCATCAGCCAAGCAGCCTATATTTGTGAAAGATGCCAGTAGTTTGGAAACAGACTATATATTAAGTCAAGATTTTCTTTTTTAACAAGAGGGAGGAAGAACAATCTACAGTAGGATTTCCTCCTCTCCAAAGCATTTCAATTTCTGCATGGATATTTGTTTCTCCATAAAGAAAAAAAATATCTTGATCCAAATTGGGGATTTCTTAGCTTCAGTGCCTTTTTATGCAGCCTTAATACTGGAAAAGGAAATCTGTGCTTGCAGCTTAATATTAAGGGCAGGATCTCATGATAGTGTAAGTCACAAGGCAGGATGAACAGAATAATTTATTAAGATGGAACTTGTTAATGCAAAGCTTTCACTACAACAGGACAATGCTTTTGCAATAAAATCCTAATGCTAGGTTCCACAAAAGTTTAATGCCACTTAAACGGAAACACCTAACATCTACTTTCTAGGAGGAGTGTCTGCTTGAGTAATGCAGAGTGACAGAATATTAGTCTGCTTACTCAGTATAAAATTGCCATCTAATTTCTCTAAATGTCCTTTAAAATGGATGAAACATGTGGCAGCCATCCCTAGATATGTTAAAGGCAGGCTGAGCGTCTCTGGTAGGACAAAAAAAGCTGTGGAAAGTCAACATCATCACTAGAAAAGCACAGACAACTGCTATAAGGCTGGCATCCTGTTGTGATGAGAAGCCTGCATTGCCCACAATGCTATTGTCCTGGGCTGGATGCAGATGGGGCAGAGCACCATGCCTCCACATCCCCCGCAGAGGTATCTCTGCAGCCAGAGGGGTGAGGAATTCCTCGTCCTCCAAATGCATCTCTGGAAGGAAATCCTTGGGGAGACCCTAATCCTTGAAATTCCAGTTCCTGTGGATTGCTGTTGTCCCACATAATCAATTGTCATGGTCTCTGTATTCGCTGCACCAGCAACGGTAAAAATAGTACTCCGCTTCCATCTGTTGAGTGTATTCTTTCCAGAAATGTGGACGGGCTCACTCTGGCCGGGGCTTAGTGGGAGCACTGTGGCCCTGCACCCACAGCAGAGCCTGTCCAGAACCCCTGGCACCGTGCACCCAGGGAACAAGTCCCTCCCTCAGGGAAGACCCCCGCTAATACTTCACGAGAAGTATCTCCACAAGGATTCCAAGATTTTCCTGAATGGCAGAACAAGACTACCTGTTGCTTCACCACATCCCTCCGCTGCACGCAATCCACTAGCCTCCACAGTTGTCATTTTTTGGCCATCACATACCTTGGGCCCACCTCAAGTGAAAGAAGCCCGTCCAGCACAGAGCGACTCTCTGCCACAAGCAGCTCTGAACAGTCAGTGGTGGGCTACGGAGAGTCTGTGGGCCACATGGTACTAACTTCCCTCATTTCCAGCTGCTAAAATGCATTTAAAGACAGCTAAAAATACATTAAATACTTTCCTAATGTTATTTTTCCATGTAAGCAACTGCTGTAGCCACCACAGGAATGTTATTTGATCGCCAAGGGGAGGGGAAGTGGTCCACGAGACAATCTGTCTGCTGGAGGTGATCTACGAAGTTAAAAAGAAATTGGGAATGTGCCTTCTTGTAACTTCTTTGTGAAGTGTGCAGAGGAAAACCAGCAGGGCTTCTGCTAGCTTCTTTTGCTCCCTCAAAGGAAGTCTCTAGTGAACTGAAGCAAGAGAAGTCACCGATGCCAACACAAGAGCTGGGGACCGTGGCTCTCCTCTCAGCATGCAGCTGCAGGCAGGCAGGTCTGTACCGTTCTGTTGCTGGGATCTGACCACTCTTGAAAGTGCTGGTCTCTCTTGAAACCTCTCCCTGGTACTCAGCTACTCCCAGTTCCCATATGCTACCGGACAGGCCACTGTGCCGCAGTACCCTTCAAAGCGAGCAAGGCCATGTGGTCACCGAGGAGAGAAGATGTCGTTGTAAAGAGCTCATCTCCAAACAGAATCTGAGGCACAACTTGCAGACACTCTAGGCAAGGTCAGGGACCCTCTTCAGCAGCCCACTTCTTTCAAAGAGCTGCTAAGGCTTTACCACCATATGTCCATAACCAGCGGTGGTGAACTTAGACAAAGCCACCAATTTTTAATTTCTACAACTGCCAACAGTGAGTACAAAGTCTGAAAACAACATCACTGATGACAAACTAGATCAGAAAGGTGTTTCAAATCCACAAGTTTAGGGAAAGGGTTGATGCTGTTGTGGAAATGACTCGGGGTGCCAGGGATCTGACTGGTGTGATTAAAACTGGAGAAAAGGCATCATCCAGAACATCCTGGAACCTCCTCTCCTGTGCTGACATAAGAAACACTCTCTGACTTTAAAAATAAATGGTCACTGGGTCAAAGCTGCTATTCTAACCAAATCCAGCCCTCTCTTACTCATTGTCCCTTTCTGAAGGTGTGAAAATTCCTGGGAAACAGGCAGTTTTGCTGAGAAAAGCTACCCCAGAAAAATGCCTTGTGACAAAGAAGGAGAAAGTGCCAATCTGTGGAATGATAGGGCAATGTTTCTGAAATTAGCCTCATCAAAGCAACTGAAGAATGTCATGTTCATTTTCTTGCATAACAGAAGATAACAGAAGCACACCAAAAACTTTGAACAAATGTGCCTGGAAATCTGATAAACAGATATTTGTGGATTTTATTATTTTTTTTTAAATAATGCTTTTCTTCACGGTTTGTGGCTCAGAACGGTTCAGCTTTTTGTATTAAAATTTTCACTCAATTTTGTGGTATAAAATTAACCACAGTATATATTTAAAATGCAATCTGCACATTCTATTGTAATGTAGGTAATATTATAACTGAATCAAAAGGAAATGCTAACAACAGTACTACCCTGGTGTCCGGTAAACCCATAACTTTCTTCCTACTGTGTTTAAAACTCACTTAAAACACACACACACACACACAAAAAGAAAAAAACAAAAAAGATTTGGCTTTATGGACTCAGTACACATTTTCCTTCTCTAGGTTTGTTTCATATTCTTTAGAGAAGAACTGTGATTTTCTGCTGAGCTCCTCATCAGGGTTTTCTTTTCATACAGCTTGCACTGCTGTACATGCATAGCCCCTTCTATCACAGTAAAAAGAATAACTTGGCCAAAACTGATGACAGCTTCCAGTTTTGCCCTGTATCAGGAAAGAGCAATTGATGGAACAACAGCTCCTGCTGCCCTGGTCCACTGCTGTAATGTGTATAGGAAGAAGTGAATGACTGAGCAGCTCAGAGTCCTGGACTCTCCAGCAGGTTAAAGTGGCCCAGCCTCCAAGTCAGCAGTCCAGGCAGGGAATTGCCCTATTCTCTCAAAGAAAAACTCCCCATTAAGTCTCCTTTCCCCTTTACTTTCCAGACCTATACACCTTCTTTCTTCCTCTGCTAGATAATAACCAGGCAGTTTCTGCAGCTTTCATAGCACAGTGATATACGGGACGTGTTCAGGTGGCTGCCACAAAGGCTCATTTTTCAAACTGCACAAACCTTTACCCGTATCATAAATTTTTAATAACCAGTTCTGAATTGTCAGAGAATAAATATGATAACAAAAACATCACATGGAGATAATCTGGAAGAAAAAAAAACTTTGTTTATTGCCCCTTCTTCGACAAGTCACAGCTGTGTGAGACCTTCATAACACTGAGACTGTCCTGCTAATCCCCCTTCTCATTCATGGCAGGCTCGATTCAGAGACACTAATGGACTCTGCCTGACAGTTATTGTAACTTACTCAATACGCAGCCTAAAATATAGCCAGGAAAGAAATTAAAATATACTACAGATTTCCCAGCAGATTCCATTTTGGTAATGGGCAGCTCACAGCATCATAGCTGATCGTTCCCAACAAGCTTTCCCTCCCTCTTCCCATTCCTCATGTGTTACAGTTTATAGGATGAAAACATTTTCTGGGGCACTTTGTGCATTTCACAGTCAGGTAGCTCAAGCATCCTTTCCACCACTGCTTTTCCTACACGAATTCCCAGACACAGATAAGAGGCTGCTGCACAGGGCAATCACATGTTTACAATCAGCCTGCCAGAGACATGGGGAGGAGAAAAACAAAACACAACACCCAGGAAAAAAGAATCCTTGAATGTTGGTTATAGTTAGCTAAGGCTTGCAGACAAAAAATAATTGCTGTCCCTAATGAATTTGTTTCAATGCTTTTTCAAGCCCTGGCATTGCCAGTACCAAAGCAACACTGCTGATTTCCTCTGATTGTGGTATCACACATATGATTAATCATTTTGACCCAGAGCATATATTTTTTTAAAGCAATTGCAGGCTGGCTTAATGAACTCCTCTCCCACTGGCTTTATAGACTAGTGATGATCAACATACCATTAAGATAAACCTTGTACCCTAACCCTCCCCTCTATGACAGCTTGCCTTATTTGCCTCACAACAGTCAATAACCAATTAAGAGACAACGGGTTTGGTCGATAGAGAAGATAACAATAAGACTTCAACAGCTGGAAAATTCTACACATACTCTTTTTCTCAATTCACATCTCAGTGGTATATAAATGGTTCTGCACTTGGAATAAATGTGGAGAAGGAAAAATAATGGCCAGATCTGGTTGGTAAAGCTTTCCCTTAAATCTGCTGCATCTGTAAGCATGATAAACACTCAGCTGTGATCAATGCCAGACAGGCAGGAACCTATTCTCTGGATTTGTTGTGGCCTTTTAAAGTGTGAAAATAGAAATCTCTCCCTGGTTCGGCCATGAGTGACAGATCATTTGGGCCATTCCCATTTGAAAATGGAGGGACCACAATATTTTTTAAAGAAGTAATTTATGAGCTGGGTTATGATGGGGTTAGGGGATGATCAATCTGTCAAGGGGGGCAAAATCTAACAGGAATGGAGGATAAACAGAAGAATGGGCAAGGAAAGGATGAGAAGAAAGGAGAGGAAGCTTTGATACAAATGACGTTTTCCATCATCTCCCAGTCTTTTTTCAGATGATGAATGGTTGCAATAAAGGGTGGGATAGTAGCAGCTATAAGGAAGACAAAAGCACAGCCTGGCTGGTGGTGAGGAGCACTGATTATAATTCCAGACATCCCAGCTGGAGGTCAGCGACTGAGGTCACAACATCATCACTGGCTTTAGTTCTAACACCAGGTACAGCACTTCTACTTCCCCTCCCCACCATCTTTTATTAGGCCTTTTTTCAAAGTTTTACTTTCAAAGATAGAATAATAGGTTGATACAACACAAATCAGACAGTCCCCTTTTCCAAGATTTCCACTCTCCTTTAAAGGAGATAAGTGCTACGCTCTTCCTGACAAACAAGATGTAACTCAAATGCCTCTCAGTTTGCACCAAACACAAGCAGCAAATTATTTCTAAATAACATGCCTATTATTATGCCTGTCCACAGCAACCCTCTATCACTCAGAGAGGCCCCACAATCATGCCTGAAAACGAGAAACTGTCCATTCAAGCCCGTAAGAAAGTCCAGAACACACAGGCCTTTTCAGGCAATAGGAGACAAGCAAATATAATTTATCTTCCCAACTTGCCTTGAGATTTGAGAAGTCTTATTCTGAGTTTTCTCCTTTTTGTCACAGTAAGATGAAATCTGCTGAAAAGCACCTTTGTATTCTCAGTTCCCTTTAGTACCGTCTTCCACGGAGAGCAGCTAAAGGTAGATCCTTGGCCAGGTTCCTGTGCTGACAGGAATCCACTGAGAGCCATCCCCAGCAGTTTACTTCACACCTTTGGCTCTATCTGACTGCAGCTTTGTTTTTACTCTGTGCATTTTAATACAGAAAAATATGTATCTACATACTACTCGACCTCTTAAAGACAAGCTTAAAAATCGAGATGCTTCCACTAGAAAAACGAGCAGGCAGAAACGTATTCACCAACTTCTTTATCTTCTGCACTGATTCAAATGGCTTGTTTGCTTCCTCCATCTCCAACCCAACTTGCCTGGCCCCTTACAACATGCAGGGGCTGTGTCTCTCCTGTAGTTCTAATTTACTCTTTCCTATTTTTCACCTGCAACTCTTGCCTGGAGAAGCATCCTTGGAGGTTGCAGGGGACTCTTGCATGTTCTCAGCACTGCTGTCTCCTCATGGATATGCGTTAGCCTGTTCAAGCCATCTCCAGAATTTCAGGGTGGTATCATCACCTTTTTAAAGCTTCCATAGCCTTATTCCAGCATCTTCCATGCTCTCTTACACAAGATCTATTTGTCCAACACTTCCAACAAAAATGTAGCCAATAATCTTGTTTACAGCACCGGCCTTCTTTAATCTTTCCCCAGTGTCTGATGGACTATTCAGTGTCACCTTGAGAGTATACCTATTGAACTGTTGGACCAACTCAACTCCATCTGGTGCCCTTATGCAATAGGTGATCCTGTCATATTTTCCTCAAAGACAGAGCTATTGCATCCACAGGGAAGAAAAGAGATGGGTCTAGGGAATTCCTGTATGCATCTAGGAGCTGCTGATGAGTGCCCCTGACTACTCCATTTAAGGGCTGTGCTTGAGGCATCGAGGTGGGCTTGGCAACATTCAATTAGTGAGGTACTCCTGGTGTTCCTTAACTTCCAAGTCACAATGCCAAAGTTGCCTCTTCTGTGGCCAGTACAGACATTTTAGTGTAGAGTTGAAATGACATATCTATCTAAGCAGAGCCTGAAGAAACTTGTAGAAATGTGGCCTTTGGTCTTTCATCCTCCACATACAGCTCTATAACTCCCATTGTTTAACCAAGATGTAGAGGTACTTATCTTGATCACAGTCTGTCTTACAGCAGGAGGCAGAAACACTTGGGGGAAATTAATGCTCTCGTTACCACTAGTACATAGAATTATAAAAGCGTCCAGCAAAGAATTAGCTCTAAATTTATTTACACTTCAAGCACACTGATATCTACTGAATATTGCTGCTAAATTAAAAATCCTGATATAATTTTCTATTTCATATTTGACCCTAGCAAAATCCAAAACCCAGTTCTCTTGCCTGCATCCATGTTCTGTATTTGCATTTTAAAGTACCTTTGCAGTTCTTAGTCTACTTCCTCAACCTGCACTTCAAGTCTTTCTAAAGTGAAAAAAGCACCTGCCTGCCCTGCACAGCCACCAGCAAAACCGAGCTTGCTAAAGCCCGGGCTAGCTGGATTTGACATCCACCAAAATCTGTTCAACCTGTCGCCAGGCTGTGCCTGAAGGTCAGCAGGCAGGATGAACAGCCCATGTTTCCCAGTGCCACAGGCAGATGAGGACCACCGTCGAGTCTTCTTCAGTAACAGGGTGGCCAGAAAGAAGAAAAGCTAAGGCATTCCCTTTTCATAATCAGACTGAGTTCCAGGAACAGAATTATAATTTAAATTAACTACATCTAACCATGTAATTAACATTCATGTCCTTTTATTACAAGCATCTTCACCATCTATTCTGTGAAACGCAACTTAATAACTTTTTTGTAGAGAATGAGATGGAACAACCATTTGACTCATTTGAATTGTTTATACATTAATTGTTGAATTGTTGCTATTATTATTAATCTTATTATTCTAATTACATGTGTTATGTCTTTTTACAGTAGCATTCCTTCCAGAATTAGACTAGTTCACACAACTCCATTGTTCCTCTTGTTTTAAAAATCTGACACGGAATCACTGGCACCAAACAAAGTGAAAATGAGCATTGTACACAAGGAGCTGAAACATCAGCTGCTTCACAGGAAGGGGAAATCTTTGAGTATTCCCTAACAACCAGCACATTTCACAGCATACAGTGGCAGAAAACTTCACACAGCAGAGGCAAGGTTTAAAAAAATTGGACTGCTCTGAGCCGTTAAAAACAGGCAGGGTCTCTTTTCAAAGTCTAGGTCATGTGCCTGGCACTGCGTCATATGGTGTCTCTCTTCCGCCATTTGTTTATTTGCTTCTGGCAGTTTTGGCAGTGAGGTATCAGAGTGAAATGCACACCACTCCATACATATGGTGGGAAGAATCTAGTGCATCAGTTGAATGCATACTGTACTGTATACACATTCTGTTTTATCTCCGAGCGCAGCTGTGCTGTAAAAGCTTACAAAATGTGAAGCCTTCTGTGCTGGAAAAACATCGACAGGAGAAGCTGGCCTATAACTTATTAGGTTGTGACACAAATCAAAAAAAGCCAGAGTTAAAGCTGACAACTCCTGGCATCATGATGAAAAGCAGAGAGGCTCAAGTTAAAGAGGGAATGTCAGTCCCAGCTTGATGTTGCTGCCGTGGGTCACAATTGTTTTGTTCTAGGACAACGGTTCCTAGCGCAGGCCTGCAGCCTCCAGCCTGCCACCAGCATATGGGATGGGGATGGACACAGGGAGGCTTGGGTATGAGCCCAAGTACAGCACTGGCTCTCCTCATCCAACACAGTAGCCTTCAAGCTGTGCTCAGTTCTCTGCCTCCTACTCTTCCAGCTCTTTGGGCTGAAGGCTGTGGAAACATATGGCAGAAAACCCTCCTGCACTGGTTGGACCAGATATCTGAGTGGATTTTTTCCACTACAACCTTGAAACAGGCACTCTTTATTTTAATGTGAGGAAGAACAGTCACACTGAATCAGATCTCAGGACCCCTTAGTCAGGCTTGTCTCCAGCAGTGACCAGTATGGAACTTGCGAGCACTACCTGAGGAGCAGTGGGTCATCAGGTATATGGGCAGACTGTGAGGGCTGTAGGAGCAGTGTGAGAGGTTTGGTAAAGGAGCTTGCTCCCTATGTCCACTGCTACTGGATTCTGTAAGTAAATCCTGCTTTACAGCACTGAGCTAGGCAAGATCACCTCGCCTCTTTTCCTACTTTCTCACGGACTACAGATGTGCAGGTAGGTGTAGGCAGAGGAAATGTGGTGAGTAAGCAAAAGAGAGAAGGGAAGCACAAGGGATGGCAGTTTTATGATACAGAGAATCTTCTCTGAAATAAAAACTTGACTGGAGACATCACTTTTCCTCCCCAGTCCTATAGGAATGAACAAGCAAACTGCCAGGACTGACCTCTGTGCTTCCTCTCCATGCCAGAAAGGATGAAATACAGCTTCCAGCTAAGTTTAGCTCATCTGTTTCATCTCATGGGAGCACATTGCATGGCTCTGCCATCACCCTGTGTCCATTGCCTTCTTCCCCATCCCTATGGGTGACTCCTTGCCTGCTGCACGGCCAAGGAGAAGAAACAAGGAACAGCAACATAAGTCTCAGCAAGACATTTTGTCCCATGTCCTATCAAAGACATGAAAATGAAATAGAAGCAAGGAAAGGGGAAAATAACAAGTTATTGCCTCAAGCATTAATTGCTGCTGATGCTAGTTCATTTTCAACAACCGACTTTAATTGCATCTCCACGTTGGATAAACCTACTTTTTCAAATGCTATTAAAACGTTATTTTAAAATGCATGGCAGGCTCCTCCTTAAAATCAGGCCATGGTCTGTATTGAAGGAAACTGTATGAGGAAACATACAGTGAAGGGCAATTGGAGGTTTGGAACAACTCTTATATGAGAAGATACTAAACAACAGGGACTTAACCCTTTAAAAAATAAAAAAAAAAAAAATTGAGTGAGAATGAATTTGTAGCTCATGCAGCATATGTAGTAGTTTATGTAGACAGCTGTATTTTATATTACCAAAAACTTTTTTTTTTTTTTGGTTATCAAAAATGTGGTTATTAGCTATCGAGTAACTATCGAGTAACTATTGCTTCTCACAATGCAAAAAAAACAAGACATTCAATAAATTTGTGAAACATAAACAAAAGAAAATACTTCTCTTCAGAACAAGTCACCACACAGTACCCACACCAAAACTATGCACAAAACCAAATGGAGGGTGACACATCCTTGAGGGACACATCCACCAGCTGTTAACAACAATGCCACAAACACTCCCACACTGGATAATTTCAAGGAACCAGTTTTGATGCACAGAGCCATGAACTTTGCCTACAGGATACAGGGGCTGCCAGGTTGACCTCAGCTGGAAGTTGGGGTTATTCCAGCTGCTCTACCATTAGGCTTTAGGAATTTACTTTGGAGATGGCAGTGGAATCTGTTTTCAAAACTCAAAAGTAACCTGTGGGAATTCACTGGGGCTATCATAGAATCATAGAATTATAGAATCACAAGATTGGAAATGACCTATATGATCATCTAGTCCAACCATTTTCTCATTATCACTGCTACCACAAGCACTAAACCATATCCTGTAGTTCCTCATCCAGGCTCCTCTTGAACACTGCCAGGGATGGCAACTCCATCACCTCCTTGGGCAATCAATTCTACCTCCAAGAAAAGGTAGATAAATTATTTCCAAAACTGGTGAGAGACTTTCAGAGACAGGGGTTGTGTTCAACATGCACAGCATGGGCACACCTGGTTACATACTACGTATTGGATGGAAAAGCAAAACACGTAAGAGAAAGTCCTGATGTCAGTGGACATGGAATAGCTTTTCCTCTTTTAAGTGCTCTAGGAAAGGCTGGTTACTAAAGGAGCTTTTGGTAAGCTAAGACATCTCAGTTTCTCTGGTCTTCCATATGTTTGTTCACACTACAAGTATTTTTCCAGGTGTTTACTTCTGTTGTGAGAAAGCTCAATGTTCCTGAAACTCAGCAACTTCCAAAATCCTGACTTGGGCCAATAAGACAACTGTACTTCAAACTCAACAGATACCAACCTGGAAGCTTGCAAATTTATTAAGAAGAACAACAGAGATAAATTTCATTCTGATTCCTAATTTTGCTTTCTTCTAGTTTTCTGCATTTCTGTCTTTGATTAAATGGTTAGCTGGGAAACTTAGATTGTACTCCTAGAAACATACAAATTAACTAGAAAAGTCATCACTCTTGTGAAGCCTTTCAGCAGAAGTTTAAATCTTTCTCTCCCCATCTAGGGATTGCAAAGCTGCTCTGAGGAATTCAGACAATTACAAAAGAGCATCCAAGAAAACACAGAATCACAGAAACACCAATGTTGAAAAAGACCTACAAGATCATTCAGTCCAACCATCCACCTATCACCAATAATACTCACTAAACAATATCCCTCAACACAATGTCCAAATGTTCCTTGAACACCCCTACTGGAATGGGAGCTTGCTGAAGCATTACCAATTACACAGGCACTTTCTCCATAACATACAACTGGGAAGGGAAAGGAAAGTTATAGATGTTAGGAAATTATTTTGACTAGGTATTCAGCAGAGCCTTTAACTTTTACTTTATTAAAATTAGGATTTATTTTAAAATGAAAATACCAGTCCTGGACACGTTCAACAAACTTTAATGTTATAGCTACATAGTTATATATATATAGTTATATACAGTTATTTAATTACCCAGGTCTTTTAGAATCGCCTTCAATAGCCGCATTGGTTTCCACGAGACCCCAAATCCCCAGTCTCTTGCTACTGTCAGCCACGTGGTGAGATAAAAGTTGGAATGGGGAACATCTCTGCAGCACAGAGTCACACAAAGTAGAACACAGAGACAGAAAAGAAACAAAACTTGCAGGCTGTGCCAAGATATACCATTTCTCTTTAGATGATATGGAGGAAAGATACAGTGGCCTTGACATGTGCATCTGTAGCTGAGTGCGAATCTCTAGCTTTAGTTCTACTGCTCCTAGAAGTAATGGAAAACTTTAGAGTCAACTCTCCACATCCTACAACTACAACTGAGTTGCTCCAACAGAGGGTGGAGCTGCCACATGCAGCCGGGGCTGGTCAGATGCTCAGAGAGCTCACAAAAGTCTATGTGTTTTTTATTTCCTTTTCGAATCATTTTTCATCCCTGTTGGGCATTAAGAGCTGGCTGCTGTAGAAGGATCACTGCAGGAAGCAGAAGGATTTTAAGAACAAAGTTGAAAAGGGTTTTTCAACAACCCTCATTGCATAAGCTAGATCAGACCAACTTCCATTTTTTTCCACATCCTTGCTCATCTCCCCATGCACCAGGGTGTGTTATTCTATGAATCGACTTATATGGAAAACAAAAGAATAGGGGGCACAAGGTCTAGGGCTCAGCAGGATACTGAACTGCAATACTCACAATTAAACTGACAGATTTGATGGCAGGGTGGGTTTAAGGAACAGCTGGAATCTGATGAGTTAAAATCACTTCCTGAGATAAAGCTGATCAGGAGAGTCAATCTTTCATGGATTACATTCAATTAAGAGCTTTCACATCACCAGGATTCAGCTAGAAATCCAGGTACAATATAAGCTAAAAATAATTGGGTTCCAGGTTCACCCACTCAGGCTGAAAACACTTGTGGAGTATACCTGCCAGGCTGCACATCAACTCGTGGGGTCAATGTGAGAACATAACCAGTGCTCTGGAAGGAGTGTCCCACTGAAGGGATTGTCTGGTGATAACAAAGCATGCAGATTTTCTATACTCCTTACATCTGATATGTATACTATACATCTGATATGCAAGAAACAGACTGATTTCTGAAACCCATCATTTTTTGAAAAGAAAGGCAGAGAATTTCTATGCTCCTTTAGCTGTGGAGCACAAAGATGCCAAGCAGAGCCCACAGGAGAAGGCTTGCTTTGCAAGGACTCCCAGGACATGCTTTAAGCAAATCTGAGACAGTTCTCATGGTGTGAGATCAAGTCTATGCCATGAAATTCCATGAAACGGCAAAGGCAGAGATGCAGGTCCTGAACTCCTGGCATAAAACAAGACAACAACTGACTGGAAGTACAGCATGTCCCTTAGGAAAAGCATTTAAATGTGACTGATTCTATAATGCTAGCACCTGAGATCAAGAAGTGACAAAAACTAAGATTGTTAGGCTGCTCAAACTGAAAAAAAAGAAAACTGTCTGTGTGTTTTTGCAAATGGACTTATATACACCTGCTTTTTCAGAGTTGGGTGTCTATAAAAAGACCAACTGAGGAGTGGTCCTCCTGATTTTTGGTGAAGTAAAAGGAATTTTGCATAAACATGAACATGAGGTGAAAATCACAACAGCTTTTCTGTCCTTTCTATCAGCAAGTAAGCAGCTTCCCTTACGCCAGCCCAAACTAAACATTTTATGTTCATTTTTCATCACAAGAAAGTTTTAAGAGGGGCTGATTTCTTGCAGAAATTTCCTGTTAAAATTACGTAGTAATGAAGAAATTACAGGAAGAAATTAGGATGCGGGTCCTGGACTTCTAACCAGTGCCAGAGCCATGAGACAGTGTAATCCACTCCCGCTAGATGATGTGGGCTTGGGCAGGACTGACAGTGCAGGTTGAGTAAGCGAAGCCTATTGTTTACTTCTTCAGGGAAACTGGTAGCTTAATGTTGTCACATGCTTTGGGAAATCCCAGCAGAGGAAGCATTTTTACTCTCTCCAGAGCCTGATGACAATTGAAGTGGCTGCTCTGGCGTGGTGCTTGGAGCCATGGGGTCCTGCTGTTCCCCTCTGGGTGCTCCCTGATGCTCTCAGACCGGCAGCCTGCCTCCATCCCTGTCCCCAGCACCCAGCAAACAGCTGCTGCAGGGTGAGACCAGCCCTGCAGCACCGACATCAGCCTGATCCACCTTGGGCAGCCACTGCATTGGATATTCTCGGCTTAGTTTTTTGTTATAGCAGGTGCTGCTAGGGGTGAGGGGGTTGTGCATTCCTGTCTGCCTTCTAAGATCAACATGCGATTTTGAAATTAAACTGTATTTTGTCACTCCCGCTAATAAAAACCCATGTGCCAGACTTTCCTGGCCATTACCCTGATGATGCTAACTGAGGCGGGAAGCCATCAGTTGTTCCCAGTCGTGTGACAGGGACAAGATGCATTTGGGTTGGTGCAGGAAGCATTCACAGCACTGTGGCAAGCAAGGAGGTGCCATCTCTGCTTAACCACTCTCTGAAATGAATTCATTTTAAGCAGAGGTCTCTTGCCTTTGTCCTCTAAGGAATGGGAGCTCAGTGATAGGCGCAGGAAGAACACAGGGTTAAAAGCGGGGGCAGGGATTTAGGAAGCTGAGAGGGTCCCTGAATCTCAGAAAATACTCTCTTTCCCAAAACAAAAATCTACCATTCAGGCCTTGAAATCTGAGACTCGTGATACGAACACGAGCTTTGTCAAACCAGCCGGGTTTTCTGCAACTCCGATGAGGAATTCAGTGCAACAGCTCGCGAGAACAGGTGGTGAGTGTCCAGTTCAGACTTGGACATGGCAAACTATTGTACAGTTCCCATATTCCCACCCCTCGCACTAAGAATTTCCATGGCAAAACAAAATGGTCAGTGCAGCAAACAGACTAAGCCAGACGGTAAGAGCCATAATAGCACTGATATTCATGAGGTCTCTTGAAGATTTTACTGTAGGAGAAATGAAAAAGAACTGACATGTTTGCCATTCTGTTTGTGAAGTACAGATCTGCAGCTTGCAGGAATATTTTATGAATGGAAAAACAGAAAGACTTGTTTTTTTTCTTTCCTGGGTCACATTTACAGCGAGGCAGCAGTAAAGAATAAGCCCTTCTCTCTTTCCAAGAATTGGTTTACTTCATTAAAAGCTCAGCCCCCTTTCTGCTGCCAGCTGAAACAGCTGCCTTTGTATCCACCACTGAAATCATTAAAAACATGTCAGGCTGAGGGAGAGGTGTTTTTCCCAGGTATTCCTGAAAGCCACGGAGTACTACGAGTCAGCACTACAGAACCGTGATGCACCACTCACAGCACTCCTCGCAAACAGAGTATCATTGTTCTTATTTAAAGAAATAATCCTCACAAAGCTCGAATAATTATTCAGCCCAAACAGCCCACAGCGAGCGAAACAGTCTTTAGACAGCTGTCATGGCTCAGTCCTCTGGAAGCTTTGATTTTAATGAAACTCATTAAGGAAAGAAATTAACAGAAATTAACAGGGAAATATCATAATTTGTCTTGTTTCAGAACGCTCAAATGGAGACAAAAGGCCCTTAACATGACACATAATTTGACCAGTCACAACTCCCTGTTTTGCTTGTTCTTGCACACTAAGTAAATAAGCCCTAAGTTGCTTATGCTGCAGCTCCACAGTTGGGTGCAGTGAAACAAAAAGGGTACATGAGGAAAGCCCAGCTCTGTGCACTGAGCAGCCTGTCGCCAGCCTCTTGCGCTCCTACAAGCAGGCGAGAATGCTCATGGTGATGAATATGCTACCTGCAAACAACCCAGGGTAATGGAAGATGAAGGGTAATAAGCTCTCTAGAGAAGGAAACCGTCTTACAAATAGTTCATGTCAACCATTTCTTTCTGCAACACAGTTCAATGGAAGGAAAAAAAAAATAACGCTTATCTTTTCAGGTACATATTAGGTATCTAAGTTCTCTTTGATTTCCTGTCCAAAAACACAAAAAGAAACATTTCACTGTGGTTTTTAATCTGAGTGGAACTGACAGAGGAGCACGCTGTGCTGTGCTGTGAGTGTCTCAGAAGGGCAGAGATAATAAAACTGATATGCCTTGGTCTACTGTCCTCAGCATCTTGCCTCCCAGGAGCTGGAAGGCCACTTCCTGACCAAGGCTGCTGCCTCGCCACTCCATCCTGGCAGAAGGTACAGCAAGCCCACCTGCACCATAGGCAGAGCTCCTGCTACAAGGATGGTTGTGCTGAAATCCTGATGCTGAGAAAGCCACTGAAGTTTAGCCTTGAGTTTTGAAGGGATCAGGATTTAGAACCCAAAGAGCCGTGAAAAGAAAATAACCAGGGGGAAGCAGAGGAGCAAAAGGGGCGAGGGAATCTGCCGAGCACATTCTTAAGCTAAAACTCCCCCTGGAGACACTCTGCTCCTCACTAAGACCAGTTCTGGCTGCAGAAATATAGGGGAAAACTACTGAGAATCTGCTGAAAACATGTTAACAGGTGGCACTGGAACAGGTTGCCCAAGGAGGCTGTGGATGCCCCATCCCTGGAACACTCAAGACCAGGCTGGATGTGGCTCTGGGCAGCCTGGTCTGGTGGTTGGCGACCCTGCACGTAGCAGGGAGGCTGAAACTAGATGATCATTGTGGTCCTTTTCAACCCAGGCCATTCTATGATTCTACGACTCTATGAAGCAAAAGTATTATACAGTGGGCATTTGCTCTCAAGGCAGGCCATATTACTTTGCTACCATGTTATGAACCTAGTGACAGGGACAGTCACTGCCACTTCCTAGAATGAGGAGTAAGTATAAGTAGATGTTAAAGGGCAAAATAGTGTTTACAGGGACAAAAATGTAGTACTGATATGGAATTCTGAAAGAAAGGGTTTTTTTTCTCATTTCTTGCCAAGTTCACAGTAAGTCACATGGCATGCAGAAAGTGCAAGGACCTGCTAGGGAGGATAAAAAGAGCTGGTGTCACAAACAGGAAGATCTAGAGGGTATGCAGAAGCCGGTGGCAGTGGGCAGCGAAGAACAGGCAGAGGAAAACAAGACAGTGGAAATGTTGCCGATAAAGTATAAAGTGCTGAGTCCTCAGACAAAGGAATTTTGGAGAAACAAGCAAAATGACTCCCATCCAGTTCACATAAATCCTGAATGATGACACAAGCTAGCATAGGATATGATTTTGGAAACTGGGTCCTATCCAAATTGCTTTAATGTCAGAACAACCTGCATCTGCCTTCACTGGAATCATCCCTACCTCCTTCTTCCTTTATCTTAGCTCACTGGGAAATGCTCCTCTCTCTGTAAATTAGATGTTTGGCAAAGAGATGTACACTGCTTCTAATCAAGAACACCGGCAACATCCTTCACACTGAAGGGCCCATGCCTAACGCAATGGCCCACTTGTGAATACAGCTGCTACAAAACAAAAAGTTAATCTGCTAAAATCACTTGAGATAAACTGATGAGAATGACCAGAATTCAACTCCACAGCCTACACAGTTCATGTTGTTTACAAACCAGGAAACTTAATTGTGAAACTTTTACTTACTCTGTTAAACTATCTGGACTACAAGAGAGAGTGCAGGAAAGCTTTCAAAATACATCAAAAGAGAGTACCTAAGTACCTCCTTGCAGTCTCACAGGCTATTTATTATATGCTTTTGTCTATTACTGCCTTAAGAATTGACTAGGATTAAATTAAACAACAATTAAACTCTGTTGCAATGTAGAGAAATGCCTGGATGGCCTCCAGGAGGTTATTTCTGCTGTGACTACTTCTATGTTAGAGCCATTTTAGGAACACAAATCAGAAAAGAGGTTAAGAACAGATGAATCCTGGACATCAGAATGCTGTAGATTCACCAGCTTTCTGAATTAGCGGCAGTGCAAAAAGGAATCCCTCAAAATCATCCTTCTCTCACTTACATTGCCTTCTCCCTGACTCAGAGGGCACCGTGTTTCTCTCTCACTGGCATTCTTCCTCGTGTGACGAATCTATTGCATCAGATTATTTACTTAGGCCTGAAGACTATCCTACGTGTCCTCTACCGCACAAAAATGTCATGTATAAATGATTCAGAAGTACATGTTTTATCCATTCCTACTTTTTAAAATCACATCAGCCAAATGCTGACTGCTTTACTGCCACTCAGTTCGAGCCTCATCCTGCCTCCAGCCTGCCCAGGAGCAGCTGCACACAACGGGCCCATCCCACACACAGACCCCTCACTGAGAGCCCTTTGGTTCCTCGCAGCTGAGGTGTTCACAACACCTACAGAAATCAGGTTGTTACGACATGGCTCCTACACGTTGCTTCTGCTACTGCGGTTAGCAGAAAGTATTTCATCAAAATTCTTTTGCTATCTTGATTTGCTTTCATTTATTCTGGCACGTGATACACTGTGCGTTTATAACATTTCTTCATAATAACTATTTTAAAATTGCTTGCACCTCATCAGGTTTCCTTTTTATATCCTCTCCTTTTTTATTCCAAGGAGGGCAGATATAATTTATTCACCTTCTTACAAAGGAAATCTGGAATCCCACTGGTTCCTTTGCAAACCTCCCACTGCCCAAGACCTCCACAACTGAAATGTTATGTTCTTTATTGCCCAGCACATCTCTCTTGCTGTAATCTCTACCTGTAATCTGTGTGCTGTGGGAGCTATCGTTCGGCAGCACCTGGTGACCGTCCTTCAGCAGTGCCCCCTGCCACCCCACCAGGGTGGACAATGCTCCAGCTCTGTCTTTGGAAAACAGCAGCATAAACTTTCCATTTCTCTAGTCTGAAAAAAATGCTTTTTTTTCTGACTTATAAAGGAAGAAAAGCCTTAAGAACTTAGTAGGCAGCCCTGTGGAGGAAGAAAATATGAAACAGAATGCATACTTCCCATGGTCCTGTTTATATTTATGGGACATTTTTTAATCCTGGAAACAACAGCATGCGGCTGCTGTATCTAAAATCTTCAGACCAGATTTTCCACTAGTTTACTTCAGTTTTATAAAAGCATAATTCAGCCAATTGCTATGGGACCACTGTATTGAAAAGTTGGGTAATCCCATGGAGAATTTCTTTTTCAGTGCCCTTCCTGTCACTTTCTGCAAAAACAGCCAGATCAAACACTACGTGAGAGGCCATTTTTCAGCAAGAGTTACACACACTGTAGTAGCCCATGACAAGTAAAACACAAGGAAAATGGCAACATTCAGAGCACTTGGTTTCATTTATACCTGGTAATATGTGTGTGCATGTGTGGATACCAGGGATGTTGGTCAGCAGGGACAATCTCTGTAAATGACAGAAATGCATTAAAATCATAGTATCACCACGGTTGGAAAAGACCTCCAAGATCATTCAGTCCAACCATCCACCTACCACAAATATTTCCCCACTAAACCATGTCCTGTCATACAACATCTAAATGTTTCTTGAACACCTCCAGGAATGGTGACTCAACCACCTCCCTGGGCAGCCTGTGTATGTATGTATCACCACTCTTTCTATTGCTGCTCCCCAGGAGAAAAGGTCAGCCCAACCTCACCACAACCTCCTTTCAGGAAGTTGTAGAGGGCAATGAGGTCTCCCCAAGCCTCCTCTTCTCCAGACTGAACAATCCCAGTTCCCTCAGCTGCTCCCCAAAAGACTTGTGCTCCAGACTCCTCACCAGCTTTGTTGCCCTTCTCTCCAGGGCCTCAATGCATTTCTTGTAGTGAGGGGTCCCAATCTGAACACAGTACTTGAGATGCGGCCTCACCAGTGCTGAGTACAGAGGAACAATCACTTCCCTGCTCCTGCTGGCAACACTGTTTCTGATACAAGCCAGGATGCCATCGGTCTTCTTGGCTACCTGGGCACACTGCTGATTACATCTGGCACAAAGCTTGCTTTACATCAGGAATGTGTTGTGACTTAGTGGAGGCTCACTTATGTCACTGCCATGGCTGGTGATCAGAGCCCTCCTTTCACGACAAGATCCTATCTCATGTTGAGGCATCTCTGCCCCAGTACTGCCAAACATGCACATCCCTTCTGACAGGCTAGTCAGAGCCAGCTAAGTCTTTAAAATATGTTTGTTCATGGCACTTCAACAGTACAGCACATGCAAAGCCATTTTCTTCCATAATATTTGCAACTGTTGATTATTTATACATTAACCCACAGACTTCATTTCTTCCATCCTATACCCATCCATTGTAAATGTAGTGTTTTTGCCACTTGCTCTGTTAGGCACGAATTAATGCATCAGAGGCATGTAATTTATGCATGCTATTTTGTCAAGACTGTTTGTATGGAATCTGCTTTGGAGAGGCAAGCTGCTCTCCACTCTGCGGCCAGAAATAGCTTTTTTTTTTCTTTTTTTCTTTTTTTTTTTTTCTCCCTTTGGTGCAATGGATCAAGGTAACTTCAGAGCAGTCACCGGGAAATCTCTGATGAGATGGAAATTGCAATGTTCCATGTTTTATGTGGTTTCAGGTAAAGATGATTTGTGTGCATGCAGAAGCATGACACCGGTATAATAGAAGGAAACCCTAGATGACATGGATGTCTGGGGGATGCCATTGTCAGGCCAGCAGAAAAACCAAGGACAAAGGAGTGATTTACTCAGTTAGAATGTGGCTGTGCAATGCTAGGCTTTAAAAACAACCAAGGACATCGGACTGCCTGCCTTTCCCAGGAAGCAGTGTTACAACTCAGACAGCTTGTTCCACTTAAACGCGCCCACTGCAATAACTGAATTACTTGGGAAATGAAGACACAACATACAGTCTTTTCTTAGTGCTTTACAATTCTCAGGTCAAGTGCTAATACAGGCTACAGAGCTCTCCCTGGCAAGTATTGTTAGAGCTGTCATTAAAGACCTCCAAAAGTCTTAACTGTGCAATTGAAAATGTTTCCAAATCCTCTTATCCCAAACATAACAAATCTCACTGTTGTTAAATCTGATGTTTTGTAAATTTGATACTAGTTGGCTTATTGAGGGGGTTGGAGAATGTTTTTGTGCAATAGCACAGATCTGCTGAAAAGGAATAATGCATCTCCGCAGCAAGGGAGTAACACAGATAGCTAGGAAGGGATTTATGCAGAAAGATGGAAAAAGAAAAATCAAAGACCACCTTTCGTACAGCGTGAAGATGATTCTAGGATTAAAAGGCACAATAATGCCATCCAATTACTGCTCTGTCTAGGTCATGCACTACTCGTAGCAGAAAGGAGTAAGATGGCAGATACCCTGGGTTATTTTAATTAATTTAATCATGTGACTAATTGGTCTCTGCTGGGTTTCTGTGGTAACTGCTTCCTAAGTGCTGATGGGCAATTGTGTTAAATGTAGCTTGGAAACTGCACGTAGGGTGCAGTGCCTTCTAGAGAGCAAAGGGAATTGTGCAGCTGCGCTCAGAGGGTGCTCCTGCTGGGGCTCTGATTATCTCCAAGCAGACTGTTTCCAGCTGTACCGTCCTGTTCGCTCCTCCACAAGCACACTTCCCCAAAGGACGTGCTTATGTGCAGAAAAGGCGGTAGGCTCCTTCCTCTTGCGCACGGCAGCACATTTCCTGCAGGATGATGTGAGGGCGCACGGCCGCAGCAGAGCACATGCCATGGGGGAACAAAGGGGAGCAGCCAGCGAGCCCAGTGTGCACAACTACAGCCACTCCTGAGTGCACAGATGGAGGTTCTGCAGAGCAGGACTGCCTTCTTGCTGGTGGCTGGGTGCGAGGGTAAACCCATTACTGAACTCTGGCAAAAACAATGTGCCTATCTGCTTTTTCCGACTGTTCCTGCGCCTCGTGTTTCATTCATGAGACCTCCGTGTCCACACTGCTGCAGAATGGCACAGGACAGGGATCAAAACTGGCAAATGGGAAAACGGCTCTGAAAGTCGTTCCTTGCACTGTGAGTTGGATTTTGTGCCACTATGAATAAGAAGCTGTCATCCTGCTGGATCCAAACTTACACTCTCATCTCCTCACATGATTAATGTAACAGTACGAGTGGAAAGATGATTAATAATAGCAACCTACATTCCAGTAATCACAATCGCACATACGAAATGACTGTTTAATGGGGTGGTAAGTTAAGCCCTGTTAAGGGCACAGAGAAAAAAACATCTGAGAATCTCCATGGTACCTTTCAACAACAACAAAAAAAGAGACGACAAAAACATCCATAAGGCAATACAAGACATGCTGCAAATACAGAACACAACATGCAACAGCGAACCCCAGCTTTGCCAGTAAAAAGGCAGAAGCAGGCTAGAAAATACAATAAGATGCAGCCAGACAGAGGGTAAAAGTTTGGAATCTGTATTGTGAAGGCTAAAAAGGTTCAATTGAATAAAGCAAGAGAAAGGATAAAGCACAATGGTGGAGGTGAAAAAATGTGCATTACCCCACTGCCTTGGGGAGAATGAAGGTCTAGCCAGCCTGAATAAGTGCAGCACACCTGGGCTTTTTCAATATAAATTAGGTTAAGTCTAAGGTACCTTACACAGCTTTATTAGCAAACAGCAACTTGTGAAGTACGCGGACAAATACTTAGTGCCTCATTTTTCCTGTTAAAATGTCACCATTGTCTTGCATCTTTGTATTCAATTATCATCTCACTGGCCTCAGTGGAAGCACTGCCCCTGATATCAGCACGAACAAGGAAACTCCTTTGATTTGACTATGGCGATCAGCGCCTTACCACATACTGTGTTCTGCAAGACCAAGATTAAAGATTAAGACCAACCTAAGTTCAAGGCTGAAGAAACAAAAAGCTCACCATAAGTCAATTCGGTACACCACTATGACCAACTGACAGAAGCAAATCATTTTAGAAACAACACAATGTGTTCTAATACTCCAGTTGTGCTCTCTGGAAAAGTTTGGCATAACAAAGGTGCCTCAGCATTGCAATTTATGCTGAAATGTCCACATACAATGAATTAAAGTCAGTTCTACATGATTTTTTTTTTTTTAAATACAATCTCACATACTGCTTTAACCTGTTTATAAAGTCTTCCATACCTCCTATATTTGTATCAACAGTATTAGGAACTACTAGAATTTTTGAAAGATTTCAAAAGAACAGTGTGGTGACAGATAACTGCATTATGAATTTTAATGAGAGATTAGAAGATGATTGCAAATGAGACAAAATATTTTCATTTTAGCGATAATAATGAAATTTTTTTCAGACGCTACTGTGAATCCAT
Source organism: Perdix hodgsoniae (assembly GCA_035772895.1). Classification (NCBI taxonomy): domain Eukaryota; kingdom Metazoa; phylum Chordata; class Aves; order Galliformes; family Phasianidae; genus Perdix; species Perdix hodgsoniae. The sequence goes on along the minus strand of JAPSGF010000094.1, from coordinate 1,923,131 downwards.
TGCTTCTCCAGATCACATAAAAAGTAAATGGAGCCCAGCTCTAGTACTGGGCCAAAACCACATAGCTCCACCAGTATTAACAAAGAGATGTCCGCTCACACCAGCTATGTGTTTTGTGACCAAATGACTTCAGTTTAGATTTGGACTGTGTCACCGAGTCCCACAGGCTCGCTATGCCACCAGGGCAACCATTCTGTAGGGAGGACAGGATCTCACCATACTGCTCAGTCCACGTGGTCTGGCTAATTGCACCTGGTAGCAGCAGCCACTATCTGGAGGAAAGAGTGAAAAATATCCTGTAATTTCTGTGGTTATAGGGTGTATATGAGGCTTGACCTGGCACACAATATCTCTGGTAAATTGTTTAGTTTCTTTTTTTGTTACCTGGCCAAGCCACGCATTTTGCTAAGAATCACCAATTTTAACCACCTCAGACTGTACATTTTTAGCTTTACCCACCATGCTGCCTCTAAGCCCCTCCGCTCCTTGCTCAGTCTGTACGTCCCAGCCACATGGCAGCCTTCTCAGCAGCCTTAATGCTACATAATCCATTCACGAATGCTTCACTACTGCTGCATCACCATGGTCTGATTTATTACCTGTAATTAGCCTCAACTTCAGCCTGTGGTCCAGCTTTGCTCATTCCACTAAGATAGTTGTTTCAGAGTTGTTTGTTTTTTCTTTCCCTAGATATATTAATTTGCTTTTGTCAAAGTGAAAGCAATTTAGTTGCTTTTTTTCATTATTTCTAATTCCTCCAGAGATTTTATTTATTTCTTTATTTATTTTGTATTTGCAACTCCTCTCCGCTTAGCATCATCTGCAGAGTTTGTGAACACACTGCCTGTTCTCTCTTGGAGATCATTAATGAAACATGAAACAAAACCAACCTAATGCACATCCCTCCGGTCCTTCTCTATCCACAACCTGATATGCTTTATCACCATCTTTTGCTTTATTCCTTGAGCCCATTTTCAGGCCACTTGACAGCATTCACATCCAAAGTAATTTGAATTAATCTCAGGGTAAGATTTCATGAGATGCTATTTCAAGTGCTTCACTAAATTCTAAATCCATTAGAACTTCTAATTTCCCTCCCTCATCTCATTTCCGTGTAGGTGTGTACATACTAGCTGTGTTTGTTTGGCAAAACCTCCGTACTCCTCTGTTACTCCTTGCTGCCCATGTAGCTTAACTGCAGAAAATGGGGATTGGGTGAAGTGGGCTTTGTGTGTTAAAGTCTCTGTTTTTTGTTGAAAAATTAAACTTTTTTCTACAAACAAACAATTTTTCTCCAGTAAGTTAAATCATAAACTTTTGTCACACATATAAAGCATTCCTCAGCGGCATAAAGTAATTTTTGCATTGGCACTACACTAGGGTCCTGTGGGATATGATCAGCCTCATGCTTAAATGTCCGTCCTCATACAGAAATGTGGAGCAATGCACGCTTCTGTGCCAAAATGCATACACTGTTTGTATCAAACTACTTGTCGACATCAAATAACACATCAGAAATAAACAATCTTATACAGCAAGTGTGATCTGGAGTCCAAATAAACTATGTTCTCCTAAATATCTTTGTCTATTTACAATAGGCAATGTTTTTCTTTGTGTTACAACCTGTGAGGGCACATCTAACTGAAAGTTACCTTGTTCTGCCATTAGATCAATGAAACAAAAAATATTTAGGAACTCTCAGCTTCACTTCTGGTGCCTAAGAAGAAAGTAATCTCCTTATCTCTTTCAGTTTTTCTCTCTCTCTCTTTTATTTTTATTTTGAACACCATACAAATGACTCCCAAATTTTCAGGAACAGTTGCTGGTTTTAATGATACATCGCAGATCCTTGTCAATATCTTTGCTGCTTCACACTTTTATTTCCTTAGGAACACTCGGATGAGTACCATCTGGTCCTGGTGATTTACTGCACTCGAGTTGCTGAAGTTGCTCCATAACTTCCTCCTAAGAGACTTCAATCTCTGCTATAAGGCCACACTCTGATTTCCTGTGAAAAATGTCCTTGGAACAAGAATTTCTTCATCATCCTCTGTGGTGAAGGTGGACACTAAATTAATCGAGCTTTTCTGCTGTTCCACCATTTCAGAAGGGGTCAGAATCACTGTTGGGTAGCCTATAAGAGCTGGGGATTTCCGAGGGAGCTTTTTACCTTTTTCAGATGCTTTTTCTACACCTTTTGCAGCACCACGTACGTGTCCTTCCAGTAACTCCCCTCTTCTTTTATTTCCAGTGTGCACTGCATCTCAGACACATTTTGTTTTAACTGACCTGATCACGTTCACAGATATTTTGAAGGAGGAGCTTTGTCTTTAAAAAGTCACACATTTGGTAATTCTGGTACAAGTGTGCTTGGGACCCCACTGGCATTTCCATAGTTTAATAACCACACTTCAAATTTGGAAAAAAACGTTTTTTCCACTCTTGCTGTGTGAAAAACCACAGAAACAATGTGAAAGCAGACCACGTGCAAAATAATGAAACAGCCTGTACACAATGTACAGTCAAACATGCAGAGGGCCTGATCCAAAGCTCAGGAAAATCAGTGGGGGGGTCCAGTGACGCCGATGGAATTTGGATCAGGCCCAAAGAAAGAGCACCGTAAAACAGAACGAGTTTTTTGTCTCATCTCTCAGCTACAGTAATCATAGGTGTTTTTTGCAACAGTAGTAGGTAACAAATTTTCCAATAAAAGTGTGATTTTTAAGTTGACAGTGTCCCTTTAAGCTTATGCACTTCTTCACATAACTATGCCAGATTTACTCTCCCCTTTCTACTTTTTCCTTGCTCAGAGGTATACGTACCATCTGTGCATCTAATATGGTGTTCTTAAATAGCCTCCAGAGTGATTCAATGCTTCTTTTTTCCTTTTTTTAAACTTTCTCTTGCTTAACCCTTTTCCTCATTATTTCAGAGCCTTCTCCTTCAGAGCCCCTTATCCTCACCTCCATCAGGAAAAGTTGCCATACAGTGGCACTGAAGTTAGGAGCATGGTCATCTGCTGTTTTAAGGCCTATGCATTAGACAAAACCGAATGAGTTAAGTGCTTTATCGAGGCACTGATATTGACAAATGGAGACAAATAGAGGCATAACACTCAACCATTTGACAACAGTCAATTAAAACTGACCATTACTACCAAATGATGAAATCATTCAAGCCCAACGTCTCACAAAGATCTAAGTGTCACTCTTCTTTTTTAAACTGTAGTGTAATCCTCTAAGATGCAAATTATCAGACTTATCACTGGAAGAGTTCAAGACCAGGTTGCACGGGGTTTTGAGCAACCTGACCTGGTGAGAGACATCCCTGCTTATGACAGAGGGAATTGGGTTGGGTGGTCTCTGAGGTACCCTTCCCCACAAAACCACACTGTGGTCCTGCAGTATGTAGTTCCAGGAGCTGTCAGCCACCTGATTTGGTGGTGCTGTGCAGCACAACTGTGAAAGCCTGGAAGCTAAACTGAAAATAATCAGATTAACGGAGACAGAGTTTTTGGTTTACAACACTCTGGGTTTCCAATTTGATTTGACAGTCTGAATTTCAGAGAAAGGAAGGGAATGTAAGACACTGAGCAGCATTTGGCCACTGCTAATGGGGGTAACTGAGCTTATTGATGGTCTCACATGCTTCCCAGCATAGCTGCACTGGGCAGCTATTACACTGTACTTATGATCCTCCTCCATGCAAAGCCCAGCAAAGAGCCTCCCTGCTCTGCTCTCAGGGCAAATGGGTGGCAACGGAGTCAAGTCTCCCTCTCAGGCAGCGTGGGCAGGCAGAAGGCTGGATCAGCAGGAAGGCCTGGCCACCACCAGCACCTCCCACCCAGGAGCCCTACATGCAGCCAAGGCCAGGCCAGCCATTGCTCCTCAGGCAGGAGATGAAATAAACCAAAACCATGTGAAGCCCAGCACAGGAACAAAACCCTCCCACCCCCAAAACCATCAGACGCTTTATGACTGTTTCTAAAAATTATTAAACAGATGAGTACATTTACTTCAGCTACAAAATTGCATCCAGGCTGACAATTTGCAGCATATGTTTACTTTCAGCCCAATTTAAATTCAAATGGGTGAGTTATAAATGCTTGGGTTTTTGACAGAGCGCAGTCTGTAATTGAACTTAGCTGGCCAGCAAACAGTCTTCTACTATTGCAGAAATTATTTTCTAGAGGAAAGATATTTGACATTTTCAGACTTTTGCCCTATAAAAACTACCCACCCAGCTCGTCCAGCAAATTTAACACTTTGTACATCAAGTACTACTTGATATATAGTGAGAAGCTGACTTTAACTAACAACTTCCAGCAGTAGATTTTCCTGTTCATCTGGCAGCTTATAAGTTACAACCATTTGGCCTCCCCTAGCCCTGTAGAGATTCATGAGGCCAGATTCAAGGTTAATGTGTGCAAGGGCTTCTTCCATCTTCTCATAAACCGGCAACTGTTTGCAAACAAAGCTAAAGGGTGAATCTTTCCTACCCAGAAGGGGACGAAAGACCCAAAGACCCAATGTGATTTATTCCTTTGGTTTGCCTGAAACAATTTCATCCCTGAATTTGACCCAGGGTTTCTATGCACAAAGGAGAGGGAAGTCACTGCTCCAGAACAGCAAGAGAGTAAATATAAACCATCGGATGACAAAAAAACTCATAACTCCACTGGATTGCCAGCTCACCTGCACAAATTACTCAGCTACCAGCTCATGCTGGGGAGTACTGTGACAGCAAGATGCCTCCTGAGAAACTTTAGGACCAGAAATGACAATATTTCTGTCATTTGCTACCGAAAACTATGTGACATTGTAATACGCCATTAATCTTCTCAGGAGTGTGAACATGGGGTGTCATTCACAACACTCTTCCAAATCCAAACATATTTTTGAAAGCCATATTTGCTTAATTTTGCTTTTTAAATAAAAATATAGATAGAGGAAAAATATATGCAAGTTACTTTTTCAATATTTCCCTAAGTTAATGAGCTAACTGGGAAGTGAACAGATGCATTAAGCCAATAATTTATTCAAATGTCATGATATTTTTGAACAAACACATTATTTAATATGCATTTCATTATTTACCCGGTTCTTATTAGTGTTAATGACTGATGTATTTGTCAGGAAAGAGAAAAGTGGCATCAAATGTAATCTGCACAAATTAGACTCACTTTGGATATCTACCCTAAGTTTTCATCAGAATATGCACTGTTTTTGATGCTCTTTTTGCATGGATCATGTGGAAACAAAGCTAGAAAGGCTGGAAGGTGCATAAATTCATATAAGGTCAAGACAGCTCGGGCTAAGCCAACGCAATGTGAACTGGAGCGCAGGGGAGAGTAGTATTTTATTGAGCGCTTGTTCAGCTTGCATACACTGGAGCCAAAGAGGTTCAGAGGTAAAGTAAGCACCCAAGTGTATTGTATCTGCTCATTTTCTGAATGCATCATTGTTTCACATTTAAAACGCTTTAATCAAAAATCTCTTGGTGATGCAAAAATGTTCTGGACACAGATCATGAAGCACATCTTGCCAAAATTATTAATGAAGTAAAATGCCTATGTTTCCCCTAACATCTCCTTCTTCCCTCCAAAAATTCATCTGAGTGATTTAAGACTTCAGTAAAAAAAAACTTTTTTTTTTTTTCCAGAAAAATAGCTACCAGCAATCCTTCTTCAATCACTCTGAGGAAGTATCCAGTAGAGAGAAGCTTCTTACACATCTTCAGTATCAATGTGTCATTGTATCAATGTGTCATAGCATCTCTCTGCTTAAATCCAAGTCAGTGGTCTGAGCTGCGTACCTTAAAAGTATTTCTAGTCAAGTCCTAATGTGATTAGTGGTATTGTGTTGTAATGTCTGAACATAAACAAAATCTATTTCTGGCACCAAGGAGAGATGCCACTGCTGAAGCTGTCCAGAATTGATGCGAGGACACCTCATGTAAGCTGGTCGATTCATTTGAATCAAATGCCTGCTGTCCAAGAGGTAGCAGATTCTCAGGTCCTAATTAGCACATTCATCTTGATAAAGCCAAAATAGCCAGAATGAGACACGACTGATGTAATGTGACATGGTGGTTAAAATTAAAGTGAACACGCCTTTTAATTGGATTGGATACCTGCTAGTAATTCAGACAATGGGAATTTGATTCAAATTTATAGTATTAAATGGCAGCAGATGGACAGTAAAATGTCCACTGAGTTTGCAAACTGACAAGCATGCTGGTTCGCCAGATCCCTTCATTAAGTCTTTGGTGGCATCAGTCAGGTGCTGATGCATTTCATCATTAGCAATGTTAATATGTTTTGCTTTGGTGCAGGTGAGCAGTGAGATATTCTGACCACTGGTCCCTGCAGGTTAGCTTGGAATTTCAATTTCCTCTTCTAACCACAGAAAATCTTCCCTCTGGTTTAAGTAAGGAGTTTTATGAGAATTCTGGCCTCAGTATGCAGTAAGCAAAAAGGCCAGCTGATAACAGCTCAACAATGACATCTATTCTTTTTGAGTAATGCTGGCCATCTTTTTCATAGCTCAAGATTTGCTTTATATCTGTGTCTCCTCCAGATTATTGGTCACAGCCTGTGGCCTTATACCTTCTGCCCACATAATTTAACAACATCCTCTGAGGGATAATGCTTTCTTTCCCCTTCCTTCTCCAGATAATTCCTCAAAGAAGTTTGCAACTGTGCCCCACACTCAAACTCCTTCCTCTGCTCACTCAGCGTCTCATCTGCATTCATTCATCAGCACTCATTTATATCTTAACACAGCAATCACAGCTATGGAAATGTTTGTCATCTTTTCCCCTTCCACCTTCGAGCCTTAGCAAGAAACCTTATTAATTGGCTTCTGTGGCAAATATGCATATTTGCACCTGCATATGTGCACACAGACCCAAGCAGACACAAGGATGCGCGCACACATCCTACATAAACCCGCACCAGAACGAGTGACTCTGCGAGCTGTTCATTAAACCTCATTTCTCTACCACTCTATAAAGCCAAACACAGACACTTGCATGCAAACCAAGTAGAACACCTGCTCAGCACTGACCTTTCTGAACACCTAATTAATACAAGTTAAATCTCTAGGAGAAATAGGTTTTCTATTCAGAGCCCCATGTGTTTCAAAGCTTATTATGGAAAAGGAGCGCAAAGGAAGACATAACAGCTAAGCTTCTGTTGTTGTTTTTTTTTTTGGCAGGGGCACTATTTGCATCAAGATGTGTTAAGCAATTTTCCAAATTTTCATGAATGATGATCATTTTACAAATTAAATTTCGCAGGTGCCTGAGAAAGAGACAAAAGAAACATTTTTTGCCATTACTCATTGACTTAACAGAGAGATCGTTAAATATTTCTTATGCGCTGTTAGGCTGCATAATTAAGCTTGAAATCAAGAGAACTTTCTATGACAATCCTCAGTAATAATTCTGGGGAATGATAGCTTCTGTTTACTCCCAGTATTCAGGATATGTTTGTATATACAAGCTCATAGTAATCACATTATATAATATATATTAATTAGCTGAAAAAACAGTTCAGGCAAGAGTACTAAGGCTTTATGATGCTGTGCACAGATTATTGTCTTGAAATATAATTTGAAAGAGTTAGTAATCATCTGCTGTAACAGAACAGAGAGCTAAATAAATGTGTATGAGCTCCTACAGCCCCACTTGATTGCCCACCCTCATCCCTGCTGCACAGGTGGGCCAGAAGAGCAGAAAACATACCCTCCTTGGGATTTCATCCCCACCTCTGAGGTGGGAATACAGCTTGCTGCTTAGGAGAGCAAAGCCAGATGCTGTCTTTGTAGATGACCTGCACCAAGGATGCTGGCCAAGCCTGCATCCAAGCTGCATCAGGAGGAGGTAGCTTCTCTCTGTGCAAAGCCAGCCACAGTAGGTGCCATGGATCTCCATCTCGTACAGAGGAAATGGCCCTGCCATTTAAATTTTCATGGCACTGAACAGCAATTTGCTTTTGCTTTTTGATTTACACCTTTCTGTTTATTCCTATAAGTGAAATTTGGCTGCACCAAACATCTATCATCTTTTTTTCTTGATGGTAAGGCAGTGCACATCAGGGACAAGGCCAAGAATAAAACACTGGCTGACAACCTTGCAGCCACTTCCTATCCAAGGTCTTAGTCAAATCAAGTCAGTTATGCTATAATGTGTCTGTGAACAGAGTCTATAACCACTATGAATTCAGTCCTCGTGCTAGGTTTGGCCATTTGGTCATAATAAATTTGTTTTCTGACCCATTGATTCAATAAACTTAATTTCAAAATTAATCTTTTCAGGCTTCAAACTCACTGGATCCAATTATGAATCCAATAGTTCCTCTTAAAGTTAATATTCTGAAACTTGGTGGTCTAACGCTTTTTGCCCTTATGTGCCTCTTTGGTACTTACCTTTATATTAGTTGGCCTATAAAATTAAATATCTCAGGAAGAGAGCATCAAAATGACTCCTAATCTTAAATCTACTCAATTACAAACATTAGTATGAAATGCTCCCTCTCCCGAATGACTTGCTTTTAGTTGGTATTATTATGCACAATGGGTTTGTGTGCTAGTTCATTATCTATATTTGACTACGCACACTAGACCAAACAGGAACAAGAATTTAGATTTTGGTTATTTTTTTTTTGTAGTGCTGCTGGTAGTTGGAGGTTTTTCTACATTAGATATAGTCTAAACACTTCACTCTCTGCCTAAAGGGGTGAAAAAATCAATTTTTTCTTCATTTATTTCTAGTAATTTAGATAAAATTACGTCCGTGGGGAGACCCATTATAATTGCAAAAATATATATATTTCTATTCTTGCAAGGCATGGTTGCTAATACAGATAATTTTAAATGGTCATGACTGCAGGATACCCTGGGCAGAATTTGCATTTCTTATGAGAAAAGCAACTTCCAATCACACAAGCCTTTCTTTTACAGGCCTGGGGCATGAGTGGCACAGCTCTGCTATGACAAGGCGTGGGGGACGAATGCACATCTCCAGGGCCAGTCAGATGCTAGCTTAGCCCAGTGCACTGCTTCAGTGCCTGTGGTGTGAGAGGACTGGGGAAGGGTTAGGTGCAACCGTTTTCCACCCAGCCTGGGGCTTTGGGGGCACCCATGCTGCTCTCTGGGGGTGCTTCGAAGCGATCTCACATTGGTGTGCATTGTTCCTGCCTGTTAATAGGGTGATTACAAAAGCCCTAATTCTGAACACTGTAATTGGCATTCAGGAATACGTAACTGGCAGTGTAACTTAGTGGCATTTTGAGACACCAGCAATGATTTATTCTTTACTGTTTAAATAGTTCTATCACTGTAAGTAAGTGCTTATCACAGCACTTCTCGTCTGGGGAAGAGAGGGAGCACTGCTCAGCGTGCTCCATTAGGAAATTCAAGCCTTAAACCAAGTGACCACAAAGTTCTATCAGCTCCCTGAAATGCAGCAGCTGTACATATTTAACGTAATACAACCCCATATTGTTGCAGAGGTCTGCTGTTTAAAACACACATAAGGCAGGTGAAACGTGACTATTTCACTCCTCTGTTTGAAAAATGAGAAAGCGTGGAGCGGTGTAACTTCTCAAACACATAAATAAGCATTAGGCTCATGGAGGAGACAGGTATGCTGTTGGACTAGCAATAACAGATTAAAGGTCAGCGGTTAAATCCGAAACGATTGCAACCTTGTTCTTTCAATCTTGTTCCTCAGCACTCTGCTCTATTACTAACAGGTCAAATGCAAAATAAGAAGCATGAGAGTCTGCTGAATTCTCCCACTCCTTTGATTTAATGGCAGCATTTCCCAAATATTCTGTCCCCTGATCATTTAATGACATCAATACATATGCAGTGGGTAGCTATGGATTTCCCTTGCTAGGTCAGATTCTGTATAGTTATTGATATCACAAGTGCAAAGAGGGAGAAAATTGGATTCAGTAGCATTCTTTGAAGCAAAGACAATGTAGCAACCAACATTATCAATTCTATGTTGTCTTGTTGTTAGTTGTATATAAAAAAATAATGAATGCTATGCATTTCTGGATAAAAGATGCTGAAAATATCTAGAACTGCTTAGCTTCCAGAAGTTAATAGAGGTGTAGGAAAGGAAACCAGTGGGAATAAGACCCTCTTAGTTGTCCCTCATCAAAATAGAAGGACAAGAAGGCATCCAGCAGAGAACACAGGTAACAAATTTTAACTAGGTAATGGGAAACTTTTTCAGTGTGATGCCTGAGTGATTGAAATCATGGCCATAGACTACTACTACTGATTCCTACTGCTCCAGACTTAGTAACAGGTTTAACTATACCTATGCTTTATATAAATACGTATTTATTTTAGTAGGGGACCTAAACCTTCTATTTTGGGATGTAGGCTGTGAGATTGGAGATAACACACCATCAACTGGTTGTACTTTCTTGAGGTTTCCTGAGTTATCTGGTGCTCATCACTGCAGTACACATAGGATCATCTAAGCAGAATCACTTGCAAACCCTTCGCTCTTAAAATCTATGAGGGCTGCTCTGAAAGTAACACCTCCTACTGTATTATGTTGGCCCAAAATGTCAGAGATGGATGTCGGTTGTATTGCAGTAGAGGGTGAACTTTCCCATGTTGCTGCCATGTAACAGATGGCAGCAAAAGGGCAGTCTGAAACAATGGTGTCTGACATGGAAGTGTGTATAGAGCAAAGGCACGTCACTGAATTCCTCCATGCAGAAAAACTTGCACCCACTGACATTCGTTGATGCTTGCTGAACACTGACAGAGATCAAGCAGAGGATGTGAGCACAGTGAGGTGGTGGTGCTTTTCAGCAGTGGCAACAGCAACATGAAAGACAAGGCCCATTCCAGACAGCCATGCACATTTTTATGAGCATGGCATACATTTTCTTGTTCATGGCTGGCAAAAATGCATAGTTAATGGTGGTGACTATGTTGAAAAAGAGCATTTCATAGCTGAGAATTTCCTCTGTTAAACAGTGTTAACATGCTCTTTGTATCTTTTGTAGTTTCCATGGAAATAAATAGGAGGCATTACTTTCAGAGCAACCTAACACTCATGCCAGTTTGTGACTCAGAGTCATGGGCACATCATCTGAGTGTGATCCGGATCCTGTTACACGACAGTGTCTTACACACTTTAAGAGACATTGAACTGCATCTGCATGCATCTACATGTGTGTATGTACATGGGAGCTTGTTCTGAAATGAGGAGCATCCTAAGAGCATGTATTTCCCTCTTCTACATCTCTAGAAAGAAGGACGTAAGCTCCACTCCTGGCAGAAGGGATCCACGTGACTTTAACTTGCCTGTCTGCTCCAGTAGACATTATGAGCTTGATTCTCCAAGACTGCCACTGAAATTCCACTCTACTGATTTTTGCAACCTAATTCTTCAGGCACTTTTTTTTGTTGTTGTTTCGGCAGGATGATGTGACCCAAATTTCTAAAGGAGGGTAATTTGCTGTAACATTACATCTCGATTCTAGGATCTATACGTACTCATCTGTTATTCCCACATATTTAGAATACTAGACTTCGAGAACCGAATTTTGTTGCAACTTGGCAGGCTATGAATGTTTTGTAGCATCAGGGAAAACAGTATCGTTTAGAAAGCCAAAATTTGAAGGATTTTTTGAATAATAAATATTTGTAAGACCATAAAGACTATCCAAAGACTCTTCTTGCACTAGTAAGTCCCAGAAGGCCACAGTTACTTTTTCAACAACTACAAATGCTGGAGCATTCCTGTGTTATTTTTCTTTAAATGGCATTTAGCACATACTGCTGCAGAAAGACAGCTGCTGAAGCAACCTAGAGGGCATTTTCAAGCACTGTACTTCAGCGATCACAGCAATTTTTGCAGGCTTTCAATATTAGGATTACATTCTAATTTTAGACAAAGTTAAATTTAAATTGAGTAGGAGGGGTTTTCATGGTACTTTAGATGTTCTAGTATTGCTTACCTCAAACCAAAAATGTATAGTGTCTGAATTTTGCAGCCATGATAATGTTATGAGCCACAGTACACTTGAAAAGAGCAAAACTACAGCTCACTAGCATCAGGGGGATGTCTTCTGCCACAATGGGGCCCAGACTTAAGCTTTAAAAGCACAGCCATGATCTCACTGCCATGGGACTTGGTGACACAGCTCCCACTGCCTGGTAAGGCTGAGGCTGTCATACACAGCCACCCTCTCCTATATTTGCATGATGCAAATTAGTGGTGTGTGTGCAGAAACCATCCTGAAACCCTAAGGCCAAACTGGGACTGGTATACTGCTGATGTTTATCTAAACTCTCTGATTCTCTAAAAAACCCAAGCGTCTAGCTGAAGGGAACTGAAAGAAACAAGGTTAGTAAAGGGCTGACAGTCCAACAGACAATACAGATGGAAAGTGAGGGACTGGGTGAAACAGAAAACAAAAGAAAAGAGCTTCTGTTAGATGCTAAATGAGACCCAGGCTGGGCCAGTTAAAGCTATGTCTATGCACGTTACATCTTTCCTTATTTCTCTTACCTTGTTTCTCTTGAAATATGCTCTTCGGCAAGCTGCAAAGCACTTCTCGCTGCAGAAGCATTTCACTTCACTTCCCATACTCAGGGAATAGCGCTTGATTCCAACTTTCTGGCACCAGGCACACATTATTTGTACATTTGACACATCATCTTCTACAACAAAAATATAAGAACAATGTTTACATGAGATGAAAAAACCTTCCTCAGACATCTGCACACTTACTCTTAGCGCAACCTGCACCGGCTCATCTTATTGCTAACCTCCTTACCGTTCGGGAACAGAAATGCGCCTGCCTGCCACTACCAGCTCGTTCACAGGCAGCTGATGGCCTGTGCCAACCTGGCTCAGTAGATTAGCAGAGCTTCTAGGATGGCTGGAAAAGATTATTAGCTTAAAAATGGTGCATTGCTGAAAAGCATTGGAAGCCTCAAGAGCTTTTTTGCATATATAAGGGTGCACAAGTCTTTATTAAATAAGCAACCCAGAACAGAGGCGTAGTAAGTCCTGCTGCCTCACTCCTGTTGCTTACAGCCTTGTGCAGTGAGCAGTTCAGATATTCTGCTCAGCAAGCTGGTGACAAAAAGTATCTGGGTGGTACTACACCAAAGCAGGTCTCTAACAAAAGCTCTCTGTTAAATAAGAAATGAAACATCCCATTGCAGTGTTGTTTTGAAATAACGACTGATGTAGAAAATGAGAGCTATCATTGGAATATAGCAGTCACCAAAACCTGCACTTGAGCAAGAAGGGAGATGCAACACTGGTGAGGTCTGCCAGGTTACTTCTCTGTCTTTGTGTTCATCAGCCAAATCTGAGTCCAGAGCCCTTGAACCTCTTTCAAGCTCCTCTCAATCACGTGCTACAAATATGAGGTGTATGCCTTCTGAGATACTAGACAACTGGAATACTGCAAAAGTCCTAACAAGGTTCTTGTATATTCATCATCTTCACCCCACTTCACAGGCAGGGAATAGTTAAGCCTTTTAGGCAGATGACTGCCGCAAGTTAGCAGGAATCTTTTGACTTAAATCCCAGAATTCTTCAGTTCTGATGTCCAGTCTATTGTACAGCGTGACCTTTCAGTTACAGGCAGCTGCCATTGTCTAACTGCTGGAAAAAAAAAGTCCCCGAAGACTAATTGTTAAAGCAGTGCCTCATCCCTGAGCAGCAGAGAATTCATGGCTCAGAGAGTCTGTCATGCAGCCATCCCATTTCCCTATAAAGGATTTGTTTTCGAAGCTACGCTGTCATCGTTCTGTAAAATTATTGGCAAACTAATTTTTAGCGGAGTGATTTGGCTCCTTTCCCCAGCTCTCATAACTCAGAACTACGTGCCGCATTTTATTCCACCTTAACGGAATAAATACTGCCAGTTTAATAACTTTTTTTCCTTCTGCAAATTGTGTTATGATTTATAGCTACAAATAAAATTGGACGACGTTAAAAAAAAAATGACCTTTTAGTTTTAATCAGACCGTCTACCTTTAAAGCTGTATTTAAGGCTAAGTTGTAACATAGATTTGTGCTTAATGCATTTTATCATTTACTCTTTAGAGCAGGATTTGCCAATATTATAAATGCTGTAATATATTGAACATCAAGGGAAATCACAACAATTTGGACAGGATAACCACCAGCTACACAGAGGATAAAGAGGTCTGCAAGCACCTGCCTGCACCAGCTTGGAGCTAACTATCCCACCAGGGCACAGCAGCATTTCTCTCTATTCTTATCTTGACCAAGCTTTCACAAAGGAGCCATGATTCAGCTGTGTTTGCACCAAAATAAAGCCATTCCTCACAGGCTGAACTTACTCTTTGAATACACCACGACAAGTGAAATTCCCATGAGCCAAAGGAAACAACCAGCAACCCCTTGTTTCAGATAACAGCAACACATATTCTCCTACTGACAAGAAGTATTTTATCTTCAGAAAGTGGAAGATCTACCAGAGATAACTTTATAACAGCCTTGTTACTGGTGAGAATAACTGTCATTAATGAGGAAAGAAAATTACGGAGCTGAAAGAGAATTCACTGCCTAAGCAGGCACTGGAGCACCTTGTTTTGAAGTAGGCTGGTTCATCACGGGCACAGACCTAAAGGAGAAGCACAGAACTCTGACACCGGGATTCCCAGGAGTTTTCATGCACAACTTATCAGGGGAGATAGGTAAGCTACCGTTCAACTCCTGACCACTGACACACACTGAGTGCCTCCTGTAGATGATCAGAACGATCACAAAATTGTTCAGTTTCAATTAAAGAGCATCCCAGCAGCAGCTGTTTAAAGGGAAAGGCCACATTACAACTTCCCTGCATTAGGTTATGCAGGAGAGTAAAGCTCAGCCCACCTCCTTTTACCAAAGGCTCCCTTCAATACAGACCCAGGCAAGAACAGCAGTGGCAGGCAGAGGAACCTGATTGGTCAAACTATGGTTTCCTCATGCCCTGCAGAACTTCGTTACTACCTCAAGGGGAACCCTTTGAAGCAGCATCACTTCATGTGTGATCCACGGAGCTGACAGTCAATAAAACAGCAGAAAATGGTCCATCATCTACCTCTAGCCGCTGCCTGCACCTCCAGGAAAAGACAGCTGATATCCAGAAGGCATCATCAATATTAATCAAAACGTTCGTTGTTTTGAAAAGGAGAAAGGTGAAAGTGAGGGAAAGAGCCTGCCTAAATACAAAGAACTTCAATTATTTCTCTATTCCATTCCTTTCTCCCTCTGCCATCAAAAAATAGTCACACGCCATATAGTCCTTTTCATAGTAACAGCAATAATAAAAGTAGATGCCTCTTCCATTAATAAGGCATAGGAACACTGCAACATGAGGATGAACTGCATATAGCCGTGTAAAGCAGCCAGCAAATAGCAGTACTTCAGAAGGGGGTAGAGGGCGTGCAAACTTTTGATGCAACTGCATCTTCTTGTAATGCAATGCATCAGATGAAAAAGGAAGACTTCCAATATCATGTGACTAATTCTCCATGGACCGTCAACAAAAGTTCTGTGCAGTCTGGTAGGGAAGAATTTGCTATAAAACCAACTCCTTTCTTTTAACTTCCAGTGAAGCTGCAAACGGCAGATAAAATTGCCCATTCCCGATGGGTACAGAGCCATGCCCCATGACACAGCAGGGTGTGTGGGTGACAGCTGTTACAACACACACCGTTATGGACAACCATAATGGTCCAGATCAGGCAGTGTGCTTTCCTTCTTGACACTGGTTGCAGCAAGGATCTGAGCAGAAGCTGTGAAAGCACTTGAGGGATGTTGCACTACAGAGCATTAAGCTTAGTGACCGGAAAAGAGGACTGCTACGTTAACAGAAAAGTAATAGTCCATGTATTTCTACTATTGCAATCCACAGCACTGAGAAGCAATAAGCTTAAAAATCCATTAAGATTGTGTGAAATAAGGAAAGCCAAAGGCTAGTGATTTAATTGCAATCTTCCTAAACACAAACTGGAATAATCCAAACTCAGTAATTCAAATCTACCATTCAAGACTACTCTCACTTTTTCACAGACCTTTGTCTCACATGGCCAAATTCTTTAAAAATCACTTTACCAGACTCTCATCCTTTCAGGAAAATCTATCAAATCCCAGTATCTGCAACACTCAGCAAGAAAAACCCGGGACAAGAATGCAGGGCAGCAGGGAATTTCAAATTGAGTAGCTTGAGACTGCATCCTGAATCCATCTTCTAAACTCTTTTAGGCCAGGTCTGCACTAAGAAAGCTGATTCGCAATAATTGCATTGTTGTACTACATTGGCAATACTCTCCAGTGTACACAGACAGACTTTGCTGTATCAAACTGTGCGTATCAACTTGAGTGACATGAGCTCACCCCAACAGCATGCCCACATCCATCATACGAGGTTGCTGGAGCAGCTCTGTTGATGAAGATCATTCAGCATCACTTTCAGGACTCACATAGCTAGGGTGACACATGGTTTAAAGTACAAAAATAACATCTGCAAGTCTTAGGACAGATCTGAGAGGGTGGTGAGGTGCTGGAATGGGTTGCCCAGGGAGGCTGTGGATGCCCCATCCCTGGAGGTGCTCAAGGCCAGGTTGGATGGGGCCCTGGGCAATCTGATCTAGTGCTTGATCCAGCAGTTGGCAACCCTGCCTGCAGCAGGGAGGCTGGAACTTGATGATCCCTTCCAACTCAAGCCACTCTATGATTCTATGATCATTTTGAAGTGAAAGCAAATTTTTCTTAATCAACTGCATTTTTTTTTCCCTGTGGGCTTGCAACTTTATGAACTGCTCTTGTACTATGCTGAGTATGTTCTCAGATTTGTCACACCTATGAGAGGTAGGACGAAAAGGAGCTGGCATACTGACGCAGAATAGTAACGGAAGAGCTTTCAGCAGAATATCCACATGGCTACTCCCTATAATCACATCAGGTAATAGAAAGATACATTCCTTTCACATGCAGCACAAGACCTGAATTTCCAGCCTCTCCTTTTGTGAGTTCTCCACTCTTCATACAAAGCATTGTAAGAAGAGCTATTGTGGGAGTTGAAATGCCTTGCTTTTAGTGCCTCTGGGTTGTGTCATTACAGGTGGAAGAAGCACTCCCTGCACCCACTGCACAGATACTATTCAGATACATCTCCTTGTGGTTTTTTGCCTGTGTATTTTTCATAATGAACAATGCAATAAACATGGTGTGTTTGCAGTGTTAAATCATGTTCCCAAAGGGAGCAGTTTGTATAACAAGATAAAATTATCACATTATAATAACTAAATATGCATCAGTCTAAAGCATGCTCCAATTAATCATCAAAAGTTTGCACCGCCTCTTTAGGTCTTAATTAAGCAGAATGTTTGGTGTTTTTTTTTCCTTCCAACCAGTGTAAAGGACCTGCAGAAAATTGTTCCTCTTAAAGCCAATGAGCAGCAGTTTAGACTAATCGATCTTATACGGAACCATAATTTGGAGAGGTGGAGAGAAGGGGAGGAAGGCGAAGTACAACAGAGCAAATCCATCATGGATAGATCTGTCCCTTTATCTAGGCAAACAAGCACGGCCTGCAGTGCTTAGAAGGCTGGTCCTAAAATCCCTGCAATTCTGGAGTTAAGTCCCAATCAGTTTACTAACTTTAAGACTGCAGCATTCTGCTAATACTGTTTTGAACTCTCTGGTATGCATTTTCAACTTTAATTCTAGTTTAACAAATCCAGAAACAATAAATGCAGACAGAGCTCTCATTCTGAAGATTATGATGATCCCTGGACAGGTGTTCCTAAATCTTACTTTCCGTATTTAATTGCAAGAAATTCAGCAAGAGATGTTCAATTGTTCTGGCAAGAAAAAATTACTCCCAGACCCACCTACAGTACTGAAAGAGTGATGGCGAGCAGAAGAAAGACCACAAGGATGCAGGGTCTGGGACTGCTCAAAGCAAGTGAATCTGCATGGAATCTGTCCTTGGCTGCAGTTGTGTTTGTCACTCAATATAGAAATATTTCATCAGCTTATCCTCCTGGATGTCTCCCTACAGCCCAACTCCTCCTGGTACGTGAGTTTTCTTCTTCTGCAGCTATCAGAGCCAGGCATCACCACTTCTGCTTCTTTTTCTTTTCTTTTTTTTAAACTGTGTGTTTCCACCGCACTGTATGCCACTTGACAGCAGGAGTTTGGATCCCAGTTATCCTCTGGATGCTGTGTGAAGGCTCATGTGAGATGAGGAAGTGACCTGTGGCAGTCAGCATGGCTTCACCAAGGGAAGATCATGCCTGATCGACCTGGTGGCCTTCTATGACAGTGGTGGCATCGGTGGACAAAGGAAGGGCGACTGATGTCAAAGGCAAGACCTCATCCTCATCTCAAAATTGAGAAAGAAATGGATCTGAAGGGTGGATTATTGCATAAATAAAGAACTGGTTGGATGGTCACAGCCAGAGGGTTGTAGTCAGTAGTTCTACATCCAGTTGGAGACCAGCTTTGAGATCAGTCTTAGGACTTGCTCTGCTTATGAAGAAGCGAAATTGCTTCTGACAGATTCTTGGCGATATCAGGTAAAGTATTTGCAACAGTCACATACAGAAAGAAGAATTAAACTCACCCAGCTGGTGAAAGGGGTCCCTGACTATGCAGCACTCCTTCACAAGAAACAGTGTAGGTCCAGGCTGGCCCTTATATGAGTCCAAGGTGGCTCTACTCTGGGTCTACCCCTTGTGGTCATGTGGGGAGCACAGATGCAAGCAATTTTCTTGTGCTCCCTGGGCCAAACACACCCCTTCACCAAATGCTCAATCACTGTGACCTAACAGTTGCCCTACAGACCCAGCGCTCTGTAACATCTTTATCAACAGACTAGATAGCTGAATGGAGTGCAGGCTCAGCAAGGTTGTAGACGACACAAAGCTGAATGGTAAAGCTGACACAACTGAAGGAAGTGATGCCATCCAAAGGGACCTGGACAAGCTTGAAAAGCAGGCCCAAACAAACCTAATGAGGTTCAGAAAAAGGCTAAGTGTAAGGTGTTGCACTTGGATTCGGGCAATCCCAGATATGTATGCACAGTGGGAAAACTCCTTGAGAGCAGGCCAGCAGAGAAGGACTTGGGGGCTCTGGTGGATGAAAAGCTAGACATGGGCCAGCAGTGCACTCTTGCTGTCTGGGTAGGTGGCCAACACGGAGAAGGAGGAAATTCTCCCCTTCTGCTCTGCCCTCATCTGAGATCTCATCTGAAGTATTGCATCCAGGCCTGGGGCCCCCAGCATAAAATGTAGAGCAGTTGGAGAGAGTCCAGAGGAGGATCACGAAGATGATCAGAGGGCTGGAGCACCTCTCCTATGAAGTCAGGTTGAGGAAGCTGGTCTTGTTTGACCTGGAGAAAAGAAGGCTGTACAGAGACAGCCTTCCAGTATTTAAATGGAGCATACAATCAGGAGGGAAACATTTTTTACACAGTTTGACAATGATAGAACAAGGGAGAACAGCTTTAAAATAAAAGACAGGAGATTTAGATGAGATGTTAGCACGAAATTTTTCACTCAGAGGGAGGTGAGGCACTGGCACAGGCTGCCCAGAGAAGCTGTGGACATCCTGTCCCTGGAGGTGTTCAAGATCAGTCCCTGGGCAGCCTGATCTAATGCCTTATTTAGTTGTTGGCAACTCTGACTGCGGCAGGGGCTTTGGAAGCAGACGATACTTAAAGTCCTTTCAAACCCAAGCCATTCTATGATTTTATGATTTTCTGGAGGGAAGCTTAAAGAATCCACTAAAATGGCCCTTAGCCCCATGCTGGGCACTATGTTCAATCCATCAGCACACATCTTCAAATTTTATAGCTCTTTTCATTACTACTTTCAAATGAAAAACTCCCTTTTCAAAGAAATTAGATCTTATCATCTGTAGCACCAACAAAAAGTGTTCGCGGTCTCCACAGCGATAGGCCAGGATTTCATAATGGTTAGCTCTGAGTTATCAATTGGCTCTCCTGAAACTCTCACTATTCACTGACAGAGACCAAGAAACACAATGTTCAGATTTTGTTAACCCAAAGCAGTTCCTGAGGCAGATGTTCCCAAGAGAGTCAGAAGCACTGTTCCCATCACTTTTTTTTTTTATATCCGAGATGCTTTATCTGATTAAACTGAAATTTGAAAAATGAACAAACTCGTGCAACAGTTCCACAGAACCCTTTGTTATAGTACTTCAGCTGATCCTCTAAGTAGGGAGGGTTTGTGACAAACTCAAGGCATAAAAAGTTCTTAGGAAAAAGTAATTGTGAGAGGAAGATTAAAAAAATAGGGCTTACTACAGGAAGCTTTTTGCAGCCATAGCCACAGAAATGTTTCAGGAGGTTTATGAAAGAAAGAAGAGTCTTTTAAAGTTTGCTATGTTACTGAAAAAGTCAAGTGTCCCATCTCTTTTAAAAAAGTCCTTTGGGGGAACCACGACTTGCCTATGTTTTCTACGTCTGTGTTGAGGCGTATTTTCATGCACAGTTCAGTAAGAACTGAACACAGAACCAAATAAAAATTGTCTTTAAGGCAGGTTTGAAACACGCAAAGAAAAAAAGCACGTATTTCAGCTTATGGATGGAGAATTCTCTGTGCATTTTTAAAATATGCTACTAAAGTATGCGCATAAAGTACAAGTATACTTTGTGACTTTCCTTACAGCACAAAGGAAAAGCTTTGTCCTCCACAGAGTCACAGAATCACAGAATTGTAGGGGTTAGAAGGGACCTCCAGAGATCGAGTCCAACCCCCCCGTAAAGCAGGTTCCCTACACCAGGTAGGGACTCACACCCTCCACAGAAAGAAAAAGGCATCAACAATGGGCTATATATAGGACAGGCATATGAGCAAATACTGACATCTTAAAACACAGGCGCTAAAACTCTACAATCAGTATAAATTTGATGATGCTTCAAACCAAAACCAAAAGAACTGAGTAGTTCAAAGTAGTGTTCAAAGAGTAGTGACTGTAACTGTTGGGTTGTGATGGTCTTTATTAGAGAGCTAAGCCTGCAGTTACAGAAACTGTAAACTGGAATAAGATTTGGAAAATACTGAAAAAGGATCTAGAATGCAGTAAAATGAAAGTCTCCTCAATATATAGGCTTAATTAGATCTGATAATATGGTCTTTATTTAAGGGAAATTGCCACTAGGTTCTGCCTGGAATAAGACTTCTTGGTAATGCAGTCGTAGAACCAATTCCTCAGTGAATTCAGACAGATAATCATGGGATTCAGCTTTACTGCCCTGCTAACTACCATTTAAAAATCCTTTATGCTTTCAGATCCCTCCAATATAATTTAAATATTGATAGAGTTTACAGCATGCAGCTCCAGAGCGTTCTTCAGGAAGGGACTCTGCTGAATCCCACGTGTTGTATGGCTGATGCACCAAGTTATTCATGTGCACCTATGTGTACAAAGGATTGTAAACCTTGATTCTAACATTATGTTAAGCTATAACGTAGAAAATCACTCATTCCTTTCCATAAAGCACCTCATTACTCATTTTAGTCTTTGAACGTGCCGTTTCCTTGCCTGTATTACAAGGGATGCAGTACTGGAAGTACTTCTGGCAGTGACCCCCTGGCAGTGCTGCACAGCGCTGTGGGTAACAGATGTAATTTGTACATTGCACCTACGAGGGGGAGGGAACACTTCTGCTTGATGCCTTTTCTCAAAAGCCAGACCAAACAGCAGTCATCCTCCTCTACCAAAGCATTGCCACAAGGCTCTCAAGGAAAAATAAACCAAGGACCAGGAAATGGAGACATCACATCCTGCAGCAGGTGCCAGGAAGGAGGAAGCATGCTCCTTACTGCATTTAAAGAGCTTCTTGCATTCTTCTTTTGCATTCTTCTAAAATCAAGAAGACTAGATCATAGCTGTCCTGCATTCAAAACAGACAGCCACACTTGTTGATCAAAAGGGCAGAGTCACCCAGCACCCTCACAGATTTCCTCCCTGGCACGGAGGACTGTAGAACACAAGTTAGGATGGTTGGTACTGATTACTATGATCATATATCCTGCACAGCTGTGGAGGTATTTTTATTTCCAGATCGTTCCAGGCTACTGCATGTCTTTTCCTTGCCATTTTTGTCTAACAAAAACAATACTTTCTTTAGGCTGCTCTGCAGAAAGCAAGACTCTTCTAACACCAAGAAGAAATATCAGTTTGCTGCAATGGACTGTGCTTGAGACCAACCCTTGAAGATTACACAGGACCTGCTGCAACTAGCAGAAGCAGCAAGGAGAACTGGTGATCAGCTTCCAGAAGGCTATTCATTAAACCAACATTCTGGAGACTGCACTGGGTCTGTATCTACCTCCAAATGCAAGTCAGATGGCTG
The DNA here is from genome assembly GCA_035772895.1 of Perdix hodgsoniae. Classification (NCBI taxonomy): domain Eukaryota; kingdom Metazoa; phylum Chordata; class Aves; order Galliformes; family Phasianidae; genus Perdix; species Perdix hodgsoniae. The sequence goes on along the minus strand of JAPSGF010000094.1, from coordinate 1,900,732 downwards.
ACGTTGACTGACAAAGCCTGTTTTAATCTGACTTCTGCCTAAGCTCGGCCTACCTGCCTGGTGGTGTCAGCAGCTCTATCAAAGAAGAATTTATAACCTCCACACATGGGCCACAACCTTAGCCTGTAGATGTTTCATGCGTCACACAGGACCCGTGCATTCAACTCAGCTCATTTGGGTATAATCTTGGGGTACTGCAAAGAGACAGCATCTTTATATTTATAGCTGTTTATATTTGATCAGGTGACACTCCAATGTTTCCAAGGATTGTATAAGCAAAATTCACCTAACATGTCAATTGACTGAAACAGAAAGTGCAACCCTATAAAATAAACAGGAGAGAAAAAAGGTAATTTTGTTACCTATTTGAAGTTTTAGCCTGTTCATTTAAAATAGGAGTTAGGACACCTCTCAATGGTTTCCAGCAGGCTCAAGGAAGATCTTATCTGCTGAAATCTTTGCTGACTGCTTCCCAGATGTAGATCAGGACAAGTACTCCTTCCTCAGCTGTAGCTGTTGCTGATACTAAGAATTATATCCGTCTCTTTGGAAAAATATATCTTCCCCCAGTGATTTTTCTACCTTTGCAATTGCTTCACCAGTGCACCTCACAGAGTATATTTCTTCTTTCTCCCTTCAGGCTCCTGTGAGCATCTCCAGTGCTTTGCTCTTTCTCTTCTCTCTCTTACCTCTTAGAATCTTATCTTCAAAAATTATTCAACTAATAACTCACTGTGGATGTTTCTTGGATCTGCTTATCCTCTCCAGATCATTGCTCTGCTGTCCAAATGACTGCCTCTGCCTGTCTCTCTGACACTTCTTTACGGACACTGACCCTTCAGTTCAAAATCAATATGGCAAGAATTAAAGTCTTAATAATTTTTTCCTGAGTGTTCACTCCGTATTATATGCTTAGTAGCAGTGGATTGCACCATCATCTTTCCTGTCCTTCAGGTTCACAACTTAGATATCATTTTCATCTGTGGGCACTCTCTTTTGAGCTAGATTTTAATCTCGTTAACTTTCTCCTTGAACAACATGCAAAACTTTCCCCATTCATCCACAAGGATTGAGCTCATCCCAATTCTCAGCACCTCATGTCTCAGTCAACTGCAGTGTACCACAACCTATTTTTCTCTCTGTTCTGTCATGTACCACTGCACTAAGCCTATCCTTGCAAAGCATGCTGCAAAGATCCCTTTCTCTGCCCAGTATTTTAACCTTGAAATCTTCTCTCAGAATTTTTCTGCCTGCTCCCTTCTGTTCCCTTTCTTTCTCTATTAACTCCACCAATATGAGCTGTGCCTGTTCTTTCAGCAGGTCCTCACAGACAGTCCCAGCCACACTGAAAATGCTGACTTTCAGCTTTAGCAATCACTGACAACATTCCTTTTCATTTGCCGACATGATTCAAATAAGCACCTTTGTGCTGCTCCCTAGTTTGTCCCATATGCTAGAAAAGGGGGGAAAACATCCCCACAGTTACTCTTGCCTGGCTTTGCATCACTCTGAAGTTCTCTGCTTTGATGTAATGCCCAAAAAATGGTGTCAAAGTGTGGTGCCAACACTACTGCCTTGCACACAGGCTCTCCTAGCTCCTTTGTACTCCCTTTTCTGCTTGTATTCACCCGTTGCTTCTTGCCTGACACTGTACCGCAGGCTCTTTGGGGTGATCATGACTAGGGCTCCTACGCCCTAAGATAAAATACCACAATTACTACTGGTGCTTACTGTAAAACCCACAAAGGCTGTGGTTCTCCTCCCCCTCCAAATCTTCCAAACTCCGCTCTCTAAAACAAAGGTGAGATAAATATGTTCATTTACTCAGAAGTTGTGGTAATCTAGCATCATTACTAATCACGGATAAAATTAGAGGAGGCAGAAATTATGCATTCACATCCTTTATGTGAGCAAAACAGTTATTTTCTTTATGAACTAAAGAAGTAAAAACCTAAAGATGGAAAATACTTAAAAGCTTTGTACATGTGCTACCTTTACTGGTACATCTGAACACAGGATCACACGTGGTATGTGGATGGGCAAAGAACAGAAGGCAGTTGACCTTGCTAAGGTTCCCATGCCCACTTAACTACTGTTGCAGTAATTTGTTTTCCTACTTCATTGTTCCATCTCCTCCTGCCTATTTGATGTCACAAAAATCCGGCCTCTGTGGCAGTTTGCACAATGCATGTTACAGCCTTGCATCCACATACCACAAATTCAACATTCTGGATTCGTTCATGACTCAGATTGAAGGGAGAAAATAGTTTGGGATGATACAAGCCCTTGATTAAAGCTTTTGGGCCAAATCAGCAACAGCTGAGGATCCAGCCCATATGGCCCGAGATCTTTAGCAGTGTAAAGGCTGCAGGAATGGGCCCAAATAGCTTTAGTAATTAGCAAATATCATATAAAATAGATGAAAAGTCTTTGGCAGAGAGTGCATATTGGGTAACATCTGAAAATTACTCAGAGCATATTAGTACTCTTCTTTAGAGAAAGAAATTCAATGGCATCAAAATAACCTGGGAGGGGCCACCGTATCTGTCATGTCACTATCAACAGGCAAGCCTCTGTTGGACCCACCAATATTTTACCATTACCAACTACCTAGTGTGTGGCACCAAGCCCTGTGCACAGCTTTGGCTCTAGAGAAATGTCCTCACAGCCAGTGGGACACTGCTACAAAGCTGCTCCCCGCATGCCAGCATCTCCAGCGGATGCCGCAGGTCACCTTGCTCACCCCTGAGGACTCAGACACCCAGGAACATCTGCAGAAGAAGGACTGAGCCCGCTGCTACCTAACTTCAGCAATTACTATGCCATGTACGACGGCAGACAATAACGTGGCAATTAATCACCCTAGTGGAGCTCTACAAGTTACTTTCACGGATTATGGTAAGCAGCATGCTGAGGAGAATAAATCATCTCTCACACAAACTCTGAGGAATGGCATGTTATGAAATCACTCCTGATAAAAGTCTAATGAAAATGTAAAACATTTTGGTGCAGTCTCCTGGGCAGAGTTAAGATCGCAATAAACCCTCAAGAGACGATGGTCAGAGACTTCAATGGGAACCAAGAGACAGTTTTCCCAGGATAAGCTTGTTAACCTGATATAAAGAAAGACACAATATTGATTTGATGACTTTGTCTCTTTCACCGTTTCCCTCCGGAGCCTATTTTTTATTTAATCATCTTTCGTTAATTTACTTAAAGGCATTAGTCATCAAAACAATATCATTTTTTTTAAAGCAGATGTTGCTCAAGTGCTGAGGAACTACAATCCGGCATGCAGACTGTCACAAGCAGCAGGAGAGATTGCCTGCTGGCACTGCAGTTGCAATTGTTTTTCAAGAATACTATCAAAGCACATCATTCCCCAGCCTTTCTTGAAGTTCACAGCAACTGGTTACTAGAGCACTCTTACAAATAAGCCATAACCTAGCAATCTCAGGACCCGTGTCAATGACAACCAACATTTTTAAATGTTCAGGAGGATTTACCTGCTGGTGGCTTTATGAAAGGTGGCGGAATTAATGGGACAATAATAGGTACATTCCCGTGATCCTTTGACCCTGCTGGTGAGTCTGAAAGTCCATTTCCCGTGGCAAGCCCTGGGTAGCTTGTGTTTATATTGTATGGTGAAATAACACTGTCCTCAGGTAATTTTGGTTTTGGCAAAGAATTTTCTGTAAAACACAAAAAACACGTTGTACAGTATGACAAATATATTTCTTAGATGCCCCTGCATGCATTCACTAACCTGTTCACTAAATTACCCTAGTACGAGCAGACCACACGAAAGAAAAATTTAAACAACTGATGCTTTCCCCTTAAACAAATGGATACTTTTCAGTATTTCTCAGAAATGATCCTTTTTTAACATTTTTTAAAATCAAACTCACATTAAAAACAACTGTGCATTTTTTTAAGAGGTGAAATTATTTTGTCATATCTAACTCAGCATTCAGCATGTTGTCACTTCACCAAAGCTTGCATAAACTGAAAAATAAAAAAATTCCTATTTCTCTCTTCTCTCTATAATATGATGAGTAGCAGCAGTGGAAAGGTTTAAAAGAAAGGAATATTGAATTTAAAATAAAGTGTGCATAAAATGATGACAGTTATGGTTCTAATTCTTTAATCCCAAAGCACCCTTGGATTCGTATTTGTAGGAATTCCTCTAATGCGCCTCAGGTATCCATGGGGTAGGACTTAATTCTTATCACTGTCTCTCGTCCCATCCCTCAGAGGAAGAAACATGCTTTTTTTTCTCTCTAGCAGACCGCATACATTGAAAATCTCTACCTGGCACAGCTATCGGACATCTTTGTTTGGTACATAAAACATATGATTTGTATCATATGCCTATAAAGAAAAGTATGTCACAGATTTCATTAGGCATAGATTGAAGCCACAAAATAATTCAATAAAAGATTTATTGATTAAAGCGTAAACAAATGAATCCTCTCCATAGGAACAAGTTTCTTCGAAGGTGGCTTAACAACAGTGTATTTTCAATGAAATGGAAATATTGATCACCAATGTAACTGTACAGCTAACAAGATGTGAATTTTCACTTTTAACACAGTTAGACTGGTTTGCCATACCTCTAATTTCCACCTTTGTTTTTGCCTTCAGAGCTGGTCTCTCTGGTCTCAGCACTAATTGCTGCATTCACTGAATACTGTGCTGCTACTTGTGACCAGAAACCAAGCCCAGACACTGCCAGCTACAAACACAGTGACAACTGGAGCTCCAAAAGCATAACAGCTTCCGCCATTTCCTCTCTTTACCCTATCTGTGAGAAAATCCTATTGGGAAAGCCAAGATCCAGGAACATCCTGCTCTCCTTTTCCCTCTGATCACAACTCCCTATCCACCGGCTGGGGCTGAGGTATCAGAAGGCAGCAGCTGAACTGCTCAACAGAAGGTCGAGTCCCATAATTTGCACGTTGAGTGATTTCATGTTGCATTGCGTCAAGATCCCAAATTGAGAACTTCTAAGCACTCGCAGAACACAGCCTATTACAAACACAGCTAAGGAGCCTGTTATGAGTGTTGATGATGCATGCATTTTGAATATCCCAACTCAACACCTATGGGCATTTTAAAAACCCTTGGGCCAAAGCTTTTGTTTTGAAAGTAAAAGGGTTTCCTTAAATCCAAACCACTGAGAAGACACTCTCTCTTTATCCAGCGGTGAGCAGCTCATTGGTACATGACTTTCACCTGACTAACAAAAGGTATTATTTGTGAAAATGTGTTACTAAGTGCCTACTACAGCAACTCAGTTAAGTGATTTTTCCCGTACCCTATCGGCTTCCTCTTACTAGGAGACGCTCTCAGAAATCTTCATAAATGAACCACAAAGCAAGCAGCAGAACACGCTTTCCAGCCCACTCCAATTCAGACAGGTCAAGATATTAATCCTTCTTTGCATGAATACAGAAACATTAAGTCTCATTACCTTTGAGAACAGAAATGTGCTGGCGGCTTTCCCCATCTGCAGAGTAGTTCCTGAATTCAATATCTTCTCCATCTTTCAGTTCAACCTTATCATAACCATACCAGCCAAGGAGCTCATTCATAGTGTTTTCTGCGAAGTTCTGAAAGAGAAAGATTACCTACTTATTTATGTAATCAATAACCATCTGGAATGAAGGGAGGACTGCATAAATCGAACGGTATCTGTGCTACATGAAGAAGTGTCAGGTTCGTCCCACCTCCTCAAAGACTAATGCGCATTTCATAAGTCAACTGTATAAAGTGTAATGCGTTTAAATCTCAGACTGGCACATGTAATTACAACAAAGACTCACACATCCGTAATTTAAAGAAAATGAAAGGGAGAGTTATTTATGATTTTTGCTCCGGCATTCGACGTCAGAAATATTTTACCATACATTCGTCACAAAAATTCGTCTGTATTCCCATAAAACATTTAAGACTGCAGCAAGAAAGTAACAGAAAACTATGATTTTTTCAGGCAGCAGTTAATCAATCTTACTGCACTACAGCCCTTTCAGCTGGAGTAGGTCACTGACACAATTACAGTTCCTTGAGGTGCACGTGAACCAAATGAAATAAAATCACAGTGAAGACATTTTTCCTCAGTTACAAACCTCTGCTCAGCCAAAGCACTTAAAAACTCTTTACCAAGAAAGCATTTTACTGCAAAAATCTCCCGGATTTTTTTAAGAAAGCCTTTTCTCTGCTTTGACATATTTATTCTTAAAACAATTTCCAAGCAGCAGTGTGGTTATGTTTTATGTCTGTATGGAAATGCAAAATATGGAACATGGTTGCCATAACTCTCAGTCTCCACTACAAGCCACGTCCTGCAGGTCATGTGTCAACAACACTTCTGTAGGAAAGGCTCATTACTGGGCCAGGAGATTTAGTGGAATAAGTCAAGAGCCCTGCAGCCAGGCAACAAAGCTTTGTGAGACCGGACAGTGCCACAGAGCCATGGCTTATATGTTTAGGAAACTCCTGGAGGAGAACAGCTAATGAATCGTTGTCACTGCAGAGGTCAGCTTAAAGAAAGACGACAAACATAAAATGAAAAGAAACAGCCAGGAACAAAGCCTTTCAGTTTGGACTCTTCATTTTTACTTTTATTTTATTATCACTTCTATAAGGCCTTCCAACTTGATTTCACCATAAGATCTTGACATCTAAAATAACGATCCTGATAAGCAATCTTCCTGTGACTGGCTACCAGTAAAGAAAAAAAGCAGAACACGACACCCATTCAAAATAAATGGCATATGGGTTGCAAGATTTCCTCTAGTGACTGCAGTAGCTCAGTTTTTGAGTGGGAGTGAGGCTAATGATGGAACACAGCAATTTTCGAGTCATTTAAATAAATAAATAAAATTAATCAGATCCTAATTGCTTCCGAATCCCAAGCTGCAGCAGGCACCCTGCCCCAGAACAGCCGAGCCGCAGTGCTGCCGGCTCATCCATCACAGCAGATCACAGAGGTGTTCCTGCCATTCGGGGAGAGCTGGAGAGAGACCGTACACAACACGCTCAGGTCATTTGTACCCTTACAGGAGTATCCCTTGTGGCTCTTGTGCTACAAACACACACTCCAGAAAAAGGGAGACCAAGACAAAAGCTCACAGCAGACCCGTGCAGCATCAGTTTTCCTGCTTTTCCCCCTTTCCCTCGACCTCCTGCTGGAAGTCTCGATTCTCTGGCTCTCCCGTGCAGCCCCAAATGGCCAGAAAATCCGTCATTCCTCCATGTCTATGCTAGGTCCAGCATTATGGCTATGACAGTCCATTATGCCTCAACTAAGTCAATCTTTCAGTTTGCAACAAAGAACACTCTGCAATGTAAAGTGGTTAATACCTATCCGTAGTTGTAAAACATATATTTAAATTCTCACATGAACAATGCCATTTTGTGAGCATTTTAAACAATAACAGAAGTGTTTGTGGATTTTTTTTTCTAAAGTTTTGGGGATTTTGGACTTTTTAGAAAACTCTTCTCTTGTTGCTGAAAATGCAAATACAACTCTCCCTTCTCCAGCCCATGAGACTCCAACACAGAAATGTCCTGGAGATGGAATGGGAACAATCCGACAGAATCTGCAGAATGCCAAAAGAAAGCTCCAGCACCCTCCCTCACTTTGCCACATTTCAGTTACGGAGACACAACCCCAGAGATGAATGCAGCAAGGTAGAGGCCAAGTGACAAAAGGCTGCCTGAACTAAAATGCCGTACAGCCCAATTAACCGAGTAGCTCTGAATTTACCTCCTGTGGATGCTTTGTGCTTTATTTGCACTGTTGATCAACTCAGGAGATGAGTAATTTTTAATTACTCGTCAAGGAATATGTAAGCAAGGCAGTGTGTTTATACTCTTCTGCAACAAAGAACTCTCCCTCCTCAGAATCTAGTCAACGTGATTGTTGGGTTTGCAATGGCACAAAGCTTGAGTAACTTTCAAGTCTCATTTTACTACTCATGATGAGCCATGCACAAAAATGAACAGTCACAACAACAAAAAGATATACTTGATTTTGAAATGAGTCATAAGAGAGACTTGACTACTTAAGAAAATAAATAAATGAGTTACCAGGGTCTTTGCAATTAACTTCAGCCAGAATAGAAGGAGGTCACATATCAGTGGTGACAAAGGTATCTTTTTAACACAGCGATTCCTCAATAAGGATGTTTGAATTAAAAAATAAAAATGAAAAACCGACCGCACCGTTAAGCCATTTTGCTTCATGGTTTGCCTTGCCTATTACCGTGACAGTTATTATCCTTAACACTGTTCTCTCAGTTGCTAGCAGCCAGGGCTTCATTACAGAGCACCCTGTACATAACAAACCAAAAGAAAGCACCTATCCATGACAAGCTGATGGTCAAAGCTGAGACGTGGTTTCTTCACACTAACTGCCATGCATAGATGAGCATCCACAGACCTACAAAATCACCTTCCCTCAGACCACTGATTAAAATAGCCATCTGTGGGGATGTGTAATATCTTGTCTGTCCAGATAACAGTCATGCATGTGCTCACTGAAGCTATCGCCCCGAAGCTGACCACTATCATGTCACCATTACCATGCACTCTTTCTTTCCATTTCAACAGTAGGCCCGGACCAAGTGCATTCAATATATGATAACAGTAAGGAATGTGTGAAGACTAGTGTGGTGGCAGTAATCAAAATACAAATAATGAAGTGAAAAAATTTTTCTCTGTGTGAATGCAGGAGGAAAAAAGCTTCATTTGTTGATGAAGTAGAAGAAAGGAAGCAAGAAAATTAATACACAACTTGTACCTGCAGAACAGAAGCTTAATGAAAGATGAAGCTTCAAAGGCTCAGTGAAAGGAAGGGTGATGATTGTAAGCATGGTGCTTGCTTAGAAAAGCATGAACGAGGGACCTGACATTGGAGTAGGAGAGGGGAAGAAGCAGTGATGGAACACGCCAGAAGGGAACCAGCTGAACTGAAAGATGATAGACCTGTCAAAGCCCAAGTGGAATTTGAAGTGAGGACAATTTGGGTGATAGGATGGAACACACACTTGGAATTGCAATTCCAAGCTTCTGTGCTCCAGCACAGCTAAGGCACAAACCTAGCCCATGCTTGCTTTCAGACACATCCCAAAAGGATGCAGAGGGCCTGCAGGATGGAGGCTGCCAGCTGAACTCTGCAGCCCTGCCACAGGGCTGAGGCACCATGAAGGACCAGCACGCTGGCGAAAAGCTTGTCCATCATCTCCAAATCCCCTTACAGCAACTCTGCTGCTCAGCTGAAACCTGGAATCCAGACTCCAGGCTTCCCAGTGATATGATAGCACCAAACCTCACTGCACCTTGCCAGAAGGTCCCCTTTCTTACCAATCCCTCTTTCTGCCCCCCATTAGGCCCCAAACCACTCCTCACTCCTGCAGGGCAACGTGTGAGTATTATTGTTCTATTCTTGTACTAGGCAGAAACGCCCTCTCCTCCAGAAGCTTCAGGCTAGCTGTTATCCTTGTTGGCATTTTTATTTGAATTTGCTTCCTATACATAGGAAAGACAAAGAAAAGTGTAGTCATTTGCCCTGCCTGCAGTTACTCTCCTTCATGGGGCTGACTTATACGTGAGGCAGTAAAAATATAATCGCATTCATTTCCGCTTCAGCATTCATTTCATCGTAACAGTACACCTATGGCTTGACTTTTTACGTTGCAATGCATCGTTTTCCCAAATTTTCACTAATTAGAACCCTCTGAAGCTAACCTACGCTTCTCTTCTCACCTCATAGCTCCCATGTCTCCTCCTCCATAAGCCCTACCCACAGGGGGCACGGCCTGGCCCCGCACAGCCAGCCTGGCAAGCGCGGAGGCAGGAAGTGCACAGGAGAACGAGTCTGTCAGACTCATTTTCTTCTAGATTTTACTGCTGAATGTTTATTTCAGATCTTGGAGGAAGCACGGTGGCTCCCTTCCATTTCCCCACACGCACGGCCCGCCAGGTGTAGAGCCCCACAAACTCACTTTTCGCTTTTGCCGCACGGAGGAAATAATAATGTGTCTGTATTCAAGACACAAACTTGGTGTCATATTTTTTTGCTAGCCCTCGCTTTCCTCGTTTATTTACGCTGTCGCCATGTCAAACATCACGGTTAGACCTTCACACGAGGGCCAGTTCTCAGGGCGCTTTAGTTCCCGCGTCCCACCATACGCAGGGCTGGCTTTGAGATGTGGGCCTCAGCGCCACGCTGAGCCCTCCCCACAACACACAGAGAGGGGGCACCACGTCAGGGACACATCTTCCCTCAGCCGCCACCCCACTTCCACGCAGGCTCTGTGGAAAAACCTCGCCTCGCAATCCCAAAACAGCACGGCAGATAGAGTCTGTCTGCTTTTCCACTTCCACGCTTTTTGCTTTTCAGGAGAGAAGGGAGGAGTTTCCTTGAAATCTCTTTAACGTTTGCAGGTCTCTGGCTCACTGCGAGCACAGCACAGCTCTGCCTCTTCCACCGCTTTCCTGGTTCTGACAGTAGTACTTTTAAATGCCAAATGGGGAATATTAAAACACTAAACTGAAATATCTTCTGATGAGTTTACTATTAAGCTATAACAGATGGGGCTGCCTTAAGCTCTAGGCATCAGGAACGGAGCCCAATTTTAGATCCAAATTCGTTATTGAGAATATTTATAGATGGTAAACTCCTTGGGCGCACGGAGCAGCTCTGTGAAATTACAGCACAAATTAGCTGCTAGCTTTACAACTGACAGAGACTCCGAACATGTGGAGACACTGACTTGTTTGTTCAGGAGAACTTCCAGTACGACTTACTTGCTGCAGCTCCTCACATCAATTCCAGCACATTTCACAGGATTTGGGGGTACCTGAATGCTGCTCTTGAGCGGCATTACTGCCTGACAGCAGGGAGAAAAAGAGGAATAAACTGGGAGGAGATGAATGTGAAGCCACCACTGAGCCTCCACAAGCGCTTCCATCGATTAAACTACACACACACACCAAAACAAAACAAACAAAAAAAAACCACCTATTTTAGATTTGAAATAGTGCCAGCTTCCCTGATTCTGCTGGCTTTGGAACCACCGGGTGTCCTGCTATTCACCAGCACACGAGGAATGACACCACTGAATTTCAGAGCAGCTGTCTGCCCTTCTTCCAGAGCATGAGATGAACAATGCTACCTCGGGCTGGGAGATGGAGATTATAATGGTAAGAAGGAAGAGGGACAAAATAAGGAACACCAGCAGAAAGGAAGGCTGTGACTGAAGGTCACAAAGAAACAAAACCAGTTCCCCTGAAGATATTTTGCATTGAAACATAATATCAGAAAACTGTGCAGAGTCATGTACTCTTAGCACACAACACTGTATCAAATTAAAATTTGTTATAACCATGGTGTACAGGGGGTTAGCGATAACAAAAATGTAACTCAATCTCAAGGCACAAGGCAGCAGTGAATCGCCAGCAGCGCTCAGACCCAGCAGTGGCACAGTGCTGGAGCACACCAGGCGAGCGCTGGGTTTTGTCATTCGGCTGGAGTAAATATCTGACCATATCAAACAGCAAATCTTGAAGGAATTTTATGGCTCATTCATAGTGCCTTGCATTTGCAGTACTTAAAATAGACACTTGTACCAATGGCCTTTTTATTACCCAAAGAAAAAAAAAAAAAAAAGACACATCCACACCAGCCCTTTTTCTTTCTGCTAGCAAAGGGAGGCAATCTGATCCAACGTGGGCTGAAACCTGAGTAGGTCACTGTACACCATGATAAAATTCCCTAATCCCTGAGCCAAATTTCCCTGAGGGGGCCCTCCTACTTCTCCTTCACTTTTCAGGCTGACTTTTCCATTCCCTCTCTCGTCTTTTCCTCCCCTTCATCTCTTTCATTTCCCCTACCTTCAAGCCTTGATATCTGATCTGCTGCTGATACTCAGGTTACAGTTTTTACAGCTTAGGCTGTCTATTGCTGTATACATTCCTTTCTTTCTGCTCTGCCGTGATTACTTACCAGAGCTTATTTTACACTGGTCCAGATGAAAGCAGTTCAGATGAAGGGAAACAGCCAGGCCGTTTGAACATTACAGATACGGCCCTACACAAGGGCACATTGTGTTCCCTCTGTCATTTCGCCGCACACATTTTGCACAATGCCACCAATTTGTTACATTATTGTACTCCTCGGGTTTATGGAGAACAACTTGACGTCTTAACTCCTCAGTGCACAGAAAGCACAAACGATCTTCACGGGATTTCAACTTCCTCAATGAGCCAAAAATTCAAGCTACTATTCCCCCCCACCACCACCACCACCACTCTCTCCCCTTTGGATCATAACAGCCAACTGTCCTGCTGAAGACGTGGTTGCCCAGCTCAGCACAATGGCATGGCAGCACAGCCCGTGCTGTAAGGTGGCCTGCGGTGTGCGAGAGGTTCTGCCACCAGCCAGCTCCCTCCCCACTACAAATCCTATCGGTTCAAAGCGCCGTTTCTATCTGCCTTTAATTACCGAGCCAGCTGAAATCCCGAGATCTGCAGCCCTAAGCAGCTATCAATGATTAAAAAAGAGAAACTCTCTACACGAAAGCTAATGCCAGTGCTTAATACCAAAGCATTAGCTTAAAATTGTGTAATTTTTCTCCTTCACACAATGTTGTTTTTGTTTCTTCCTCACTCTTTCAGACAAACATCTGTTATACTGCAGAAGAACAACTATCTCCCAAACCACCGAGTGCGCCTGCAGCCAAAGTAAACAAAACAAACCCAGAGGATCCAGCACAGTCAGCCTTTATATCCAGCCAGGATAACATTTCACATGTTTTGATTAAAATTAGCTAATTTGTAATTCTAGAACCTATGAAACTTAAAAGCTGCAATCCATATAGATGGCATTAAGCAACGTTCTGAGGGACAGTGCCCTGCACCACGCATCCCCACAGCCCTCCGAACTGTGCAAAGAGCACAATGAGCGAGGACTCTCACAGAGCGCTCTCCTAAAATAGGACGTGCCATACATCTCGCAAAGAGGAACAACGCTCCTCGGGAGCTGAAACTGGTTTGTTCCCAAAGAGGTGACGCGTTATTTTGTTTGTGGCATGGATGCTGCTGCTCCCGTCCCTGTTTGCAGCTGATGTGCGTGCAGCTCTGTGCGCCTGCCCCTCCGAAATCAGCGCTGTGCAGAGGGGAGGGGATCACGCACCCAGCTTCATTTTGCATGGGGAGATCAGCCTTCCGGAAAGCAGAGGTATTTTCATTAGACATCATGCATATTTATACAGTTGCCTATATAGTACATATACTATGCAAACGTATGACATTTTCCAGGCAGCCCTACACCTACAATCAGTCTTTTAATAAATGACATATTCAGAGGAAATGACAGGGGTTTTATCCCACAAGCAGGACACGCCGCTTTCATCACTTCATACGTGCCTTAAACAACAACAAGTTCGGCTGGAGTCTCCTACTACGCTGCTCCCAACTTTGGGGAATCAGAGACGTAAAACAAACCGAGGTGGCACAGGCGTGGAAAACAGGCGCAAAAACCTAGGACTGGTCAAGCCCGGAGCAGTGACCTACGGACGAAAGAAACGCCAATTTGTGTGCAATCACAGCCACCCCAATATCTGGAGCAGCCGCCTTCCGAGCACAGCTGGACGGGGCCTCCCGTAAGGGCTCTCAGAAGCGGCTCCGGGCGGGCACCTTTCCGTGCACCTCGGCCGGGAGCAGAGCGGGGAGGAAGAAGCCCGGCGCTCAGCGCACGGAGGATGCGCGGCTCGGAGCGCCGCATTTCACTTTGACAATTTAATTACACAGTTGCAGCAGGCTACTGGAATGGAAAGAAACAGGAGGATGAAAAGAGGGTCCTTTCTTTTCTAACTTTAGGGCTTCCCCTGCAACCAGAGGGGTTGGCCATTAAAGGGGGGGGGGGGGGGGGGGGGCCGGGGGGGGGGGAGGAAAGGCTCATCTCTGCCACCCCGGGAGCTGAAGAGCCCAACAGGGGAGAGTTTTTTAAGAAATAAATCAGAGCTGGTCAATGAACAGGATTTGCAGCCTGTGAATTCGTCTCTGTTTTCAGCCCAGGAGGCGGAGTTGAGACACATTCAGTGCATCCTACAAAAAAAAAAAAA